>JASVEL010010263.1:0-151087 GCA_032618575.1 Nicotiana noctiflora
TATGTTGGTGTTAGTGTAAATTGTAGTTATGTATTTCATATTTCTTTGTGCTTTTCCTCTTATTGATTGTGTTTGTGTTTGTGGACTGCGGGTTCAATTCCCGGAAATCCAAAGGTTGTGGGTTCGATTCCTAGAGACACAGAGTTATTGAGATACGGACTGCGAGTTCAATTCGCGGAGATCCTGAGTTGATGAATATAGGGAAGGACTGCGGGTTCAATTCCCGGAGATCCAAGGGCTACGGGTTCGATGGACTGCGGGTTCAATTCCCGGAGATCCAAGGGCTGCGGGTTCGATTCCCGTAGACTCGAAGTTGCTGAGATACGGACTGCAGGTTCAATTCCCGGAGATCCGAGCGCTGCAGGTTCGATTCCCGGAGACCTAGAGATACTGATGTATAAACTGCGGGTTCGATTCCCGGAGATCCTGAGTTGATGAATATAGAGAGGGACTGCGGGTTCAATTCCCGGAGATCCTGGACTGGTTGGTTTACATTTTTGTTGTGTTTGTTACTTTGTTAGCTTAATTGTAGACGGTTGCAGTATTTACTTTATTGTTGTTATTTCAGTCTTATTCTTATTTGAACTGCTCGATATCATTATTATCATAATGTTATTATTTTCTCGGTAGGGCCCAGACCTTCCTCGTCACTACTCTATTGAGGTTAGGCTTGGTACTTACTGAGTACTGTCGTGGTGTAGTCATACTACTCTTCTGCACACTTTTGTTGTGCAGATCCAGGACACAGTACAGGTGATTTAGGAGCACTTTCAGGAGACTTGAGGTATGATCTGCTATGTCCGCGGATCCGGAGAGTCCCCTTCTATTCTCATTAGTGATATAAGTTATTTTCCTTGTTTCCGTTGTATAGACATTCTTGATGTATAGAGCCACAGTTGTACTCTTTCTTAGTCTGTGTTGCCCGTGGGTATCCGGGTCTTGGTACTATGTTGCCTAGTGTGTTTTGGGCGAAGTGTATGTGCCGAGCGGCACTTATTACATTTCATTTACATTATTTCGTTGTTATTTTATCTTTTGTTCATGAAATTGTATATTCCGCATCATGTTAGGCTTAGCTAGTCGCGAAGATTGGGTGCCGTCATAGCAGGTTCACGATTGGTGAACTAGGGTCGTGACAGTTTGTGTACCAAATATTTCATGGAACCATTAAACATGCCTTTATACTAATTATTTTTCTCTTTACTACTTTGATAAGAGTTGCACGCGAGTTGCTGATACACTATTGTTTCTTGAGGGGATTCAAATACATTTTATTTTATGTGTATGTCCACTCAAAAGTTATCACTCCTCTTGCATTAGTTGTTCATCCGCAGATTCTAGATTCGTCATGTTCATTATACTCTTTGTCCGAAAGGCGGATGCAGCCATATATAATGAGGTAAAGAGTCCGAACTCTAATTTAAAATATAGTAGGTTTCAAGCTAAAAGTGCAATCATATAATTTAAAAACCTATGTTTCGTCCATACCTTATCTAAGGTTTAATCTTGCTCGCACATGTCAAGATGGTTGGTGCCATTAATGCAAGTGCTTATTCAATTGGCATGATTTAAACTAGCTGCTTTCAACTTGGTAATTCCTTTTGTGACTGACTCTATCTCAACTTACATATATCCATGGCCTGAAATATTAAACCAACATGCTCCACCGCCAAGAAATCTACGATGATGAATAAAGTGCACAATAAATATCGTCAAAGTCAAAACTTACATAAGAAACAATAAGTACTCAGGATCAAAAATATAAAAAGATTTTTACATAAAGCTATTTTGAAGAAGTTATTGAAAATTTTAATGTTAAAGTATATTTGAACCAGTGATTGGCTTCAGGATATGAGGCGGCAGTCAAATGAAAGCAGTTGAGAAAAGTAGATGCAACACTAACCACATCAGTACAATCAATCAAATCTCTACCGACATAGTAATTTTTGAATTTGTTCAACCACTTCCAAGTCAGAGATACTTATGGAAACCACCCTAATCAAGCAACTTTGTTATGCAAACATCAAACAGAGAAACCAAAAAAAAAAAAATTGAGGCAATCATGGGGGTTTTATCATTTCGAACAACAATTTGACTAATGAATACAAACAAATGGCATGTAATGTAAGCCTACCAAAAATATTTTAGAAACAAGTGAAAGACATTCATTTATTTATTTTTTGGTTTAATTCTTTTGAATGCGACTGCTACATTTTATTTGTAATATACATCTTTTTCTATTATTGCTCTCCGCTCATTTTTCTATTAAACTAATACGCGCATCGCGCGGGTACGTAAACTAGTGTATTTAAAAATTAACTGAATATTTATAAATATTTGACTGTAGACCCAATTATTAATTTAATTAAGTTAAGGTTGGCATAGAACTCCTAAACTTCAAATCCTAAATCTACCTCTGCTTGGATATCAACATAAAGTACATAATCGGGGCTTGCATGCTCTACTATTATATGCGGTAAAAATCGATCTCAGAAGTTGAGTGAATTATGAAGCAACACGTATCAATGATGACCAATTAGCCGTGATTCAACAATGTTCACACCAGATACAAACTTTTGATCGGATAAGAAGCAATTCAAGATATTACACTTACAAAAACATTAAAGAAGACCCCAAGATTCCTCCCGTGTTATTAGCTTTTATTAAGCTTTATTGACATTTTTTATTCTCTAACACCTTTTTATTACCTTTTATTGTAGCATTAATATCGGTAATTAATGGGGTATAATTGATTGATCATACACCTCATAGCTGCAGTATAAGTAGATGCTTTGATTCTATTGTATGACATCAAGAAAGATTAATAACAAAATACTAATATTCTTTCTGTCAAGCTTTATACAAGTGTTGTTGAGATTTTTCATTTATTCTTGATCCCTGTTGGAACGTTCTAAAGCCTAAGCTTGTCTTTTCTTCAATTATTCTTATTTTATTCCCTTTGTTATTTATTATATTATTTTCACGCATCATTTAATCTCCGTATCTATAAATCATATTATAAATTTAATTATACTATTTTATCGGTAAACAACACTATATAAGAGAAAGAAGAAAGGGTCTAAATTATACTCAAAGGTGAAAGGAATAGTGCAAATGGTGAACAGCAGCAAAATACGTGAAAGTAGGCTTCGCAGGGGGGGGCTAACTTGGGCTTCGCCCGCTAAAATTTGGAAACGTGGATCGTGGTCTGGTTCAGTCCAGTTCAACAACTTAACGGGCTCAACCCGAGTCCAACATATCCCTATCTCGGGGGAGGTACACAAATAGCCATGTTTATGACTGCTATTTAGGGATTAGCTGTCCTAAAAATTTAAATTAATAATTTAAACTATAGGACTTTGAGTCTTGAAAACTAAACAAGAAAACTAAAATAAAGGATCCAGACTAATTTCTAAATATGAGCCCTTTAGAATTGTACTTGATGTCATTTCTACGTAAAAATAACACGGACTAGGCAGTTTCTAGACTGGTTATTCAAAAATAGCCACTACTAGAAATTAGAGCTATTGCAACACTTTTTATTGCCACTGTTCTAGAACCGTTGCTATAGGTGGTCTATGGTTACGGTTATAACCGTTACTAATAATTATTAGAACTATCGGAACACTTACTAATTGAACCGTTGCCATAGTCCACAACCGGTCCCTATATGGCAACACTTTATATAACCGTAACAATAAATCCATCTATGGGAACGGGTATCTCTATTGTTACGGTTATTAATTCCCTCTTTTTTTCCACCCAAATTTTTAGTACCCGCTAAAATATTGGTAGGGCCCGCCATCTTATTTTCTTTTTTTTTAGTTTTATACCTCATAAAATATGAAATACACTAAACCCCTAAAAATATCTGTCTTCCTCGATTGCCTACTCCAATACAGTTGTCATGACCCCAAATCCGGTCGTGATGGCGCCAGCACATTGCTAAGCCAGCCTGACCAATCAATATCAACAACGGAGCTAGAAGCTCTCTTTAACCCATTTAAGCATTTCAAAATATGAAACAATAGTAATACTTATACCAACAACGGGGAGACCAAGTCCCAAAATATACTAACTCCCATAGACCGAAGGGTCAAGAGTCATGAGCCTCTAAAGAACATAAGTGTAATAAAGTTTATAACAACTCAGTGCGGAAAGGAAAGACAACAAGATAAGAAATGACAACTAGAAGGGGAGTCAGGTCCTGCGGACGCTGCAGCTACCTCGACTATCCCGCACAATGCCTCCAAGTAGCTACCGAATCAAGTCTGCTGAGAGGTACCTGGATCTGCACACAAGGTGCGGGGAGTAAAATGAGTACTGCCAGACTCAGTGGTAATAAACAAGGGTAAGACAGCGCAGATAAGAAATCCACAATAAAGCACTATGTAAAACTATAATCAGCTACCCTGTCATAGAATCAATATTCACTGTACCGGTACCAACAAATACCAATAAATAGCATAACAGCTAGCAGATGTAGCTAAATGCAATGCAATGCATGATATGACCGCTACGGCGCGTAGCTCGACTCCAATTTTGGGTACCCGTGCTCACTGTGGGGGTTCAGACTCCGGAGGGGCTCCTACAGCCCAAGCACATCTCATAGAGATTTCTGACGGCGTGCAGTCCGATCCAACATATATCTCGCTGCGGCGTGCAGCCCGATCCACTACTAGTCAGCTAATATGCAAATACAGCCTCGCAGGCTCAAAAGTAGTTTTTGAAAACTCTTTTATCATTTTTCAGTTGGAAAACACTAATATTAAGTTCCAGAGATTGGAATTAGCATAATAACAAAAATAGCTGCGGACTAGTAGTAAACTAGCATGTCTATATGATAAGACAATGATAACGATCCTCGCGGGATCCAATAACTGGCTCACAGCCCACAATATACTCAACCGCCCAAGAAGGGGGTTCAACGGCTCGAGAATAGCCAATAATACAGTATCAACAGGTCGGACTAATATATAGTCTCCGGTTCATGATCGACCCCGCACTCTCAAGAGTGTGCGTGTCTCGCCGCTATACAACGTCACAAAGTGGTATACCGGGGTTTCGAACCCGCTGGTCATCACCCACATCTATTACTCACCTCAATATGGCGCGACGACTACTCCGCAATGCCCTTGCCACGAGAATCAAGCTCCGCACGCGTAGAATCTGATCAAATACAGTAGAAATACAACAAATTAGGCCAATGGGACGACACTCAATCAATACAACTCAATTTACATCAAAATTCCCAAAGTTGTCAAAACCTGACTTTCGGTACGCTTGCCGAAAAATTACAAAAGTTACATATTCGGAATCATCATCTCGATATGAGTCTCGGCATATAAAATTTACCAAAATCGGACTCCATTTGCCCACTCAAATCAGTGTTTTTCTTCAATTTAGGCCTAGGGCTCAAACCCACCTTTAATCTTCTATTTACCGAAATTTAACCCATGATTTCATGTTAAAATGATGTAATTAAGCCACAAAACTTACCTCCAACGAATCCCCGATGAATTACCAGCAATTCCCGTGAGTTTCTCTCTCTAGAACTCAAAAATGGCGTTTTTGGGTATTAAACCCGCGACTGGTTCTGTTCTGAACTTAACTTCACTGCCAACCTATTTTCTTCATCGCGTTCGCGACGCCTCTCACGCGAACGCGATGCCTTTTTCCTCTTCTTCATCGCGAACGCGTCATTCCTTCACGCGTCCGCGAAGACCATTCTCCCCAGCCCGGACTTTTCCTCTACGCGAACGCGACATGCCTCACGCGTTCGCGATGCCTTGCGAATTCCTTATACGCGAACACGTCCCAGACCATCGCGAACGCGATGCTTCCCAGTTTCCTCTTATGCGAACGCGACGCCAACCCTCACGAACGCGATAGTCACCTGATCCCAGCCTACGCGAACGCGGCATAGCCCTCGCGAACGCGAAGGCCAAAAGTTTGCCCGGTGATCTGCAGATTACAGCAGGTCTTTTCTTGCTTCCAAATGCCGGATGATGGTCCGGATTCACTCCGAGGCCCCCGGGACCTCAACGAAAACCACCAACATACCCCAAAACACAATATGAACTTGTTCCAATCATAAAAACACCATCCTAAACATCAAAATCACCAATTACACACGGATTCAAGCCTAAATTTCTTAAAACTTTCCGAATTACACATTCGATCAAAAACCCGACCAAACGACGTCCGAATGACCCTGAAATTTTGCAGGCACATCCAAAATCACCTAACGGAGCTACAGAAATTGTCGAAATTCCATTCCGACCCCCGGATCAAAATATCACCTACCATCCGGATGTGGCCAAAATTCAACCTTAGCCAATTCAAGCCTATTTCTACACCGGGCCTCCAAATTCAATTCCGATCGTTCCCCTAAGTCACAAATCACCTCCCGGAACTAACCGAATCATCAGAATCCGATTCCGAGCCCTCTAACCAAATAGTCAACTCCGGGTTGACTTTCCTTATTCAAGTTTCCTTCACAAAGGCTATATGCCTCATTTCCAATCCCAATCACTCCTAACTCACCCGATAGACTCTAACACTGATATAAAATCATAAAACATGTATTTACAACATAACGGGGTGGTAATTCTCGTGACGACGAGCCGGGTCGTCACAATAACAAATGCACCACAACCGCTCGTCCTCGAGCGGGTCAAGAAACATACCCTGAAGTCTCAAACAAGTGAGGATATCTGCTCCGCATCTCCCGCTCGATCTCCCAAGTGGCCTCCTCCACCGGTTGACCTCTCCACCGAACCTTAACTGATGCAATCTCCTTAGACCTCAATTTTCTCACCCGACGACCCAAAATAGCAATAGGCTCCACATCATAGGATAGATCGTCATCAAGCTGAATGGTGCTGAAATCTAATACATGAGACGGATCTCCAATGTACTTCCGGAGCATAGACACATGGAATACCGGATGAACGCTAGATAAGCTGGGCGGCAAGGCTAACTCATATGCCACCTCTCCAACTCTCTTGAGTATCTCAAAAGGACCAATGTACCTGGGACTCAACTTTCCTTTCTTCCCAAACCTCATGACACCCTTCATAGGTGAAATCTTCAACAATACTCTGTCACCAACCATGAAAGACAACTCTCGAACTCTACGGTCCGCATAACTCTTCCGACGAGACTGTGCTGTACGAAGCCTCTCCTGGATCAACTTTGCTCTATCCAGAGCATCCTGGACTAACTCAGTCCCTATCAATCTACCCTCACCAGGCTCAATCCATCCCACGGGGATCTACACCGCCTGCCATACAATGCCTCATACGGGCCATCTGAATACTCGACTGATAACTGTTGTTGTAGGCAAACTCAGCAAGTGGTAGGAACTCATCCCACAAACCACCAAAGTCAATCACACATGCTCGCAACATATCCTCCGAGATCTGAATAGTGCGCTCAGACTGCTCGTCTGTCTGAGGGTGAAATGCGGTGCTCAACTCAACCCGCGTACCCATCTCCCGTTGAAATGCTCTCCAAAACTGAGAAGTGAACTGAGTACCCCTATCGGATATGATAGACACTGGGACTCCATGCAACCGAACAATCTCTCGAATAAAGATCGTCGCCAACCGCTCCGATGAGTAGGTAGTACTAACTGGAATGAAGTGAGCTGACTTGGTCAGTCTATCCACAATCACCCATACCGAATCAAACTTCCTCGCCGTCCGAGGGAGTCCAGTAACAAAGTCCATAGTGATCCTCTCCCATTTCCACTCGGGAATAACAATGCGCTGAAATACACCACCGGGCCTCTGGTGCTCGTACTTAACCTGCTGACAGTTGAGGCACCGTGCTACATGTCTGACAGTGTCCATTTTCATCTTTCTCCACCAATAGTGCTGTTTCAAATCTTGATACATCTTCGCGGCTCCTGGATGGATAGAATACCGCGAGCTATGGGCCTCCTCCAGAATCAACTCACGAAGGCCATCAACATTGGGCACGCATATCCGGCCCCGCATCCTCAATACGCCGTCACTATCAATGGTGACATCTCTAGCATCATCATGCTGAACTCTGTCCCTCAGGACAGCCAAATGTGGATCATCATACTAGCGCTCACGAATACGATCATATAGAGATGACCGAGATACAACACAAGCCAATACCCTGCTGGGCTCCGAGATATCTGACCTCACTAGCCGATTGGCTAGCACCTGAACATCATAAGCAAGTGGCCTCTCCTCAGCTGGAATATATGCCAAGCTCCCCATACCGACCGCCTTCCGGCTCAAAGCATCGGCCACCACATTGGCCTTCCCGGATGATATAATATAGTAATGTCATAATCCTTCAGCAACTCAAGCCATCTCCGCTGTCTCAAATTAAGGTCTTTCTGTTTGAACAAGTGCTGGAGACTACGATGGTCCGTATACACCTCACAAGACACACCGTACAAATAGTGTCTCCAAATCTTCAATGCATGAACAATGGCGGCTAGCTCCAAATCATGAACAGGATAGTTCTTCTCATGTGGCTTCAACTGCCGAGAAGCATAAGCAATTACCTTTCCTTCCTGCATCAACACACAACCTATCCCCACTCTCGAGGCATCACAATAAACGGTATATGAACCCGAAGTTGATGGCAATACTAACACTGGAGCTGTGGTCAAAGCTGTCTTGAGCTTCTGAAAGCTCTCCTCGCACTCATCCGACCACACGAATGGTGCACCCTTCTGGGTCAATTTAGTCAATGAAGAAGCAATGGATGAAAATCCCTGAACAAACCGGCGATAATACCCCGCCAAGCCAAGAAAACTCCTGATCTCTGTAGCTGAGGTTGGTCTAGGCCAACTCTGCACCGCCTCTATCTTTTTCTGATCAACCTGAATACCATCACGAGACACCACATGTCCCAGAAATACCACGGACTCAAGCCAAAACTCGCACTTGGAGAATTTAGCATATAGCTTCTCCTCCCTCAATCTCTGCAACACAATACTCAAATGTTGAGCATGCTCCTCCTGACTACGGGAGTAGACTAGAATGTCATCAATGAACACAATCACAAATGAATCCAAATAAGGCTTGAACACACTGTTCATCAGATGCATAAATGCTGCTGGGGCGTTGGTCAGCCCAAAAGACATCACAAGAAACTCATAATGACCATATCGGGTCCTGAATGCAGTCTTCATAATATCCGAGTCCCTGATCTTCAGCTGGTGATAGCCTGAACGAAGATCGATCTTAGAAAACACCCTCGCACCCTCTAACTGATCAAACAAATCATCTATGCGCGGTAGAGGGTACTTGTTCTTCACTGTCACTTTGTTCAATTGCCTATAATCAATTCGCATGGAACCATCTTTCTTTTTAACAAATAATACCGGCGCACCCCACGGAGACACACTAGGGCGGATGAAACCCTTATCCAAAAGTTCTTGAAGTTGCTCTTTCAGTTCTTTCAACTCAGTTGGTGCCATCCGATAAGGAGGAATGGATATAGGCTGAGTGCCCGGTACCAAGTCAATGCCAAAATCAATATCCCTGTCCGGCGGCATTGTGACGACCCGGCCCGTCGTCACGAGAATTATCACCCCGTTATGTTGTAATTACATAATTCATGCTTTTATATAAGTGTTAGAGTCTATCGGGTAAATTAGGAGTGAATTGGATTGAAAATGAGGCATATAGCCTTTTTGAAGGAGACTTGAATAAGGAAAGTCAACCCGGAGTTGACTATTTGGTTAGAGGGCTCGAATCGAATTCTGATGATTCGGTCAGCTCCGGGAGGTCATTTGTGAGCTAGGAGAGCGATTAGAATTGAATTTGGAGGTCTGGTGTAGAAATAGGCTTGAATTGGCTAAGGTTGAATTTTGGCGAAATCTGAACGGTAGGTGAGATTTTGATCCGGGGTCGGAATGGAATTCGAACAGTTGCAGTAGCTCCGTTAGGTGATTTTGGATGTGCCTGCAAAATTTTCAGGTCATTCGGACGTCGTTTGGTCGGGTTTTTGATTGAATGTGTAATTCGGAATGTTTTAAGGAATTTAGGCTTGAATTCGATGCGAATTATGGGTTTTGATGTTGTTAGACGTGTTTTGAGGATTGGAACAAGTTCGAATAAGGTATTAAGATGTGTTGGTGTGTTTGGATGAGGTCCTGGGGGCCTCGGGGTGTTTTCGGATGGTTAAACGGAAGAAAATCATGGAAATTGCAGGTTGAAGAGTTCTGGTTCTGTCATTTTCGCTCCTGCGGAAATGTGGTCGCAGGAGCGAGTCCGCAGAAGCGGATATTGGAGCGCTGAAGCACATGTGATCGCGGAAGCGGAAAGGAGCCCGCAGGTGCGGCACCGCTGAAGCGGGTGTTGAGCCGCAGAAGCGGCCAAGGGCTATGGGGGAAATATCGCGGAGGCGGAATCGCGGAAGCGGAGGTGGGTCGTAGGGACGGAAATTGGGTCCTTGTGTTGAACCGCAGAAGCGGTTGGTAGGTCGCAGAAGCGGACGCGCGAGGCGGTCCTTGCTCGCAGAAGCGGGATTGGCCGGCTAGGCCTGGAATCGCAGAAACGACCAGTTGGTCGCGGATACGGGCTTGCAGGAGCGGAAAATGTTCCGCAGAAGCGAAAATCGCTGTAAGTAAGTGTATCAGAAGTTAGAAAATTTCAGAAACATTTTAACATTTGGGGGTCTCGGCTTAAGGGCGATTTTGGGGAGAAAATCATGGGAAATCATCAGGTAATCAACTATGAACTCATATTATGATTAGTATTGATAATATTACGCAATTATATCATGAAAATGGAGGAATTTGGGGTAATTTATGGAGGATTTAGCCCTAGTCTTGGACTTTAGAAAATCAAGGTTTTGAATGGGCAAATGGAGTCCGAATTTGGTAAAATTGATATGCTTAGACTCGTGTAGAGACGAGGGCTCCAGAAATGTGAATTTCGTAAATTTTCGGAATGTGGGCTCGGGGCTCGGGTTTTGACAACTTTGGGAATTTTGATGTAAATTGAGTTGTATTGATTGGGTGTCATCCCATTGGCCTAAATTGTTGTATTTTTACTGTATTTGATCAGATTCTACGCGTACGGAGCTTAATTCTCGTGGCAAGGGCATTGCGGAATAGTCGTCGCAGTTGTATTGAGGTGAGTAATAGACGTGGTGATGACCAACGGGTTCGAAAACCCCGTGGATACCACTTTGGGACGCTGTATAGGGCGAGACACGCACACTCTCGAGAGTGCAGGGTCGATCATCATGAGCCTTCTCCATATTAGTCCAACCTCGGTTGACATCGTATTATCAGTTGCCTGCGTAGCTCGCCGAACCTCCTTCTGTTAGCGGTTGCTATATGTTTATATATAGTTGGTGATAATGTCCACTTCGGATGGCGAACCCCCTCTTGGCGGCCGAGTATACATGGGCCGTGAGCCAGCTATCTGATCCCACGAGGATCGTTATCATCGGTCTTATCGCTACGTACACGCTAGGCGTTCACACCGTCTCAGCCTATTTTTGTTATTACGCTAATTCCAACTCTCGGAACTCGGTATTACTGTTTTCCAACCGAAAATGATAAAAGAGTTTTCAAAAACTACTTTTGAGCCTGGCAGTACATAGTGCATGTTATTGCGGGATCGGCCCACGCCGCAGCCGAGATATCGGCCGGGACCGGACCGCACGCCGCAGGACATATCTCCAAGAGAGGGGAGAGGGGGGAGCCCCTCCCAGGTCCGAACCCCCACGTAGCAGCACCGGCACCCGAAATTGGGAGCCTGGCCACACGCCTACGCACGCGCATGGCACGATTGCACCTAGCTACCGCGCGCCACCCACGCTTATCGGGCAACTACCGTGCGCGGCACGCCGAAGACTGATTCTCACGATGCGTGTAGTCGATTATAGCTTTCATGCGCGCTTTATCGCGGATTTCTGTCCGCGCCGTCTTACTCCTCGTTTATTACCACCGGTCCCGTGCGCACTATTTTACTCCCCGCACTCGCGCTGCGTGCATCCGGTACCTCCCAAGCAGCAGGATCCGGAGCCGTGCGAGGCGCACGTTTGTATATTCGAGGTAGTCGCAGAGTCCGCTAGGACCCGCATATTCCTTCCCACCGTTTTTTGATATTGTATTGAGACATTTCTTTCCGCACTTGGTATTTTTTGTAAACCATTACACACTCATGTTCCGCAGAGCTCCTACGACTTCAGACCCTTCTGGCCTACGGGAGAGTTGCAGTTTGGGGACTCTGGCTTTCCCGCCGTTAGTGTTATCTGCTGTTCATATTTTGGAGATGCTGTAACGTGGGCTAAAAGAGAGCTTCTGCATCTGCGTTGCTTGATATTGATTGGTCGGCCGGGCTTAGCAACGTGGGCCGGGCGCCACCACGAGACCGACTCGGGGGTCACGACAGCTTCGTACCGAGCTCAGGCTTAGCTAGGCCCCGCCAGCCCCGAGTCGCTAGGCAGTCTGTGACTCGGGCACCGGGGACGCCCTGTACTATCCTGGAGGCTCGCGAACCTTAGGAAAACCCCTCACTTTTCGAACTCCGTCGTGCGATCTTCGTTGTTTCCGAGAACCGAACCTCTGCGCATTCTATTCTCTCGATGGCGCAACGCGAGCATCGCGACCCGAGGTGGACGACCTCCATTGCCACCCGTTAGAGGCCGGGGCGCGGTCGTGCGAGAGTTAGAGGTAGTGCAGCCGAGGCGCAGCGCCACCGACCCGCCCGTTGTACCGCATCGTGAGCAGCCCCCAACGGTCAAGCCCGGCGCATCCCTGCGCCCAGGGCCGCATTGATATCTATCTGCTATTCCCCGGGTCTTCAGCGAGACTCTGTTCGATATGTACCACGGTGTTCCGGCCTGGCTCAGTAGTTTCGCCACCGGCCACCGTAGCGACATCTCGCCCGTGGGCACGGCGACTCCCCCAGCCTCGCACACCCGACCCTCATTGCTCGTGACCCCGCAGCACCGCAGGCGGTCACCGCCGTGTGGTCGGCGACCGGTTATTCCTTCCGCCGCACCACTCCGGCCCACTAGAGCATATGGTTCGAAAGCTATGCCCGAGGACGGCGCCGTCGTCTTGCAGACTGGCAGATTCTACCCACCCCATTTCACGTGCTGCAGGCGCGCAGTGAGATGCCCGGTGGTTTCTGGATAAATGTCGTGCCAAGCATGCCGCGACGGCCGGTATTTCTCGAGTCCGGTCGGAGTTTCATTTACTACATTTCAGCTCACTGGTCCCGCATTTGATTGGTGGGAGGAGCTCGAGAGGCGTAGGCCACGGCAAGAGCGGCTGACCCCCGCCACGTGGCGACAGCTTCTCTACTCTCTTTCAGAGAAACATGCACCCCGGGCCTCGTCGCGAGCGAGCACGGTCGCCGGGCCCGAGCGGTCGATTCGAGCGCGCCATGTCTACGTGACCCGCAGTGAGCCTCGGATTCACCGCGCCGGCCGAGCATGCCGCACGGATGATCCCCAATGACAGGGGAGAGGATCGGGTGAGGTTCGATCGATGGCCTGCAACCACTTATCCGTATCCTTGCGATCCGACGAGCGAGTTCGTCATCATCGTCGTTTGAGCAGTGAGCGGTACGGGCACGCTCCGTCGGGAGGCGGATCGTCGCCGAGAGAGAGGAGCCGGAGGCCAAGGCCTCGTGGTTCGGGTAGCTTCGCGCGGCGCTCGTCTGGCAGGCATTCCCGGCGAGAGCGAGGGTCGCTCGTCCAGACCCTCTCATTCGAGGCCGCCCGCAGCGAGCGGAGGTTCTTGCATGGTCGCGGTCGACAGGGATTTCAGTAGTCAGCCATCACTCAGTGCCCTCCCGCCCCGCAGGTGCAGCACTTACTTCTCCGGCACCGTGGCGGCGTGGCGAGCGCGGTGAGCTTGGCCACATGAGGAGACATTGCCCCCGACTACGTAGGGGCGGACTCGGCGAGAGGACCGCACCCTCCCTTCAAAGCACCATCCCGCCCAGGAGAGAGTGGAGGTCGGTCTTCTTCGTGGACGCCCAGGCGAGGAGATACCGGTGAGGCGCAGGCACTGGCTCTATGCACCTCCCGCCGATGTGCGTGATGCGTGCTGCCTCCGAGCGCCGTGATTGCTGAGGCATCGTTTCGTCCGTCACGCAGAGCACGCTCTGTTCATATTTGATCCAGGGTCCACATATTCTCACGCGTCTCTTATTTTTGCACATCATTCGGGTGCGACTCGTGGTAGTCTTGACGTACCTGCTCATGTATCCACCCCCGCGGGTGACACGATTGTTGCGGATCATGTCTATAGATCCCGTGTTAGACTCATCGGGGTCCGGACACCCGATGCACATTTGTTATCGTCGGGGACGGTGGACCTCGACGTTATACTGGGTACGGACCGGCTGTCTCCGTACCACGTCAGTATCGGGACCCGCCGCGCGCGCGGCGCACGCGGCCGTTCCCGTATTTCCGTATCTGAGCGGCGGGGTTCGACCGATTTCGTCCCCAGCCGTGTTATTTCGTTCTTAAAAGCTCGAAGCATGGTGAAAAAAGGCGTTTATCGTACTTAGCTTTATATACGGGACGTGGTCGAAGCTGCCGAATCGATCCCCAGCACACTCGTCACTGTGCGGATTTCCCGCACGTATTCTCTCGGACCGCGGGCATGCCGCAGGACAGGATATTGATTTTGGCACTGACTTGGTGCCGGCACTCGCCCCATTTCTATTCCTCCCTGTCGCACGGGCACTGCGCAGAAAGTTAAGCGAATCGAATAGCCCACGTCAGAACTCCCGTAGTAAGGGTTTCATTCGTCCAAGTGTGTCACGCTTGGGGTGCGCCGTGTTGTTCGTAAAGAAGAAAGATGGCACAATGAGAATGTGCATTGATTACAGAGGCAGCTGAACAAGGTAAGAGTGAAGAATAAATACCCATTGCCTCGTATTGAGGACCTATTTGATCAGCTACAGGGAGCTAGTGTATTCTCTAAGATTGATCTTCGATCGGGCTATCATCAGTTGAAGATCAGGGACTCAGATATTATGAAGACAGCGTTCGGGACGCGATATGGGCACTACGAGTTCCTGGTGATGTCTTTCGGGTTGACTAATGCCCCAGCTGCATTCATGCACTTGATAAATAGTGTATTTCGGCCGTACCTTGATTCTTTTGTGATCGTGTTTATTGATGATATCCTTGTATATTCACGCAGCCAGGAGGAGCATGCACAACATTTGAGAGTGGCATTGCAGAGGTTGAGGGAAGAGAAGCTTTATGCAAAATTTTCTAAATGTGAGTTCTGGCTTGATACTGTGGTTTTTCTGGGACACATAGTGTCCAGTGAGGGTATTCGGGTTGATCCTCAGAAGGTTGAGGCAGTGCAGAATTGGCCCAGACCTTCCTCAGCTACAGAGATTCGGAGTTTTCTCGGCTTGGCAGGCTATTATCGTCGGTTTGTTCAGGATTTCTCATCTATTGCTTCACCGTTGACTAAGTTGACATGGAAGAATGCTCCATTTGTGTGGTCTGATGAATGTGAGGAGAGCTTTCAGAAGCTCAATGAGGCTTTGACCACGGCTCCGATACTGGTGTTGCCATCATCTTCAGGGTCTTATACGGTATATTGTGATGCTTCCAGAGTTGGGATCGGTTGTGTATTGATGCAGGAGGGTAGAGTTATTGCATATGCTTCTCGTCAGCTAAAGCCCCACGAGAAAAACTACCCTGTTCACGATTTGGAGTTAGTTGCTATTGTTCATGCCTTGAAGATTTGGAGGCATTATCTATATGGTGTATCTTGTGATGTATATACAGACCACCGCAGCCTTCAGCATTTGTTTAAGCAGAAAGATCTAAATTTGAGGCAGCGGACATGGCTTGAGTTGCTTAAAGACTATGATATTACTATCTTGTATCATCCCGGGAAAGCCAATGTAGTGGCTGATGCATTGAGCCGGAAGGCTATTAGTATGGGTAGTTTGGCGTACATTCCAGTTGGGGAGAGGCCCCTAGCAGTTGATGTTCAGGCGTTAGCTAACCAGATGGTAAGGCTGGATATTTCTGAGCCCAGTCGGGTGATGGCTTATGTAGTAGCTCGTTCTTCTTTATATGATCGTATTCGAGAGCGCCAGTATGATGATCCACACTTACTTGTCCTTAAGGACAGAGTTCAGCATGATGATGCTAGGGATGTCACTATTGATAGTGATGGTGTGTTGCGGATGCAAGGCCGGATATGCGTGCCCAATGTTGACGGCCTTCGTGAATTGATATTGGAGGAAGCCCATAGCTCGCGGTATTCTATTCATCCAGGAGCCACGAAGATGTACCAGGATTTGAAGCAGCATTACTGGTGGAGAAAGATGAAGAAAGATATTGTGAGCCATGTGGCTCGGTGTCTAAACTGTCAGCAGGTCAAGTATGAGCATCAGAGACCTGGTGGTGTATTCCAACGTATTGATATTCCGGAGTGGAAGTGGGAAAGAATAACTATGGACTTTGTTAGTGGACTCCCTCGGACAGCGAGGAAGTTTGATTCAGTTTGGGTGATTGTGGATAGACTGACTAAGTCAGCTCACTTCATCCCAGTGTGTACTACTTATTCCTCGGAGCGGCTGGCGGAGATATTCATCCGTGAGATAGTGAGGTTGCATGGAGTTCCTATTTCCATTATATCGGACAGAGGTACCCAGTTCACATCTCAATTCTGGAGGACATTTCAGCGAGAGTTGGGTTCACAGGTAGAGCTGAGCACAGCATTTCATCCACAGACGGATGGGCAGTCTGAGCGTACTATTCAGATATTGGAGGACATGTTGCGTGCTTGTGTCATTGATTTTGGTGGTTCATGGGCTGATTATTTGCCTTTGGCGGAGTTTGCTTATAATAATAGCTATCGGTCCAGCATTCAGATGGCGCCGTATGAAGCTTTATATGGGAGGCGGTGTAGGTCTCCGGTTGGTTGGTTCGAGCCCGGCGAGGCTAGGTTGTTAGGGACAGAGTTAGTCCAAGATGCCTTAGATAAGGTGAAGGTGATTCGGGAGAGACTTCGCACAGCTCAGTCGCGTCAGAAGAGTTATGCAGACCGGAAGGTCCGAGATGTGTCTTATTCAGTAGGTGAGAAGGTGTTGCTGAAAGTTTCGCCTATGAAGGGTGTTATGAGGTTTGGAAAGAAAGGAAAGTTGAGCCCAAGGTTCATTGGACCTTTTGAGGTGCTTAGGAAAGTTGGGGAGGTGGCTTATATGCTTGCTTTGCCACCCAGTTTGTCGGGAGTTCACCCGGTGTTCCATGTATCTATGCTCGGAAGTATGTCGGAGACCCGTCTCATGTGTTGGACTTCAGCACGATACAGCTAGATGAGGATTTGACTTATGATGTGGAACCGGTAGCCATTTTGGGTCGACGGGTTCGTAAACTGAGATCTAAGGACATAGCTTCAGTAAAAGTGCAGTGGAGAGGTCGTCCCGTGGAGGAGGCCACTTGGGAGACCGAGCGGGAGATGCGGAGCAGATATCCTCACTTGTTTGAGACTTCGGGTATGTTTCTTGACCCGCTCGAGGACGAGCGTTTGCTTAAGAGGGGGAGAATGTGACGACCCGGCCCGTCGTCACGAGAATTATCACCCCGTTATGTTGTAATTACATAATTCATGCTTTTATATAAGTGTTAGAGTCTATCGGGTAAATTAGGAGTGAATTGGATTGAAAATGAGGCATATAGCCTTTTTGAAGGAGACTTGAATAAGGAAAGTCAACCCGGAGTTGACTATTTGGTTAGAGGGCTCGGAATCGGATTCTGATGATTCGGATAGTTCCGGGAGGTAATTTGTGACTTAGGGGAGCGGTCGGAATTGAATTTGGAGGCCCGATGTAGAAATAGGCTTGAATTGGCTAAGGTTGAATTTTGGCGAAATCCGAACGGTAGGTGAGATTTTGATCCGGGGTCGGAATGGAATTCCGACAGTTGCAGTAGCTCCGTTAGGTGATTTTGGATGTGCCTGCAAAATTTCAGGTCATTCGGACGTCGTTTGGTCGGGTTTTTGATTGAATGTGTAATTTGGAATGTTTTAAGGAATTTAGGCTTGAATTCGATGCGAATTATGGGTTTTGATGTTGTTAGACGTGTTTTGAGGATTGGAACAAGTTCGAATAAGGTAGTAAGATGTGTTGGTGTGTTTGGATGAGGTCCCGGGGGCCTCGGGGTGTTTTCGGATGGTTAAACGGAAGAAAATCATGGAAATTGCAGGTTGAAGAATTCTGGTTCTGTCATTTTCGCTCCTGCGGAATTGTGGTCGCAGGAGCGAGTCCGCAGAAGCGGATATTGGAGCGCAGAAGCGCTTGTGATCGCGGAAGCGGAGCTGAGCCCGCAGGTGCGGCACCGCTGAAGCGGACGGTGAGCCGCAGAAGCGGCCAAGGGCTATGGGGCGAAGGATCGCAGAAGCGGAATGGTAGCCGCTTAGGCGAGTCCGCAGAGGCGGACGCCTAGTCGCAGAAGCGGGAAAACCCGCAGGAGCGAGAATATCTTCGCAGAAGCGGACGCGCAGAGGCGGTCCGTATATCGCAGAAGCGGAATTGGCCGGCTAGGCCTGGAAACGCTGAAGCGACCCTTTGGTCGCGGATACGGGAGCGTAGAAGCGGAAAATGTTCCGCAGAAGCGAAAATCGCTGTAAGTAAGTGTATCAGAAGTTAGAAAATTTCAGAAACATTTTAACATTTGGGGGTCTCGGCTTAAGGGCGATTTTGGGGAGAAAATCAAGGGAAATCATCAGGTAATCAACTATGAACTCATATTATGATTAGTATTGATAATATTACGCAATTATATCATGAAAATGGAGGAATTTGGGGTAATTTATGGAGGATTTAGCCCTAGTCTTGGACTTTAGAAAATCAAGGTTTTGAACGGGCAAATGGAGTCCGATTTTGGTAAAATTGATATGCTTAGACTCGTATTGAGACGAGGGTTCCGGAAATGTGAATTTCGTAAATTTTCGGAATGTGGGCCGGGGCTCGGGTTTTGACAACTTTGGGAATTTTGATGTAAATTGAGTTGTATTGATTGGGTGTCGTCCCATTGGCCTAAATTGTTGTATTTTTACTCTGTATTTGATCAGATTCTACGCGTACGGAGCTTGATTCTCGTGGCAAGGGCATTGCGGAATAGTCGTCGCGTTGTATTGAGGTGAGTAATAGATGTGGGTGATGACCAGCGGGTTCGAAACCCCGGTATACCACTTTGTGACGCTGTATAGCGGCGAGACACGCACACTCTTGAGAGTGCGGGGTCGATCATGAACTGGAGACTACATATTAGTCCAACCTGTTGATCCTGTATTATTGGCTATTCTAGAGCCGTCGAACCTCCTTCTCGGAGGGTTGCATATATGTTTATATATATTGTGATAATGGCCACTCTTGAGCCGAGGAACCCCCTTCTTGGGCGGTTGAGTATACATGTGGGCCGTGAGCCAGTTATTGGATCCCGCGAGGATCGTTATCATTGTCTTATCACATAGACATGCTAGTTTACTACTAGTCCGCAGCTATTTTTGTTATTATGCTAATTCCAATCTCTGGAACTTGATATTACTGTTTTCCAACTGAAAAATGATAAAAGAGTTTTCAAAAACTACTTTTGAGCCTGCGAGGCTGTATCTGCATATTAGCTGACTAGTAGTGGATCGGGCTGCGCGCCGCAGCGAGATATATGTTGGATCGGACCGCACGCCGCAGGAATATCTCTATGAGATGTGCTTGGGCTGTAGGAGCCCCTCCGGAGTCTGAACCCCCACAGTGAGCACGGGTACCCAAAATTGGAGTCGAGCTACACGCCGTAGCGGTCATATCATGCATTGCATTGCATTTAGCTACATCTGCTAGCTGTTATGCTATTTTATTGGTATTTGTTGGTACAGGTACAGTGAAGATTGATTCTATGACAGGGTAGCCGATTATAGCTTTACATAGTGCTTTATTGCGGATTTCTTATCTGCGCTGTCTTACCCTTGTTTATTACCACTGAGTCTGGCAGTACTCATTTTACTCCCTGCACCTTGTGTGCGGATCCAGGTACCTCTCAGCAGTGATCCAGTAGCTGTGCGAGGCGACGTTTGTGGATATTCGAGGTAGCTGCAGAGTCCGCAGGACCCGATATTCCTTCCTACTGTTTTTTGATATTGTATTGACATTTCTTTCCGCACTTGGTATTTTTGTAAACCATTATACACTCATGTTCAGTAGAGGCTCATGACTCTTGACCCTTCGGTCTATGGGAGTTAGTATATTTTGGGCTTGGTTCCCCGTTTTTGTTATATGTATCGTTGTTGCTTCGTGAATTAATATGCTTAAATGGGTTAAAGAGAGCTTCTAGCTCCGTTGTTTATATTGATTGGTCGGGCTGGCTTAGCAATGTGCTGGGCGCCATCACGACCGGATTTGGGGTCGTGACAATTTTGAATAAGTAATTGTTGCTAAATGTGGGGGCTACGTACGTGCGAGGTGATGAGAGTCCGTACGTAGCTACTATAAAAGCTAAGTACGATAAACACCCTTTTTCAACCATCTTCTGAGCTTTTAGGAACGAAATAACACGGCTAGGGACGAAATCGGTCGAACCCCGCCACTCAATCTGAGAAATACCAGGAATGGCCAACGTAACTGTCTTAGCATGACGGTCCAATATAGCATGGTACGGAGACAACCAGTCCATACCCAATATAACATCAAAGTCCACCATACCCAACAATAACAAATGTGCCTGGGTCTCCAGACCCCCAATAGATATAACACAGGATCTATAGACATGATCCACAACGATCGTATCACCCACGGGGGTGGATACATGAACAAGTAAATCAAGACTACCACGAGTCGCACCCAAGTGATGTGCAAAATAAGAGGACACGTAAGAATATGTGGATCCGGATCAAATAGAACGAGGCATCTCTGTGACAGACATAAATGATACATCGTAATCACGGCATCGGAGGCAAGCCGCATCCCGCCCGTCGGGAAGTGCATAGAATCGTGCCCGGCCTCCACCGGATCTCTCCTCGCCCTCGGGCGACCACGAGAAGACCGACCTCCACCTCTACTAGACTGAGATGGTGCTTGAAGAGGAGGGCTGATCCCTCTGCTGAGTCCTGGCCCTACGTAGTCGAGGGCACTCTGTCTCCTCATGTGGCCAAACTCACCACACTCATAACATGCACCAGGTGCTGGAGAAGTAGGTGTTGCACTCTGGGCTGGGAGGGCACTAAGTGATGACCGACCCTGCTGAAATCCCTGTCGACCACGACCATAAGAACCTCCGCTCTGCTCTGGGCGGCTCTGAATGAGAAGGTCTAGATGAGCGACCTCTGCTCTGCCGGGAATGCCCTCTAGATGGAGCACCACTGAAACTGCCCGAACCACGAGGCCTCTCGGCCTCCCGCTCCTCTCTCTCTCGGCGACGATCCGCCTCAATGGAGCGTGCCATATCAGCAACCTGCTCAAACGATGATGATAGAACTCGCTCGCTGGTCATAAGAATACGGATAGAATAGTTGAGGCCATCAATGAACCTCCTGATCCTCTCCCTATCATTAGGGATCATCCATGTGGCATGCCTAGCCAACCGTGTGAATCCGAGCTCATACTGGGTCACAGACATGTCGCCCTGAACCAACCACTCGAACTAGCAACGTAGCTCCTCGCGACGAGACTGAGGTACATATTTCTCTAGAAAGAGAGTAGAAGAACTGCTGCCATGTGAGAGGTGCTGCTCTTGCAGGCCTACGCCTCTCAAGCTCCTCCCACCAATCAAATGCGGGACCAGTGAACTGAAATGTAGTAAATGAAACTCCGCTGGACTCAAGAATACCAGGCGTACGCAGCATCTTCTGACAACTTATCCAAGAAACCACCGGGCATCCTCGCCCTCGACGCCACGGAAATGGGTGGCCGAAGTCTACCAAATCTCTCAAGACAACGCTCGCTCGTCATCGGGCATAACCTCGAACCATATGCTCTGGAGCTGGAGCCGGTGCAGCTGGAGGAATAGCGGGTGCAACCACCGAGCGGGGACCGCCTGCGGTATCCGAAGTCCCTGAACAACCGGGTCGGGTGTGCGAGCTTGTAGGGGTCTGCCGACCACCCCCGGACTGAGATGTCGCTACGGTAGCGGTAGCCGAAACTACTTGAGCTAAGCCGGAACACACCGATAATATCCGAGCAAGAGTCTCCCGAAGACCGAGGAATAGCAATAGATATAGTCCGGCCCCGAACTTGGGGCTGCCGGGGCATCAACCACGCGGGGCTGCTCCGAACCGGTACAACGGGCGGGTCGGCTGGCACTGCCTCAGCCGCCCTATCTCTAACTCTAGCACGACCGCGCCCACGGCCTCTAACGGGTGGCAATGGAGGTCGTCCACCTCATCCCCGATGCTCGCGTTCTCGCCATCTGCGAGAGAATAGAATATAGAAGTTCTGTTCTCGGAACAACAAGATCGCACGACGGAGTTCAAGAAAAGTGAAGTTTTTCCTAAAGGTTCGCAACCTCCCGAGGATAAGTACATGCGTCCCCGTACCGATCCACAAGACTCTACCAACCGGCTCAAGACTCAGGAGGCCTAGTAAACCTAGGCTCTGATACCAACTTGTCACGACCCCAAATCCGGTCGTGATGGCGCCCAGCACATTGCTAAGCCAGCCCGACCAATCAATATCAACAACGGAGCTAGAAGCTCTCTTTAACCCATTTAAGCATTTCAAAATATGAAACAATAGTAGTATTTATACCAACAGCGGGGAGACCAAGTCCCAAAATATACTAACTCCCATAGACCGAAGGGTCGAGAGTCATGAGCCTCTAAAGAACATAAGTGTAATAAAGTTTATAACAAACTCAGTGCGGAAAAGAAAGACAACAAGATAAGAAATGACAGCTAGAAGGGGAGTCAGGTCCTGCGGACGCTGCAGCTACCTCGACTATCTCGCACAATGCCTCCAAGTAGCTACCGAATCAAGTCTGCTGAGAGGTACCTGGATCTGCACACAAGGTGCAGGGAGTAAAATGAGTATCGCCAGACTCAGTGGTAATAAACAAGGGTAAGACAGCGCAGATAAGAAATCCGCAATAAAGCACTATGTAAAGCTGTAATCAAATACCCTGTCATAGAATCAATCTTCACTGTACCTGTACCAACAAATACCAATAAATAGCATAACAGCTAGCGGATGTAGCTAAATGCAATGCAATGCATGATATGACCGCTACGGCGCGTAGCCCGACTCCAATTTTGGGTACCCGTGCTCACTGTGGGGGTTCAGACTCCGGAGGGGCTCCTACTGCCCAAGCACATCTCATAGAGATTTCCTGCGGCGTGCAGTCCGATCCAACATATATCTCGCTGCGGCGCGCAGCCCGATCCACTACTAGTCAGCTAATATGCAGATACAGCCTCGCAGGCTCAAAAGTAGTTTTTGAAAACTCTTTTATCATTTTTCAGTTGGAAAACACTAATATTAAGTTCTAGAGATTGGAATTAGCATAATAACAAAAATAGTTGCGGACTAGTAGTAAACTAGCATGTCTATATGATAAGACAATGATAACGATACTCGCGGGATCCAATAACTGGCTCACAGCCCACAAAGTATACTCAACCGCCCAAGAAGGGGGTTCAATGGCTCGAGAATAGCCAATAATACAGTATCAACAGGTCGGACTAATATATAGTCTCCAGTTCATGATCGACCCCGCACTCTCAAGAGTGTGCGTGTCTCGCCGCTATACGGCGTCACAAAGTGGTATACCGGGGTTTCGAACCCGCTGGTCATCACCCACATCTATTACTCACCTCAATACGGCGCGACGACTACTCCGCAATGCCCTTGCCACGAGAATCAAGCTCCGCACGCGTAGAATCTGATCAAATACAGTAGAAATACAACAAATTAGGCCAATGGGACGACACCCAATCAATACAACTCAATTTACATCAAAATTCCCAAAGTTGTCAAAACCCGAATTTCGGTACGCTTGCCGAAAAATTACAAAAGTTACATATTCGGAATCCTCATCTCGATACGAGTCTAGGCATATAAAATTTACCAAAATCGGACTCCATTTGCCCACTCAAATTAGTGTTTTTCTTCAATTTAGGCCTAGGGCTCAAACCCACCTTTAATCTTCCATTTACAGAAATTTAACCCATGATTTCATGTTAAAATGATGTAATTAAGCCACAAAACTTACCTCCAACGAATCCCCGATGAATTACCAGCAATTCCCGTGAGTTTCTCTCTCTAGAACTCAAAAATGGCGTTTTTGGGTATTAAACCCGCGACTGGTTCTGTTCTGAACTTAACTTCACTGCCAGCCTATTTTCTTCATCGCGTTCGCGACGCCTCTCACGTGAATGCGATGCCTTTTTTCCTCTTCTTCATCGCGAACGCGTCATTCCTTCACACGTCCGCGAAGACCATTCTCCCCAGCCCAGACTTTTCCTCTACGCGAACGCGACATGCCTCACGCGTTCGTGATGCCTTGCGAATTCCTTATACGCGAACGCGTCCCAGACCATCGCGAACGCGATGCTTCCCAGCTTCCTCTTACGCGAACGCGACGCCAACCCTCGCGAACGCGATAGTCACCTGATCCCGACCTACGCGAACGCGGCATAGCCCTCGCGAACGCGAAGGTCAAAAGTTTGCCCAGTGATCTGCAGATTACAACAGGTCTTTTCTTGCTTCAAAATGCCGGATGATGGTCCGGATTCACTCCGAGGCCCCCGGGACCTCAACGAAAACCACCAACATACCCCAAAACACGATACGAACTTGTTCCAATCATAAAAATACCATCCTAAACATCAAAATCACCAATTACACACGGATTCAAGCCTAAATTTCTTAAAACTTTTCGAATTACACATTCGATGAAAAACCCGACCAAACGACGTCCGAATGACCTGAAATTTTGCAGGCACATCCAAAATCACCTAACGGAGCTACAGAAATTGTCGGAATTCCATTCCGACCCCGGATCAAAATATCACCTACCATCCGGATTTCGCCAAAATTCAACCTTAGCCAATTCAAGCCTATTTCTACACCGGGCCTCCAAATTCAATTCCGATCGTTCCCCTAAGTCAAAAATCACCTCCCGAAACTAACCGAATCATCAGAATCCGATTCCGAGCCCTCTAACCAAATAGTCAACTACGGGTTGACTTTCCTTATTCAAGTTTCCTTCACAAAGGCTATATGCCTCATTTCCAATCCCAATCACTCCTAACTCACCCGATAGACTCTAACACCTGATATAAAATCATAAAACATGTATTTACAACATAACGGGGTGGTAATTCTCGTGACGACGAGTCGGGTCGTCACAACAGTACTCCCAAAAATAGCTCTAAAATCATACCAAATCAGCGAAATTGTTTGTGAATATATCGAATTAGAGAGCTGTTTGGGAGATTCAAGAGCTCTCTTCGCGATTGGGTTTGAGATTTGAGTCATTGTGTGCCTGATTTTAGGGCTTCTGTTCTTGTGTAGATTCTGTTCTGTGCTCCTTCTCGGGTGAACTCGGCTGAAATTGTCTTTGAAGATGAAGGCATAAAAATCTTGCCTATAACAGATATATTTCCACTGTTGCTTAAGAAAGAACTTCCTTTATAATATATCATGTCCATCTTGTTCATCCTGTTCACTGTTCTCTTATAAAGAAGCTTTTACAACATTAGTGAGGCAGACAGATTTACCAAAATTCAAGAGAGAGATATCAACCAATACACAGTTCAATCCAAATTCCTTCACAATCCATAAGCCAGAAATCTCTGCTTTAATTAAGGTGCTTCTCCCTTTTTACAATTTTCATATCATTTTGTTTATGCTTCACTTGCTGCATATGGATTTTGATTTGTGTCATTATCATTATATTTTATCATCGCATGTTAGTTAATTACATGATTTGAAGGATCATATAAAACTTTCTGTGTTATTCTTGACTGCAATGCTATTATATACAGTGTGTTTGGTATGAATTAAATCTTTTTGGTGCTAAAGCTCGAAGAACAGCTTCAAATTTCTGGAGTTTAGTGCCTGAAGCTGTTACGTAGCGTATGCACTCCTCGACGCATCAGGTATTCTTTATCTACGCTTAAACTTGTGTCATTTTATGGATTTTGATGCGTATGAGTTGGTTTGGGGGTTCCGTCCCATTGGGTTGTGGTTAGCTTAGTCTCTTTAGAGAGAGTTCAACCAGAGTGTGGTTAGCTTAGTCTCTTTTTATTGCTCAAATAACAAAACATGTTTCGAAGGGCTTGACTGATCCGGAAATTATTCGTTTCTATAGCTATATTTTCTAACACTTATAAAGAAAAATAAATATTATATATACACTCTAGGCTGCTTTGGTTGAGGAAGAACCATATCCCCATTTCCCAACCAGAAAACTACTGATCCCATTGTAGGCCTATCCTCTGGCAGTTTTTGGACGCACAACAAACCAACTTGAATGCATCTCAATACTTGAGATTCTGAAAATGATTCTTCCAAACATTCGTCCAGCAGTTCCAACGCTTTGCCTTTAGTCCAAAGTAACCATGCCTAAAGTAACAAACATAACACATTTATACAGTTGCATTTACATTAGAAAGCGTCAAATTAAGGCATCGATGTTCTGTGCCATATATGCTTACATGTCCCAAAAGATTGTGATGATGTTCTAAATGACGAAATCTCCTGTTCCTTCTGCTGCTAACAATTTCCAGAATGATTACGCCCATACTGAATACATCTAATTTTACTGAATATTTCCCATCAACAGCATATTCTGGTGACATATATCCACTGCATCAACTCACCCAATTTAAGTTAATGTACTGACTGAATGTAATAAAGATTCAACGGTGAAGGTTTGTAGAACTTACTATGTCCCTATGACTCTCTTTGTTTTTCCTTCCACTTGGTCTCCGCCCAAAATTTTGGCAAGGCCAAAATCAGAAATTTTGCCATTCATGCCACTATCTAATAAAATATTGCTGGTTTTGAGATATCTGTGAATAATTCTTAATCTTGAGTCCTGGTGAAGATAAAGAAGGCCTCGAGATATTCCCATTACAATTTCAAAGCGGTTCTTCCATGCAAGTGTGGTACTTCTACTTGGATCTGCAGAATGAAATCAATGAGGGTTGTAGGAATATTGAGAACTTATCAAATACTAGTATAGGGTGGCCTCCTTCTTGTCCAATATCTTTCTTATTTGCATCACTAACGCAACGGCAATAATTAGAGCAATTGAGAATCCACAGAAGAATCCTACACAATGAGCACAAAGGATATAATAGAACCTAAATTCAGAAAACTTAAATTGAAAAAAAGAAGGAGGAGTTCTCAACCTGAAAGAAATCGTACGTGGTGGTTCTCTTTTTTTCTTTTTGGCCTTAATAATTTGATGCCATCCCCCTGCTTAAAATTGGAAAAGCGCTTGACAAATGTTGCTTCCACCTTGTTCAGAAGACTAGTAACCTAGAACATAAAAAAATAAACTAAGTGAATCTTTATTGGTGCATATAACTAGACTTCTTTTACCTAAATACTGAAGAGCTATATGGAAAACAAATCCAAATATCTTGATTTAGTTATGAAACATACCTCATCAGACGTTCCAAAATAGGAGTTATCGACGACTTTCATGTAAGATCTCATTGCTTTTCTTGAAGTAATCTGCAGTCAACCAGTGATGCACCAATGTAAGATCTCATGTCTCATATTTTAGCATCGGGGATTCATCAGCAAGGGTTCGATGTAGTTTTAGAAGCCCATATTCCAAGAATTGCCAAAAGAAGAACTAGGAACTTCATATTAAAGAAATTCTTTATAAAGAAGACAATTGTAAGCTGTAGGTAATGGTGTATATATTCCTTTGGAGATACTGGTATATATAAATTATTGAATTTTCATTTGCCTCTAGTTGAATGATCTTCCATGAGATGTATTAGTATGAAAATAGCAGTAGTTTTTCTCAGTTTGCCGTGACAAATATTGTGATTTGGACTAGCTATATCTTTGCCGCATATGCTTGTTTGTTTAGTAATTTTACTCCAATAGTAAAAGATTCATAATTTGTTAGATACCGCCTTAGATAATCTTTAACTTGACAGAAACGTTTCTAAAGTTGTTAAAAAAGCCATTCATAATTAATAATCTTTTTTCTTTTACCATTTCATCTCTTTGTTCTACAACTATAGGTAATAAGAGCACCAGCAGGTGGACTTGTCATATCTAACTGACATCTCCCATGTAACCAATAAGAGTAATGAATTAGACCAATATTAACTCAGGTAGGGGTTATAAGGTCTACGAACACACTACCCTCCCTAGAACCCCACTTGTAGAATTTATGAGGTTTGTCATTGTTGTTGTTAGCTAGTTCTTTATTACTACTAATTCCTTCATTTTATCGTATAGGTATCTATGGATAATGATGATAAAAGTTGGATGAATCTCCTAAGATGGACGGATGAGTATATTCGTGGAGTGAATGATTTTCTTGATAAGGCATTTGAGTGAGCCGCCCAAGGAAATGAAATATTATGCCCTTGCAAAAAGTGCATGAATCGCTATTGGTATTATAGAAATGTGGTTGAGGATCATTTGGTTGTTCATGGATTTGTTGATAGTTATACCAAATGGGTTTTCCACGGGGAAGGATTTTCCTCGAGAAGTACACCTCATGCAAGGAATAATGATGAAGGTTCTACCAAGCATGATCATATTGATGGACTACTACATAATACATTTAGAAATATAGATGGTGAGGTACGGGATGAAAAAGGAGTTGGGAAAATACTATCTGAAGATGCAAAGAAGTTTTTCAAATTGTTGGAGGAAGGAAAACAAGAGTTATATCCGGGGTGTGAAAACTAAGTTTCACTATTCGATTGTACTTGCTTAAATCCTTGCATGGGTTGAGCAAT
The DNA here is from genome assembly GCA_032618575.1 of Nicotiana noctiflora. Classification (NCBI taxonomy): domain Eukaryota; kingdom Viridiplantae; phylum Streptophyta; class Magnoliopsida; order Solanales; family Solanaceae; genus Nicotiana; species Nicotiana noctiflora. The sequence goes on from JASVEL010010263.1 coordinate 28,928, forward strand.
GTGGCTTTCTCCAATTTGTTAGAGTTGATAAAAGAGGTATTTCCCTTTGCTCAAGTACCTGAATCTTTCAACAAGACTAGAAACATGATAACAGAGTTGGGTCTTCATTACGAAAAAATACATGCATGCCCTAATGATTGCATGTTATTTTGGAAAGAAAATGTGAATGCCGAGAATTGCTCTATTTGTGGGTCTTCAAGGTGGAAGAGTGGTAGTCCTTTGACTAAAGCAAGCTCTAAAATCCCTGCAAAGGTTTTAAGGTACTTTCCTTTAAAGCCTAGGCTTCAGAGGATATTCATGTGTCCTGAAACGGCTGCTGCAATGAGATCGCATGCTAATGAACGACCCAATGATGGGAACATAAGACATCCTGCTGATAGGGAAGGTTGGAAGGCTTTTGATTCTTTGCATCCAGACTTCTCTAGAGATGCTAGGAATGTTAGATTGGGTCTCTAGCGATGATGGGGAAGTTTATCGAGTAAGATAAATTATATTATTATTTATTTATTTTTTATATAATTGATTCTTTATTATATGATTAAATTGGAAATGTTCTTGATTGCAGGGAACATAAGAATTTAATTGTTAATCATAGTAGATCAAATGCATGGGTAAGAGCGAGGGATCATAGTCGGGAATTCAGCAATTGGTTTAAAGAAAAAGTTAAAAATATTGTATTGCCGGATTATTTAAGATGGCTAGCCAAAGGACCTAATATGGTAGCCAAAAGATACACGGGATATTTTATTAATGGATACCGATTTCATACTAAAGAACGGGATTCCCGAGGCAAGACTCAAAATAGTGGAGTGACTTTATCGGCAACAACAGATAGTTTTGCTAGTGCTAGGGACCAAAATCCCATCGATGGAGAGGTTATCTATTATGGGGCGATTAAGGATATAATTGAAATTGATTATTGGGGTTCTTTTGGTGTTGTATTGTTTAGATGTGATTGGTTTCATAATGAAATAGATGATTATGGGTTAACTCGGGTGTACTTCAATAGATTATGTAGTACAGATGACCTTTTTGTGTTGGCATCACAAGTTTATCAAGTTTTTTATGTGGAGGATCCAATTGAGAAAGATGTTTATTATGCATGAAGTAAAGTACCTGTTGATTTGTATGATCTGGAGGAAGAGAATTGTCCCAATTGGAGACACATTTTGGCGGGAACCTAATAATGATATTGGTTCCTCATCTAGATTGCTTGATGATGATATTAGATGGTCAAGAGAAGATGTACCAGTTGATATCATGGATATTCCATCTCATTCACAAAATTCACATGATGAAATTGTGGAAACATCAGAGGAGGAGGATGGGTTTGATAATACTGATTGGGACTGGATGGAAGCAAATGATTAAATAACAAAATTATGAAATTCTTTTAAGTTAATTATTTTGAGTGAGTGATAATGGATTTTTTGTTTATAAATATTTTATTATTATTTTGTATTTACATCCTTTAGAATATTATTCTCACATACTTCAATTTTGCAGGATTTGAGAGAGATTTCGGATACTTTTACTCGGTTGTTGAGGCACGTCCCTTCTCCCACGTCCTCTTTGGTTTAGTTGCTAATTTATATCCTCTTTGCTTTATGCCTGTGGTAACATAGTACATGTATATTATTTGAATATATTGATGGATTTATATAATGATTTAAAAAGACATTGACAACTGATCAGCTCTCAGTATTTCTGCTTATCTTGAAGTGATGAGACGAATGCATATTTGAGGTTTTAATGCATATTTTTTGGCCTAAACTATTTAGAGATTTGACTTTAATGAGATTCATCATGTGATTTTAGGTTAAAAGTGTAAGTTTCGTGAGTTTTACATAGCTTATTACTGTGTAGATATGAGAAAACTAACAGTTTTAATGTATTTTATTTTTCCTATTCAGGGTTCACTTGTCCGTTCGTTCCACTTGTGCCTATTGCCTGCATTCTCATCAATGTCTACTTATTAATTAATCTCGGGTAAAACATCATGATCATCTTTGCTATTATTTTATGCATTTTCGGACTATATTTCAGATTATTGGTTTTCAGATTATAGACAGGGAAGAAGTGTTAGAGCTCTTGTTAACATGACAGAATAGTGAATTGCTGATTTTTGCTTTTAGTTGCATACCACAATGATTGCCAAAGTCGTCAGCGACTTGCCTCAATTTCATGTCCGAATTGATCATAAAGTCTCATGTAACCTCCGCGGACTGTATAGATGCCCTTTGGATGAAACAACCACATCCATTCATCCGGTTGTGAGGTCGAGCTTAGTGGTATTTTTTGTATTAATTCAATCTCATGTGCATTAAACATTGTCTCCAGCTTCACTTCGCTCCAGGTTCGATTCTCCTCACATATTAATTCTGCCACGACCATCTCCTCCATGCCATTATTGCACACGCTTTAATTTGAATAACTTGAAATTGATCGGATGGTAGCCATGGAGTATGGAATATTTTTGTTGTACGTCCATCTCCTATACGCCTAACACAACCCCCTTGTAAGACCTGTAACCCTACGCATAATGAGCGCCAAACATAACTGGGATTATTTCCCACTGTTGCTGAAAGCAAATCTCATGTAGGGAAGTATCGAGCTTTATATATTCGGCTCACTAATTAATGTCTTCGGTCGTGTCAAATAACTCCATGTTGTTTTTGCTAGCATAGCTAAATTAAAATTCTGCACTTCTCGAAATCCCAATCTCCGAGTCTTCTTTTCGTTTACATAGCCCTTTACATGTCATCCATCTCATTTCCCCAGTGTTACCACCTTTTCCCCAGTGTATCAGCCTCTGAGTATGAGGCGCAGTTGGATGGTTAATGGATTCGCAAACTCTATTAGACATGCTTGTCAAATTTCCTTGGTTAGTAAATTGTAAATAGTCATAATACTCTGGCAACCCTATCATTTTGTTCAAAAATCATTGATACATCTCTAAACTAGATAAACAGAATCTTGAACTGTTCAGCAGTAGTAAGGAGGTACTAAAATGCATGGAGATATTTCAGGTTTAAACCTATGATGAAGTTTCTTACAACTTTCATCTTGTTTTTCAGGTTCCAAATGCTTCACAATATAGACAGAGTAGGGGAAAGAAGAATGGACATATGCCAGTTCCATATGTGCCTTATTTGAAGCAATCGAATCAATCAGCGGCGTCATTAAAACAATCTAGCAATCCACAGGTGGTTAAATTTCCTTGTTATCCTTTTTCATAAATTGGAATCTTGATTGACTGAGTTTCTATTTGTTGATTGACCTGCACAACGTAGTTGTTAAAAAATCTGTGTGTGTGACATTCGCACCAAAATATGTCTTCCTGCATATCTAAAACTGCTACAACAGAAAGCTTAAGTGGAAACTCAGATTAATAATAGCATTTGGAAATGTACTACACTGGTGATTACTATTGTTATACAGTTTAAGCACCTTCTTGATGCTATTTAGTAATGAAATTTAAACCTTTACCTGATCAAAGGAAAAAGAAAAAGAAAAATTCAGATGAGTAAGTCTTATTTCCGACAATGTGCTATGATGTCTGCTTCTTTAAAATTGGAGTTTTCCCTTAAAATAACAAAGGCACATGGACTTTCACCCCATCTAGAATGTGGCATGCCCACAACAGATGCCTCTATTACATACGGATGTTTCAGTATTGCACTTTCTACTTCGACACTGCTGATGTTCTCTCCACCTGAAATTATTACATCTTTGCATCTGTCTTTGATTTCCAAGTATCAACATCAGCAAGTGTTAGTATGCCGAGGCCTTGTCTTGAAATAGCATGAGGAGTGAAGCTTACATGCTTTCTTGGATGCACGATCTAATACAGAAGTGCAAAAATACCTACTGGCAAAAACAAGGCGTCGGCATACTAACAGAAATTGGCTTGTTCTTCCCATGGCAAAAACAAGGCCTCAGCATGTATAAGGTCAAAGTTTTGGTAGTCTTGATACTTTAAGCCAAAGCTTCTTTGATATTGGCCCATCTGTTTTTTTCTTTGGGTCAGTCAGTCATTTTATTGGTCAAAGCAGCTGCTGCATTTTCTTTATTGTCAAATTGCATACCATCTCATTCATTTCATTTGCATATACTGGTGGTGGGCTAACCCACTTTTTTATTTAGGGCATTGAGTCTGCATCTCCATGTTTTACTTATTCTGGGTTGTTTTTGCCAGTAGGTATTTTTGCACGTCTGTAGTAGATCGTGCATCCATGAAAGCATGTAAGCTTCACCCCTCATGCTATTACAAGACAAGGCCTCGGCATACTAACACTTGCTGATGTTGATACTTGGAAATCAAAGAAAGATGCAAAGATGTAATAATTTCAGGTGGCTTGTTAGTATGCCGAGGCCTTGTCTTGCTTTCAAATTGGCTTGTTCTTCCCATGGTAATAGTAGATGATTCGTCATTCTCCATAGAATTAAGAGCACAAGGCATTACGAGGTAGTTTGTATCAGCAAGAGCTTGCCTGATACAAAAGAAGTTCAGCAGTAAAGTAGTTGGCAGGACAACCAGGATGCAAGTTCAACTGCTGACAGAAAACCAATTGTTTGTTGGTGCAACTCCCTAGTCTTGCATTCTTCAACTCACAAAATATACTATTATTTGTGAGTTGGTGATTATCTGAAGCACATGTAGAAATTCTTCAAGTACTATTGCTGTATTTGCTTATATTTTTTATTGTGTATACTTCTACTAATTTTTTTTTCCTTTTGAATATGGCAAAGATTTTATTAGTCGTGAATCAAGAAGGGTGCTCAAGCAAAAACAAAAAAATATCCAACCGCATTCCAGCTGGATCACTTGCATCTTTGTGAAACCAAAAGGTTTCGTCGTTGACAACAAAAAGAACCTTTCATGAAAATGAAGAAAGACAATCAAAAGCTGAGAAGGTTTCGCAAAGATCTCAATTGCAAGAAAAAGTGCGGCAAGTGCCATTGATTTCTACCTCTACAGCACAAGGAGTGCTAGAACAAGTGCCAATGGATTCCATCACTCCTACATCACAATCTTTGCATGGACCATCTCAAGATTCTACCAATCATGAAGCAATTGAACAATTTGAGGAACCAGGCAAGTATATATAAATTTTAATCATAAAATTAACTAACAGTGGTGATTGGTGATTATCCTTGTTTTGTATTAGTGCAGCCCTCCCGCGCCAAAAAGGAAAAGAGGCCCTACTCAAATGCAAAGTGTGCATGGTAGGAAGGATCGTAAAATAATCGTACTAAATGAGTTAAATCAACCTGTTGGTCCTACTGATGAAGTTGTAAAAGAGTTGGGTATCTTCCTCGGAACATTGGGAAGGAATGAGACCTTTTGTCCTCTTAATGTATTTGATTAGACGAAAGTAGATACAAAAAATGATATTTGGAAATATGTCAAGGTTTGAAGTTCCTAATGTTCAATAAGTGTCGATAATATTTCATATTTCTCATATTAACCTAATTGCACTAAATTTGTAGGAAAAATATGACATTCTTGAAGAGGCGAAGAGTTGGGTTTTTGATTCAGTTTGTACTGCTTGGAGAAAGTATAAAAGTTAGTTAAAGAGAAATCACTTTGAAGCATATGAGAGTGACGAGCTTCGAATGGAGAATAGGCCAAAAGATGTCTGGAGTCTCACTTTAAAGATCTTCTTGAATATTGGAACTCTAATGCCGCCAAGGTAATTACATCCAACTTTTGCAAACTTTGTAGGAGATATAATAAGGAATGTTCACCCTTTTTTCTATTAATAAGTTAATAGCAGGAAGTCACATTTGTATCTGTTCAATGCCTTCTGTATAAGTAACTTTGTTGTCAATCTTTGCTTGTTATTTGCAGAAAACGTCTGAAACCAATATCGCAAATCGAAAAAAGTTGAAGCATCCACATATTGTTGGGAAAACAAGTTTTGCTAAAATCATCAAGGTTTGATTTTTTCTCTTATTTTTTCTAAAATATGAACTCGCTAACTTTGCATCAAAAGATTATTATACCAGTTTTCATGTTATTAGGAAAAAAAAGAAGAAAATGGTTGATACTTCGGATACTTTATCAAGTAAGGACATCTTTGTGGCCACAAGAAAAAGAAAACCTGGCCGAGTTTACAAAGACTCCTATGAGAATACAATTAGTAAAATTGTAAGAAAATTCTAATTTAAGGTTTGTTGTGATTATTTATTTCTTCTTTATTATCGTCTTAGTTTTATTACTTAAACTCTATTCTCTTGCATTTGGTTTGTAGGCTGAAATGGAGAGGATCCAATCAAATCAAGAAAGTGGAGATGGAAGTGATTCTGATGCATTTGCATCTGTCATGGGACCTGAGCACCCAGGTTGGGTAAGATTATATGGACGAGGGGTTAATAAGACTCTCTTAAAAAAGAAAAAAGGAGATTTCGGATCCTCTGTAAATGCTACTGATGAGAGAATGGAACAAAAAATAGAGGAAATGGAAGAGAGGATGCAACAAAAATTGATGGAAAAGCTCAATGCACAAAAGGAAAAAATATTGGAAGAGCTCAATGCACAAAAGGATGCTATGGAACAAGATATTACGATGAACGTCGTTACACGACTTCAACGTCTCAACCCCGATTTAAGACTTGATCCTGATATGCTAATATTCAGTGCTCGTGCACAATCAGATGCTATTCAACCAATCAATCGTCCATCCGCTCGCAGTAACACTCAAGGTTAGTCACTAGCAAATGTTACACGTCTTCTCTTTCCTCTTTTTCTTTTCTTTACTCGAGTTTCTCTATCCATAATTGGTGTGTTAATCTATCAAGAAACTTCCTGAGTGACCTATGATTAAAATTAGGAATTATCATGCAATATTAACATACATGGATTCTAATTAGTCCACCCCCTTCCCCTTCTTCCTTGAAAGCATTTGTTCATGTTAGTCCTTCGTAGAAAGCATATGTCAATATTAATAGTTCCTCAGAATCATCTCTGCGATGAGAAAAGCCAACCCTCACCACCTACTCATATGTGCCATGTAGTTTATGTCTTTGTTAATGGGAAACTTTCAGGTAATGATGCGTATTCTGATGTTGCCAAAACAAGCTACTAGTAGTGTTACAAAGTCTCTGCTTTTGCACTTGTAGAGTAATATCTTACTTGGTCTACCGCTTGCTTGCTCTGGTAAACACCAACAGTATTTCTGTTGGTGACACCATATATATTGTGATCTCATAAGTTCCATTTTTCTCTATGGAATGAACTTCAGCTATCAATCTGCATCCTCAGTAGCTTCAATAGCGTAACAGATTTTCCATGGAGCTGTTTGAATCGTTGTATATATCTGAAAGCTAACGGTAGAGTAGGGGGAAAAAGTTGTTACTTTTAGGTCTTGGGTTTGTCCCTTGACATGAAAACTTAATTCTTTCTTCTTTTCACCAATCGTGTGGATGTATTTTGTTAAATAGGTAACATTGAATCCCTGGGTTCTAGATCTCTGCTTGCTCTAATGTGTGAACAGTCATCATGAATAAGATAGGGATTTTGAAAACAACCCAACCTTAGATGAATGCATAAGTTCAAGGAAACTGGAGGACTTGAACAAACTGAAGAAATATTTATCTATGGTATTAGGAATTGCTTTTGGAGTTTTATCGATTGTAGCAGCTTTAGTTGTTGTTGTTCCAGCTACACTTGTGACATAGATTAGTATATTGGTTTTATTAACATTTGCTGGAAAAAGAAGAAAGGATTTGATTTTAGAAGGGAAGAAAATGACTGCTGAGATTATTGGATTTATAGCTAAGGTTTTGATTAGAGAAGGGAATTTAGTTGCTGCAATGTGTGTTGTTCTTGGGTATTTTGCAGTTGTTAGAAGAAATAAATATTATGGTATTGATTATTGATTTAAATAATTGTCTACAAGGAGATTAATTTTTAGGGGGATTTGGACAGACCTATTTTTTTTTTTTTTTTTTTGAGCAAAATGTAAAGTTCATTTTCTCCTTAATTATCATAAACTGTTTGATCAGTTTAAGGGTATTAGAAAATTGCAGTGCTTTATCTAACAGTAGAAATGATAATTGTTTATGTATAAAATGTATTCTGTTGTTCAGTTCTAGTGAGCTTTGATTATTATGCTAAAATACTATTATTTTTTCCTTTTACCATAGCAAGGAAAAATAGAGAATTGAGTCCCCTACACTTCTGTCCTACAGTGGCATATTTAACATTTGCATATGGCTGCTACTATCGATAAAACTTCACCTATGTGCAACATACAGCCACTAGGATAAAGGAGGAGGGTTGCATTAGGTTAACGACTAGAGTAAAAGTAATTTATTTTCCTTTTTTAGTGTAACATTTTCTAAGGGAAGAATTTTTCAATTGTACACATATGTATGTCTGAATAGTGGAATAAACTTCTCTTTCATTATATCTAGAAGAGTGCACTCGAGTGGTGCTAAGAAGTTTGCTGAACTTTGTCCATGTCCTTGTAATGGTGTTGGTTGGGTAGTTATCTGGTTAGTATTGGCTTCAATGGAAACTTGAGTTTTTGATATTTGTCTTGTAGCTAGTAGAGCTAAAAATTGTATCTTTTTGGTGTTCTTGCTCTAATGGGTATTTGTCTGAGCTACCAAATCAAGACTAAGACCACATTTTATTTATACTCTTTTGTAGGTGGAGTAGATGAACCAATGGAAGGCAGAAGTAGTGATGAAGGCAGTGATGAAGATCTTGATCTTACTTAAGAGATTTTTGAATTGTTGATTGTTGTAGAGGCATGTGGCAGTTTCTAAGAATATATGTTTGTTATCAAAATATTTTAAAATTTTGGACTTGAAAGATCAATTGTATGTACTTATTGGTTTCATCACTATTTATGGATTTATTATTAATTAGCTTGTTAGATAATTTGGATTATGAATAGTTTTATTTTGTTATTTATATAAATTTTAGTATTTTATAGTTTATTGCAGCAGGGAACACTATTTTCAATTCAATTAAACTGTTACAGCTAACAGAAACGTTGCCATAGGTAGTTCAACCGTTGCAATAGCACCTGTAATCGTTCCAAATTATTCTACAAACCGTTGCAATAGGACCTGTAAACCGTTCCAAAATATTCTAAAAACTGTTGCAATCGGTAATTCAACCGGTGCAATTTCTTGAAGAAATCGTTGCCATTTCTGTCATATTGTAACAGCTTAACAGATATAGTAACGGTTATGGACCGTTGCAGTTGCTATTAGGGTAACGAAAAATAACCGTTGGAGTGGATGAGAATAATCGTTCCAACAGGAAGAGAAAAAACCGTTGCGATAGACTGTACTATAGTAACGGTTATCTGAACCGTTCCAAAAACCGTTCCATAAGTTCTATAGCCACGCCAGCTTGTGGAACGGGTGCTGAACCGTAGCAACAGATCTATGGCAATGGTTTACTTACCTATTGGAACGGTCTTGGATCCGTAGCCATAGGTAAATTTTTCAGTAGTGAGCAAGTATTTGCAAAGTCATTGAAAAATAATCACTATTTTGCTATAACAAAGTTCCAGCATGATATACTCGAGATGAGTGTACTTGTGTGTAAACTTACAGTATATTATGTTGAAACTATAACACACGGAAAATTTCAATATAATATACCGGAAACTTCCAATATATTATACTGGACTGGTATATTATACTAGAACCACTATCTCCCTTCGCTGGGCCGCCTCATTTTGTTAGTTTAGTGGCCAAAATACAAAGAAGTGAAGTTCAAAATTTGTAGTAGTCGTTATAGAGAGAGAAAGAAGAAAGAGAGAGCGCAAAATGCAGATGATGTGAAGCGACACAAACTCAACATGGGTTGGAAGAAAACCAATGAGACGAATTGGTGGGATGTCGGATGCCCTCTCTATTGCTTCTGAACTTGGCTTCTCTGTTCGTCCTTCTCCTTCACAGGTCCATTTTTTCATGTCCCTACTTATAGTGCCTTTAGAAGTTCGTAACTTTATTGTTGTTTATAGTTATAAATGAAAACCTGTTGATGAATTCCCATTTTACTAAACATTTGGGTCCTATTTGGTTGCGATTGATCTGATTGCGATACACGTGAAATTTGACCGTTTTCTTACTTACATTTAGGTAATTGGGTTTTGCTGAAGGAAAAATAAAATGATTAGAAATGTCTTCGACTAAAATTGAAATGCAACATTAAAATGCTGCTAAGAAATGGTTGATTTGTTTTTGGTTGGGCGGGGGGGGGGGGGAATTTACGTGGTTAACTCAAGATTGTAGATGTTTCTTGCTAAAAAGTGAATATTCCCCTTTAAGTGGAGGCAAGAAACACCAGCCTAAGCCTTGGTGGCAGAGTTATCCAGTGCTATAAACTGTTGGGAGGTAGTAGATGCCCGTGGAATAGTTGAGGTCCAACAAGCTAGCCCCGATACCACAAAAAAAAGAAGAGTGAATATTCCGCGTTGCAATCTGAATTTGTTTTATACTTAAATTTTGTTTAGGAGGATTTTAGTATCGCATTTTTATCTATGCTTTTAGTATCACAATTTAGTGGGTGGTGGAATTTACATGGTTAACTCAAGATTCTAGATGTTTCTTGCTAAAAAGTGAATATTCCACTTTAACCGGAGGTAAAGAAACACCAGCCTATGCCTTGGTGACAGAGGTATCCTGTGATATAAACCGGTGGAAGGTTGCAGGTACCCATTGGAATAGTTGAGGTGCCGACAAGATAGCCGTGACACTACTGTAAAAAAAAGGAGTGGATACTTCACGCTGGAACTCTGAATTTGTTTTATACTTCAATTTAATTTAGGAGGATTTTAATATCGCAGTTTATCTAAGCTTTCATGATTGGTTGAGCCCTTCCCATTGCAGGTTTCTTTTCCTTTTCTTAACTTTCTGTTTGTTTTGTTTTGTTTTCTCCGTGGGCCTTGCTTCTCTTTTCTTTCATCCCTATGTTTTTGGTTTCTTAGTTGAGAATATGTTTTGGACAAATTAGCACTTTTAACATAGGTCCTACGCTTTCTAGGAGCGGTTTAGCCTTTTAGAGATTTCTATGTTTAAAATATATTGAGAACTTTTTCTATGATTTATTTTTAGCTGCATAATATTGGCATGAGATGAGTTTAAATGGAGTAACATTCGTAAGGATTCATATAACCAACCCTAACTATTTAAGACCTAGTCGTTGTTGTAGTAGTAGTAGTGTTTGCTTTCTTAAGATGGTTATTTGAGCTTTATTTGTACTAGTATTTATCGGAACTAAACAATCTTCCCCTTGTATAGGAGGAGATCCAAAATTTATCCACCACCAATCCACCACTGGTGAAAAGGGTGATGATTTGATAAGGGTCTTGAAGGAACTTACTGCTGTTCAAAGGAAAATTGCAGATTTACAAGTGGAACTTCAAGGTCGAAAGGTGATATTTGTTGAGATTCTACTGAAATTGATCTATTTTTGTAAGGTTTTACATGTTCCTCAAAATTATCCAACACGAAAGGGTGCTTTGAATTAGTGAATACACTTCTTGACAGTATGATTTTTTTATATCACTTAACTTTTCACTTGACCCTAGTATTTAGATGTCCTATCCATTTCAGCAGGGGATGGGTTCGAAATCATTCAAAATAATTCGAGAACTTCCCTAAATTAGTTTTTAAATTTGTAATTGAGTTCAGCACATGATGTTTCCAGCCAATCTGAGTTTGAAGTCGTTCTATCAAAATATCTTAACCATAAAAAAAAATAAAGGAACGTTCTTTCCTTTGAACAATGTTAACAAAAGTTCACAGAGCCTTATACGGTTATTTGTTATTGTATTAATTGTTAGATGTCATTCTCTGTTTACTACTTAGTCATCCGAGTATTAAATGCATAAAATAGTGCTATAGTTAGGGACTAGCTCACATTGGGTTGGCAGCTCAATTTTAATAGTTTTGGTAAATTGGTCAAGATAGGTGATCAGTAATGCAATGAGTTCTCTGACGAGCTTGGACCTCTAATAGTAATGGTTGTTTTATCATGGGAAAACATAAGTTCAGTAGTATAACACATCTATGTCTACCTTAAATGCACAATAACTTAGTCTTCCACATGATGACATCTTGCAGTAAAAAATATAATACGACTACATTCAAGGAAAACCTAAATATTTAACACTAGAAAGCATCTTGAGTATGAATCTTAGGATTAGGCGCAGAGAGGTTTAGCAGCTTCCTTTCCTATAAGTTTAACTCAAACCGTACTTTCTATTTGTTTTTCACTTCTTTTCGCTTCCTTGTGGACTCCTAGAGTGATAGGACATTATAAATTGAGTTAAAAGGACTGACAATTATCACTTTGCTAACCTGAAAACTTTACTCTTTTAGATGATATCATGAACTAACACAGTTGCCACAACTTTCGGAGGACAAAAATGTTGCTCATCTGACACATGTCGGTGAAATGGAAAAGAAGATCGAAACATTGCAAAGGAATACTACTATTTTCAAGGACGTTATTCAGAATAAGGTAATTGACCTGATCTGAAATTTAACTTCTATTTTCTTCTTTGTTTTACATTGGTGATATTCAAGTATTTCATTACGATCTCCTCCGTCCACCAGTTTGAAACAAAACCAAATTCCCTTATATCATGGGGAGGCATCAATCCTAATTGTGTCAATTGGTTAAGTTGCTTGCATTATCTTGCAGTTGCTTCTAGCAAAGAGCATTGGCAACTTTAATTGATGTGCAGTGAAGCAAACTTTGTCCTATAGCAGAATTACATAATAGAATCCTCTTATCTCTTTATTTTGTCATTGTCGTTTCTTTCCTTAATTGTTTCATCTTGCTGCCGTGTTTGATAAACTTCTCCTGTGGGTTTCTTAGGACCGCATAGTAGCTCGCCTTCAACAACCATATTCGTTGGATTGCATTCCTGTTGAAGCTGACTATCAGGTTTGTTACTTGATAGCTTTATATAAATCAGCTTATCTTTCATGAATATCTAGACCGCAAGAGAAAGATGGTTATCCATATCTATGCCAACTACTGAAGAGCTTTAATCATATTTGCGCAAATATTGTCTTGTTGAACATTGGGAAAAATCAACTTAGTTATGTGGAAGAACTTTATAGATTACAATTGATTGGATTCATTGTATTTGAATAGCATAACATTGTAAAATATTCCATATGATATTCTAGGATATCATTTATATGACATTAGGGTCTGTTTGTTTGTTGGAGAATAACCATCCTTATTATAAGTAGAAAATAATCACTTACCATATCATACCAGATTAAGGCCTCATTTTTTTTTAAGATTAAGACGTGTGACTCTAAATGCACATATGAATATTAAGATGTGTATTAAGATTAAGACATCTAAATCTGAAAACTCATCTGAATATATTAAAATGTGTATTAAGATCCGAATACTAAATAATTAATATTATTTGATTTTTAACATCTGAATGTATAAAATTTATCTTTATTTGAAAATTAATAAACATAAAATTCAAATGAAATACTAACTAATCTAATATTTTATCATATTATATATAGTAATTTAAAATATGATAGTTGTTGATGGTGATGGTTAACGGGTGAATACCGACTAGAGACGCTGGTTGATTGATAATGGTAGGTTCATGCTAGTAGCTAGTAGTGATTGATAGTGGTGGTGATTATGATTGAGGATGGTGATGGTGGTGGTGACAGTTAATAATGGCGGGTGGAGATAGTAATTGTGACCGAGTAAGGTGGTGGGTGCATGAGGTAGGTTATAATGATGGGCAGTGTCGGTCGTGGTTGTTGATGGTAATGGGGTGGTCAGTTGTGTTAGTTGAGGTGGATGAGTGTTGATTGTGGTGATGGTGGTCAAAGTGGTGGGGATAATGGGTGGCGATGATCGTTAATGGTGGCGACTATGATTGAGGATGATGGTGACATGGTGGTGGTGGAAGTGGCGGTGGTGGGGGGTCGTGGTGGTGGAGGTGGTTGAGTATGGTGGCATGGTGGTAGTTGATATGATAGGTGGTGGCGGCAGTTAATAATGAATATATGATAGCATCTTAATAAAATTAAGTCTCTGTTATAGATGTGAATCATACAGACATATTCAGACTCGTTAAGTGGTTGTAAATAAAAAAACAAACACACTTAATGATTAAGATCTAAATAATTAAGATTCATTTTTTAAAAACAAATACACTTAATGTGTACGATCTGAATGATTAAGATTCAGACCTCGATTAAAGCAAACAAATGAGGCCTAAGGGTGTGTTTGGTATGAAGGAAAACATTTTTTTCCAATTTTTCCATGTTTGGTTGGCTTAAATATTTTGGAAAACATTTTCCTTATCAATTCATAATTCGAGGAAAATGTTTTCCTTATCAAAAGAAGGGAAAACATTTTCCAAAGCTTCTTCTCAATCTTTCTCACCCTCACCAACCCACCCCCTCTCCAAAAATAAGTTTTTTTTTCTTTTAAATTTTAGTTTTTCCGTTACCATCCACCCAACTACCCCTCCACCCCCCTCCCCTCCCCCCACAAGTTCCAAAATTATTAGTTTGGATGTTTATGTGTTTGGAAGTTTACGGGTTTAAAAATTATAAAGTTTACGTGTTCGAAAATACGCGGTTTTTGCGTTAAAAAGTAAAGCATCACACACTAGTTCCTTTAGATTGTGTTCATTTATAGAGACTTAGGGAAGGCGTGGGGGAGGGGTGGGGGAGGGGTGGGGGAAGGTGGGGGAGGTGGGAGGGGGAGGGATGAGGAGAGTTGCATAAAAAATATTTTACTAAAAAAACTATTTTTTACTCTTTAACCAAACAATAGAAGATATTTTCCGGAAAATATTTTTCACTTACCAATCAAACAAGAGAAAATAAGTGATAAAACCACTCAATTTTTCATGAAAATATTTTCTATGATTTTACTTCATACCAAACACATCCTAAGGCTCCTATCTAAGGAGCTCCTTTTTGTGTAATGTCACCAACCAAGTCAAAGAGGTTTTCTCATTTATTTTCACATGATATTAAAGTCTCTAAGGTCTTGGGTGGAGACTTGAAACACCCAGAATAAGAGAAGAGATGTTTTGATAACATGATGACAGTGGAATACAAGACACACCTAGTTATAGTTGTAGGATGTAATCTACATCTTTTATTTCGTCGACGAGGGACTAACCAGTAACCAATTATAATATTCTGAATTAAACCGCCACTTTGCTTCTAACACAACCTACTTGTATAATATTTACCTTTTAAAACAGTGACCTTAGTCAGTGTTTACACTTTGACTGACATGTCCCAGAGTATCGCTGAGAGCAAGAAGTCGGATGCTTCTAACCTAAACGATGGATGTTTTTCCCCGTCTTCCCAAATCAATTTACCTATTTGAGGCCCCTAAACTTCTTGTTTCCAGTTCTTCTATTAACTTATTATCTTCATATATTGTAAAAATAAAACCTACTATTTCTCATGGTGGTTTGAGTAATGCATATTATTCGTAATGTTTTACCAAAAATAGTGTTTGTCCGGAAGCTATTATTTTGTTTAGCATCTGAGGATTCCTGAATCAGTAAGGGTAAATAGCATCATCACGTCAGCACATACCTGTCCTGGTGACTGTTGTCAGGTGTTTGATGATATTCATTTCTTAATTCCTTATTTGTTTGATGCAAAAAGAATGTTTATTTTCGTTCGTGGACGGGCATGTCTGTCACGACCCGGATTTTTCTACCTTCGGAGGTCGTGATGGTGCCTACTAATAGGAGCTAGGCAAGTAACTTAATTAACCATTTTATTAAACACCTTTTCCTTTTTAACAATTAACTGCATTAAATAAAGGCGACGAAATTAAAATCATAAGCTGAAGACTTAAATGTAGATAACTGATAAAAAATATAGCAGTTCCAACATATGTCTCTACCCCGGGACTGGAGTCATATACTCACAAACATCTAAGGAGTACTACATAAATAAATCATAATATGTTTATCTCGAGTACAATGAGAGTCAAAGTAGGGATAAGAGGGAGGGGTCGGGCCTGTGGACGCCTGCAAGCTACCTCGGGTCACTCTGGATTGAAGGTAAGCTCCCATGCTAATGCTGCTGCTGGCGCTCAAAACCTGGACCTGTGCAAAAAGATGCACAGAGTGTAGCATCAGCACAACCGACTCCATGTACTGGTAAGTGTCTGGCCTAACCCCGGTGAGGTAGTGATGAGGCTAGAACCAAACTCCAGATAAACTTGTGCAGATATATATATACAAGCAAGACGGAAAGACAGCGGAAAGTAAACAATTAAAGTTTGGATGGGGAACATGCTCATGGGGATAGCAGATAAAAACAGAATATCCGGAAGAATAAAGGATACTACATCTAATTACTTCTAACACGGAATAAGGGAAAACAATCACTTTCACTTGTTTCAGTCTTCTCTTGATGCAGGCGTGCAACCCGATCCTATTTTCCTCGTATCTTGTGGTAGGCCACCCACTCCCATTTCATTACGTCTCGTGGTAGGCGTACCACCCGCTCCCATTTCATTGTGTCTTGTGGTAGGCGTACCACTCGTTCCCATTTCATTTCATAACTTGTGGTAGGCGTATCATCCGCTCCCATTTCATTACAACACAATATCACAGAGAAATCCTGACAAGGAAGTAAAGTAATATAATAAACTTCCCGGCAAGGGATCAAGACAATATAGTAAGTTTCCCGACAAGGGAACAAAATGTCAGATCAACTATCCCAACCAAACTTATCCAATTCCTACTTAACACAATTAATACCAATGCTCAGTCATAACAAATACTTGCTCGGTTTTAAAGATCTTCAACCAAGTCCTCATAAGCATCATTTAAGAATACAACAACTTAGTAATTTCAGACTCACGGTCATGCTAGACACCAATGTATAGATACTCGTCACCATGCCTATACATCGTACTTGATCAATTAGCAAGTAGCAAACAAGACTCAACTCCTATTCCCTCAAGTTAGGGTTAAACCAAACACTTACCTCAAACTTCAACGGCCAATTAAATCCTCAACCTCCCGAATTCGGCTCAAACTCAACTAAATATATGCAATAAGGACCTCATGTTATCAATATATGCTAAACAAATCAAACCCAATGACTAATTATAGCTTTTTCATCAATTTAGCCCAAAAAGGTCAATAATGCCCCCATACCCACATGGTTAAAACTCGAGGTTCGAACAAAAACCCGATTACCCATTCCCCGTGAACTCAAATTTATAAATTATTTGGAATTGGACCTCGAATTGAGGTCCAAAACTCCTAATTTTAGAAAACCTAAATTCTACCCTAAATTCCCAAATTTTTCCATTAAAATTTTTGTTTTGAAGTTGAAATTATGTTTAAAGGTGTTAAAGATAAAAAAAAATGAGTTAGAAATTACTTACCAATCATTTTGGAGAAGAAGAATCACTTGGAAAATCGCGTTTGTATTTTGGGTTTTGAAAAAGTAAAAAATAACTGAAAATCCCGACCTTATATACCATACCAAAGGCTCAGCGTGGACTGTGCAAAAGGGCACCGTGGCTGCGCTGAGGAGCTGAAATTTCACCCTCTCTAAACCCACTCAGCGCGGACCACACTGATTTGGGGCGCGGTCGCACTGAGGAATTGGACTAAATCCCCACTCTCTTAATCTCCCTGCACGGACCGCACTGATATGGGACGCGGCCGCGCTAGTCGACCTGAACCATTGGCCCTCCCAACCTAGCCACGCAGACCGCGCAAAAGTGGATTGCGGCCGCGCGGCTTCCACCGCGGACAACACTGAGGCGACCGCGGGCGCTGGGCCTGCAATTCTCTGAACTTGCAAACATCTCGTATTTCTAAGCCTAAGACCTCCCGGAACCTACTCAAAACTCACCCGAGCCCTCGGGGCTCCAAACTGAACACACATATAAACTCAAATACATCCTATGGACTCATCCGTGCGATCAAATCGTCCAAACAACATCATAAACATCAAACTAGGCCTCAAGACCCTTGATTTCCTTACAATTTCCATAAAACATCAAGTTTAGAGTTTTAAGTTCAAAACACGTCAAACGACGTCCAAATGCAGCCAAACTTTACAGCAATCGCTTAAACCATATAGAAGACTTGTACCAGGCGTCGTAACAAAAAATACGAGCCCGATACCATAGTCTTTTAATCAAATTTCACTTTCCAATTCCTTAATTATTTTCAGAGAACAATTTCACATAAAAATTCATTTCTCGGACTTGGGACCTCAGAATTTGATTCCGGGCATACACCCAAGTCTCATATTTTTCTACGGACCCTCCGAGACCGTCAAATCAAAGGTCTAGGCCCATTTGCCCAAAACGTTGACCGAAGTCAAATTTAATCAATTTAATATCAAAATTTAATATTTTTCTCACAGAATTCATATTTAGACTTTCCGGCTACGCGCCCGGAATGCGCACACAAATCGAGGTAACCCCAAATGAGGTTCTCACAGCCTCAGAAGTACAAAAAAAGTAGGAATACAGGTGATGACCCTTTGGATCGTCACAATGTCAAATGTAGCTCCACATAGTCTTTGATGGAAAGAAATTCTGAAACCCAATAAGAAAAGAAGAAAACAAAGTGTGGTGTAGTTAGCAGGGGCAATAACTGTCAAATAGGCACAAAAAATTGATAATGCAATTAGATGTTAGTGTGTAAGAATCTATTTAGAAGCAACACATGTTTATATATGCGCTCAGATAAGTGTCCAAGAAGTTGTAACCACTAAAGCAACTAGGAACCATAAGATCACCAGTGCAGTATTGCGTTCTGGTTTATCGCATAACTGGGTTATTGAATCCTCGAAGTACATATAGGATGCAAAAAATTATTCCTTGTTACTCTGCGGAATGCCATGAAGAATGTTAGAGAACTTCTGGCCAAGGCTTTGGTCTAGTAGTAAGAACGCAATGCGTGATGTGTGGGTTAGGTGCACGTCACAGGTTCAAACCTTACTGCCAACAAAAGCCTTGTATTTAAGTGGAGAAGGGTAGAGGGTAAACCCATTATTCATCAAGTTTTTAACCGTGCATCATTAGCGGTTGGAGATTTATTGGTTATTAGAAAAGAATGTCGGGGAACTTCATGAATTCTCAAATTCAGAGGCAGATCCAGGATTTAAACCTTATAGGTTCAACTTTTAAGATTTTTAGCATTGGACCCATTATATTTAAAGTTATGTGTTCATATCTAATATTTTTGTAATTTTAATGAATTTGTACATATAAATTTGTACTCACATCGAAAGGTATGGGTTCAATGGAACCCGTCGGTAAAATACTATATCCGCTGCTGCTCATATTTGGATATGAAAAGGAGGTTCCAATATTCTAGATAAGATACCAAGCTCCATTTATTTTTAATTTTTGACGTTTCAATTAATGTAGGAAATGCTTTGTCCAATTCCTGTTGCTCTGGCTTCTTGCACCATATTCTTTGAAGCCATGTCCGCAATGAGGGAGTCATTCGCAACGCTCCAGGCTTTGAGAGTTGGTCATTCTTCTTCCTTGGCTACATTACCGAGCAACGATCCTTCTCAAACAAATGTTGGAGATACTGATTGCGTGACTCCTCCCCCATTGAGAACCGAATCGAGCTTTGATGATTTAGCAGCCGGAAGCTTGAGAAGGCAAGAAAGTGAGCCGCAAGAAGGTAGCGAAATTGCAAAAGGTGATGGTATGAGCCACAGGAGATTGTCATGGCCTCCTTCGGTTAAAAACATCTCCTAATTGTATCAACACTTCTTGGCATGCTTTGTATATTGTTATTCACGGTTGAGTTTGTATGTCGTTGTATTTTATTAGGGCTTGTTTGGTACAAGAGATAAGGGATAATTAATCTCGAGATTAAATTTGAGATAAGTTTATCTCATGTTTGGTTGGGATAAATCGTGGTATAAAGTAATCCTGGATTAGTCATCTCGGGATTGTATTATTTTTTTATCCCCGTGGGAGGATGGGATAACTAATGCCGAGATAGTTAATCATAGAATAACTGATTTCCCAACCAAACGAACTCTTAGGCGTGGTTTGTATTTATCGGGTTGAAGAAGGTCTCTTTAGTGGCAGTGATGTTTGTTTGGTTGTACTCTTGTAATCGTTACTGTTGAACTGCAGCTTTTTTGGTAGTGTACAAAGTGATAATAGGCGTCTGGTCAATCCTATCGTGTAAAAATCTGTGCATATAACTTAAACTCTATCTATGATCTGGGAAGGGAACAACATAGCAACTGTTGAGTTTTGTTTAAGATGAAATAGTCTTAAAATGAGAGTGAATGGGAAATGGGATTGTGTTGTATTGCACCAACAAACAACAAGTGCATATCCCACCATGGCCAAGTACTTCTCCCACCAAGTAAGTGTTCATTCCACCATATAAGTGCCTCCTCCATGATAGCCTAGTGCTTGTTCCACCGTGGAATGGGCGGATGTATCTCAAATAAGTGATATAAATAGAGCAGAAGTTGGAGAGAAAGAGATACACCGGAAAAAACACTTGAGATACTTTCTGTATACACTCGATATACACTCTATATATATATACAATGTATACACTCAATATATACACTATATACACACGGTATATACTGGAAAAACGAATTGCAATCTGATATTCTTTTCAATAAGAATTCAACATTGGCTATACATTGCATTTCTTCCTCTCAGAATTCCATTCGACTTCTGAGTTGTTCTCCTTTATTCTGCATTGTTTTAACTACAAACCAAAGCATCCGTAAGTGTGATTTGCTGTCGAACTTTGTGTTCGCTGAAACACTGGGGTTTGAAGTACCGCTACACGAGTGTGTAATTCGTTCTATCCTGAGAGGAAATAATCCATAACCTTGGGTACTAGGAGGGGATTAAATTCCTTAAGGAAACACTGTGAATTCATTAGGCTCGAATTAATTATTGCTTTATTTATATTTACATTTTATACGCTAACATTTTTATTGTCCAGAATTGTTATTTAAAAATATAGGATAACAACCAAGGAACCAACAAGCTTAAGGAATATAATAATTTTTATGTCTATATTTGTGTTATCCTTAATATTCTGAAAATTAAAACCTTTGTGAATTTGTGTACTCCCGTTTTGGAGAGTAAAGCCTTCATGGTGGTTTGTTGGAGATTAAAATCTATGTGATTTTTTTTAACTCCAGTTTTAAACGTTTATTAAACATTTGTTTGTTTTATTTTTTTCGAGAAAAATGGCTAATGAAACCGGAAACCAAGCTATTCCGATGGTGACTGTTAACGCATCGGCAAATCATGTTCCGACGATTACTGTCAATGCATCGACAAGCCGAACGCCGGCATTGGCACCGGCAGAAAAATCCGGAAAATTTTCCGGGATTGATTTCAAGCGCTGGCAGCAGAAGATGTTCTTCTACTTGACTACGTTATGTCTACAGAAGTTCATCAAGAAAGATGTTCTTGATTTGCCCGATGAAACTCCAGAGAATGAAAGTTTTCTCGTGACTGAGGCGTGGAAACATTCTGGCTTTCTGTGCAAGAATTATATTCTTAGTGGTCTGGATGATATTTTGTATAATGTATACAGTGGCGTGGAAACGTCAAAAGAATTGTGGAATGCGCTTGAAAAGAAATACAAAACTGAAGATGTTGGGATGAAGAAATTCGTCGCCGCAAAATTTTTGGACTACGAAATGGTAGATAGCAAATATGTTATTACCCAAGTCCAGGAATTGCAAGTGGTATTATTTATGATCTACTTGCTGAAGGTATGTTTCAAATAAATAGTGATATTGAAAGTAAAAAATTTAGTAATTTTACTAACGGAATTTTCATTGAAGGTCTTGTCATCAATGAAGCATTCCAAGTAGCAGCAATAATTGAAAAGTTGCCTCCATTGTGGAAGGACTTCAAAAATTATTTGAAACACAAACGAAAGGAGATGTCCCTTGAAGATCCTATTGTTAGATTGAGAATCGAAGAGGACAATAAAACTGCTGAAAGAAGAGGTCGTGGTAAATTCAAAAATAATGGGAGAAAATATTGTTGAAGATAACAAAAAGAGGAAGAAGGCTTTTGGTCCGAAATACAACCCAACCAAGAAGCGGTTCAGTGGAAACTGCTACAACTGTGGGAAAACCGGACATAAATCTACGGAGTGTCGTGCTCGGAAGAAAGACAAGAAAAGGGGTCAAGCCAACATGGCAGAAAAACATGATGATATTGATGACTTGTGTGCCATGCTTTCTGAATGCAACTTGGTGGGAAATCCTAAGGAATGGTGGATTGATTCTGGAGCCACCCGCCATGTTTGTGCTGTGAGAGAAGCATTTTCTACATATGCTTCTGTTGGACCCGACGAGACGCTTTCCATGGGAAATGCTGCTACGGCCAATATTGAAGGATGTGGGAAGATATTTCTGAAAATAACTTCCGGCAAAGTGGTAACTTTGTACAACGTCCTTCATGTTCCTGAGATTAGGAAGAATTTAGTCTCTGCTGGACTTCTTGTAAAACACGGTTTCAAGTGCGTTTTTGTATCCGACAAGGTTGTAATAAGTAAGTATGATATGTTTGTAGGAAAATGTTACCTTACCGAGGGCCTTTTCAAGCTGAATGTAATTATTATTGAGAATAATAATAAAATTTCAGCTTCGTCTTACTTACTTGAGTCAAATAATTTATGGCATGAACGTTTGGGTCATGTCAATTATAAAACCTTGCGGAAAATGATTAACTTGGAAGTATTGCCCAAGTTTAGATGCGCAAAATCTAAATGTCAAATATGTGTGGAGTCTAAGTATGTTAAACATCCATATAAGTCGGTTGAAAAGAATTCAAATCCTTTAGATTTAATTCACACAGATATTTGTGACATGAAGTCAATACCATCTCGCGGTGGAAAGAAGTATTTCATAACTTTTATTGACGACAGTACTCGATATTACTACGTTTATTTACTTTATAGTAAAGATGAAGCAATAGATGCATTCAAACAATACAAAAATGAAGATGAAACTCAAGTTAACAAGAAAATCAAAATGATAAGAAGTGATAGGGGTGGTGAATATGAATCTCATTTTGAACAAATATGTTTAGAATATGGAATTATTCATCAAACAACGGCCCCTTACACACCCCAATCCAATGGGATTGCAGAAAGAAAAAATCGTTCATTAAAGGAGATGATGAACGCATTGTTGATAAGTTCTGGTTTGCCACCGAACTTGTGGGGGGAAGCCATTCTTATGGCTAGTCGAATACTAAATCGAGTACCCCATAGCAAAACACAATCAATTCCATATGAAAAATGGAAAGGAAGGAAGGCCAACTTGAATTATTTGAAAGTGTGGGGATGTTTGGCGAAAGTGCAAATTCCTAAACCCAAAAAGGGTAAAAATAGGACCAAAAATCGTTGATTGTGTTTTTATAGGATATGCGACTAATAGTAAAGCATATCGATTTCTGGTTCATAAATCAGAAAATCCTAAAATTCATAATAATACGGTTATAGAATCAGAAAATGCTGAGTTCTTTGAAGATATATATCCGTATAAAAAGAAATGTGAGTCAATTGGTGAAAGATTCAAACGACCTCGGGAAGAAGAAAAAGAAAGTACATTTAATCAGGAGAATCTAAGACGTAGTAAACGTCAAAGAAAGTCTACTTCGTTTGGATCGGATTTTGTAAATTTCTTATTGGAAAATGAGCCTCAAACATTTAAAGAAGCTATGTCTCTTCAGAATCATTATTCTGGAAAGAGGCAGTCAATAGTGAAATAGAATCCATATTGAACAATCATACATGGGAATTGGTTGATCTTCCTCCCGGAAATAAACCTTTGGGTAGTAAATGGATTTTTAAAAGAAAAATGAAAGATGATGGCACTATTGATAAATTTAAGGCAAGACTTGTTGTCAAAGGGTATAGACAACGAGAAGGTCTTGACTACTTCGATACATATTCTCCAGTGACGAGAATTATGTCCATACGAACGCTAATAGCTTTAGCTGCAGTATATGGTCTTGAAATTCATCAAATGGACGTAAAGACAGCCTTCTTAAATGGAGATTTGGAGGAAGAAATCTACATGGAACAACCTGAAGGGTTTGTGGTTCCAGGTAAAGAAAAGAAGGCCTGTAGACTTGTTAAGTCCCTTTAAGGATTAAAACAAGCACCCAAACAATGGCATGCTAAATTTGACCAAACAATGTTGTCAAATGGGTTGAAGATAAATGAATGTGATAAATATGTGTACATTAAAAATGTTCCATATCACAGTCATTGTTTGCTTATATGTGGATGATATGCTCATAACGAGTAATGACATTGCCAATATAAATGCTACTAAGCGTATGCTAACTAGCAAGTTTGATATGAAAGACTTGGGAGTTGCTGATTTAATTCCGGGAATTAAGATCCATAAGACTTCTCAAGGTCTGGCGTTGTCACAATCTCATTATATCAAGACAGTACTTGAAAAATTCAAGTACTTGGGCTTTAAAGTTGCAAAGATTCCAATTGACGTGAATCTTGCATTAGCAAAGAACAAAGGCCAAAGCATATCTGTAAGGCCCCGTAAAAATTTTGTGCATAAAACCTAGTAGTTGTGGTGTCATGGTCCGAATAATGTGTTAGGAATGCGTAGGTTCGGACCCTTGGTAGTGATTTAAGTTTCAAAAATGTAGAGAATTAATTTTTCCGAAAAGTGTCCAATATGCGGTCAAGAATGCGATCGCAAACCTGACATGCGGACCGCATTCTTGCCGCAAAACGTTCCGGAGAGTTTCCCAAAAATCGTGTCAAAAGTGCGGTCGATATGCGATCGCATGTCAAATCTGCGGTGCACTTTGCGACCGCAGATCAAGCATGCGGACCGCATTCTGGCCGCATTCCTTAACAGAACCTGTGTAAAATTTGGGGCAATTCTGCGGTCACTATGCGGACCACATGTTGATTCTGCGGTCGCATAGTGCACCGCATAATTGACCCCGGCCCAGATTTTTGTAACATTTTGACCCGATCTCTTCTTTAATATAACACACTTCTTCTTCATTTTATCATATCATCTTACCAAAATTAGAGAGAGAAGAGAGGGTTTTTAGAGAGAGAAATCTTTCATCTTCAAAGATTGTTCCAACCATCTTAATTCCAAGGGATCTTAGGGCAAGGATTCAACATCCCCAATCTTTTCAAGGTAAAAACCCTAACTATTTTCTTTGATTTTCAGCTTTAATTGGGTAAAGAGAGGTTTGCATATAATAGCTTTTAAAAATAGAATTTTTACACTCATGCATGATTATTGAACTTGATTTTTAGTAAAAAGAAGTGAGTAGAAGTAAGAGTCTTCAAGAACAAGGTCGGCAAGAGTAAGATAGCGTGGGTAAGCATAAAGTAGGAAGTTAACGGAAGAAAACTCATCACCAGGTATGTATGGCTAATTTTGATTCTTGTAAAATCGCCCAAATGTGTGCGAATTGTTTCGGCATGTGTCAAATTGAGAAATTTTACGTAATTCTTTGATTTCCTTGTTGAGCATTTGATTGATGTTGAACTACGCGTGGTGTGGTATGAAATATGAATTGAAAGATAAAAAGGTAATCGAGATTGGTAAAGAATTGGGAACAACCATTGTGATGGCATATTTGGCTTATCGTGGAAGGAATTTGAAACACCTTAATTGTGGTAAATTGTCGAACATGATTATGTGGGCATTTTCGATTTTGGAATACTTGTAACTTGGTTTTGATATTGGCATTGAGAAGAAATTGAGAACATGAACCAACGTGTAAGTTGCTTATTTGAACTTGTTGAAATTGTGTGTAGTACCTTATCTCGCTATTTGAAATTGTTGTGTTTTCAACTCGTAAGGCGGGGTCGTGTCGCGCGCCGCAACGCGGGGAACAAGTGCGTGGGTTGGGGTGATAGTGGTGGCCGAGGTAATAAGTGGTCAGGCAGGGGCATAAGGATGGAAAGCGATCGAAATCGCTATCGAAAATTGATACAAAAATCAATAATGTGAAATTGTGAAAGGAGACAGCAGGAGAGTTTGCAACCCGTGGGGCACTGATTACCCCTTTGTTTGACTACTTGTGCTTTACGTGATTGATTGGTTATTGTTAAATTGGTTGATCGTAGAAAGTGCTTTGTGTGAGAATTATTTGAAACGAGGAAAATGTGGAAACATGGTTGGCTGGCTTAATTAATTGTTGATGTAATTTAATGGCTTGAGTTTACTTGGGACAAAGTTTGTCCATACATACCAGTACAATTCAAGCGTACTGACGTCCCTTTTGCCGGGGGCGCTACATTCGTGTCATGATTGTAGGTGGATCAGTAGCAGGCACTTCAGCTCATCGGCAGTAGTATCCTTCTCCTTCCACCGCCCGTTTTGGTGAGCCCCTTTCTTCCTCGGGGCCTTGTGTGGTTCATGCCACTCGGCTTAGATTTCATTTTGGTTTTGTAAGGTATAGCCGGAGCCTTGTTACCGGCAAGTATTGTATTTCCCTTTTTGTATCCTAGAGGCTCCATAGACATGTAAACTGTGGGATTGTGGCCTATGTATATGTATCGGGCGTTGTAAATATAAATTATGAACTTGTTAGTGAATCAATCACATGGTTATGTTTATGCATTATGAAATCAGTCATTATTGGTAAAATATTTGGTTAATGAGAAACAATCAACACAGGGTTAACTCGTGGGAATGAAAGGCACCCAGGTCCGCTTGACTGGGGCAACCCGGTCAGGCGCCGGTCATGTCCCTCGATTTGGGGCGTGACATACATAATTGGATTATGCTCGTGTGTTGGGTTGCTTAATGTACATCATGAACTGTACACGACCAGATATAGCCTGTGCTATAAGTAAATTGAGTCGATATACGACCAATCCAGGTCAATCTCATTGGATGGCCATGAAACGAGTTTTGAGGTACTTAGTACATACCCAGGACTTTGCTTTGTACTACAATAAATATCCTGCGGTCATTGAGGGATACTGTGATGCAAATTGGATCACCGGATCAACTGATTCCAAGTCTACAAGTGGATATGTATTTACCATTGGTGTAGGAGCGGTATCTTGGAAGTCATCCAAACAAACTTGTATTACCCGCTCTACAATGGAGGCTGAGTTCATAGCCTTGGATAAAGCCGGTGAAGAAGCTGAATGGCTCCGGAATTTCTTGGAAGATATTTCATTTTGGCCTAAACCCTTGGCACCAATATGTATACATTGTGATAGTCAAGTGGCAATTGGAAGGGCTGGGAGCGTTATGTATAACGGTAAATCTCGTCACATACGATAAAGACATAAAACCGTTAGACAATTAACTCTCTAGAGGAATTATCACGATTGACTATGTAAAGTCAAGTGATAATGTGGCGGATCCACTTACAAAAGGCCTAACTAGAGATGTAGTTGAGAAATCATCAAGTGGAATGGGACTGTGGCCGAGAACAAGTCATAGTGGCGGTAACTCTACCTAGAAGACTAGAGATCCCAAGATGTAGGTTCAAGGAGATCAAACAAAGTCATTTATGACGGTTCAACATTGTCAAATAAACTTTTGGTCTATTCTCTTATAAGACAATGTTCAGTACCAAGGATAAAACATTAAGGCTTTTAAATGATTTCTAAATTTGATACGGGGTATATCAAATAGTATATCTACGGGATTACTCGTTTAGGAATCACCTATGTAAGTGTGAAGTGTTAGCCGCTTCAAGGAGAATTTTGTAAGGCCAGTTCTCTACGCACTTATGAAACCAGGCGGTGTTCATGGCTGAAATGAACACAACAATGAGAACCAAAGACGGTTAAGGGTTGGTTGTGTGACTTGTGGTTGTCTAGGTATACACCAAAGTTCGACGGTTCAAAGATATCAAATCTATCGATTGATCGAGTATATCCGACATAAGTTCACTACGGAAAGTTCAAAGGGAAACCTACTTATCCAGATGCAATTAATCCTTACTTTCCAATCACACTGTTTTTCATGCATACTTCCATGATATAGCCATTCCCCATTCATGTGGGAGATTGTTGAGTTTTGTTTAAGATGAAATAGCCTTAAAATGAAGGTGAATAGGAAATGGGATTGTGTTGTATTACACCAACAAGCAACAAGTGCACCTCCCACCATGGCCAAGTGATTCTCCCACCAAGTAAGTGTTTATTCCACCATGTAAGTGCATCCTCCATGATAGCCTAGTGCTTGTTCCACTATGGAAGGGGAGGATTTATCTCAAATTAGTGCTATAAATAGAGCAAAAGTTGGAGAGAAAGAGATACACCGGAAAAACACTTGAGATACACTCTGTATACACTCGATATATACACTGTATACACTCGATATATACACTGTATACACTCGGTATACACTGGAAAAACGAATTGCAATCTGATATTCTCTTCAGTAAGAATTAAACATTGGCTATACATTGCATTCCTTCATCTCAGAATTTCCATTCGACTTCTGAGTTGTCCTCCTTTATTCTGCATTGTTTTAACTACAAACCAAAGCATCCGTAAGTGTGTTTTGCTACCGAACTTTGTGTTCCCTGAAACACTGGGGTTTGAAGTACTGCTATACCAGTGTGTAATTTATTCTATCCTGGGAGAAAATAATCCATAACCTTGAGTACTAGGAGAGGATTAAATTCCTTAAGGAAACACTGCGAATTCAGTGGGCTCGAATTAATTATTGGTTTATTTATATTTACGTTTTATACGCTAACATTTTTATTGTCAGAATTGTTATTTAAAAATATAGGATAACAACCAAGGAACTAACAATAACTACTGTCGGTATTCTTTATAATGCATTGTGAGCCCTTTTCATTTTTTACTTCTTTGTCTTTTGTGAAAGACAAAGTGTTCTTCACTGGTGGTGGAAAGTCATTTCTTTCTCTTTAAATTGAATTGCTTTTTCTTGGGCTCGTAGAGAGCTAGTAGAAGAGAGTGGTGTTGCACACATGAGAAATTATTCCCGAAGGCAAGACAAGTCGATTTGCCCCTTACCCCAAAAATTGAACACGAGTTCTCTCTCTCAACTTAACTTTATGACTATATGTATGACTAGTCAGACTCAAAATAAGTAAATAATATGTCTAATTTTTAGCCATTTAATGTTTTATGCAATCCACATTTTTCAATTAAAAAAAAGAAGAAGCTCTATTCTGTTTAAATCAAAAAAAAAAAGAAAAAGGTCTGGCAAAAAAATATGAAAAAAGTGACATACCAAACGAATTATCAAAAAGTACAAAGTAAACAACTGAAAGTGACAAATGCAAAATACGAGTAATTGGTCGATAAACTTAGTTTAGCAGAAACCCAAGAATGGATAATATTCTTTAAAAAGCTACAACCCCAAGTCACTAACATGTAACAAAGGGTCCACTGTCAAAAGTTGTGGTGGGAATAATCGTTTCATCCTTAATAATAGGTCTGAAGTTCGAGCATCAAAAATAAATAAAAAATCTAGCAGGAAGTGTTTTTCCGTTAATAAATTTCACGTCATGTAAATTCGAATTAGTTGGACTTAAAGCGAGAACAAGGTTCCGATTGAACAACAAAAACAAAAAGTAATAATATTTCTATGTAAGGCGGACGTTAATAAAAGAATTTAAATTACATATACATGATAATATAAAAAATATTATTATTATACTTAAATTATGATAACAAGGCAGTTTTTATTTTTATCGATCAGATTATTGATACTACTATATTCCATCCGGTCCATAATAAATGAGCAGTTTGCTTTCTTATTTTGATTCAAAGTAAGTGTTCATTTATCTAATCAAGAGAATTTAATTTATTTTTACAAACTTACCCTTATGTACATATTCCTAAAAACTTTTCTTACTCGTCACATTAAATATTTAATTAAGGGAAGTTTAGTCATACTAGGTATTTTTGTATAAAAATTATAATATTTTCCTAATACGCGTGACAAAAACAAATTGATCACTTATTATGGGCTGGAGGGAGTATTATTTATCTTAGATAATTATTACATCGTCAGTGTAAAATTAACCTTGGTGCAACTTCAAGCCTCAATAAGAACAACAACAACAACAACAACAACAACAACAACAATAACAATAACTACGTAGTATATATATAATCCCACCAAGTGAGATCTGGGGAGGATGCACACAATCTTATCTGGGAGATTGTTTCCAAATGACTCTCAATCTTAAACTAAAACCTTAGTAAAATACTGAAAATTAAAAGGTTATCTGACAACCATTTATTACAATCAGACACAGAATCTTTTGAAGAAATTGTCTTCATAGATTGAATGTACTTTGAAGTTTGAAGCCAACCCCTTAATAATATATATATATATACATGTCCTTTAATATAATATATACTAGTAATGTTCATGTAGATTCTCAAGGTTGTTTTATTATTTCAAAATTATTTTCATCATTTATTAAAGAGAGTAAGTGGTATAACGAAGTGTTTATTAAAAAAATTGATGCAACTCTTCCCAGTATATATAATTAGTAGTGAGAGTTGAGTAATTTCGTTAGCTAGGATTGGTCAAGATTTTACAATTTGTGAATGTTTTTACATTTCAAGATTTCAAAAATTGTTCATTTGTTGATTTTGAGTTGAGTTGAGAAATGGAGGAGAGGTATGAGCCATTGAAAAAACTTGGTTCTGGGCATTTTGGGGTGGCTAGACTTGTCAAAGACAAGAAAACAAAGGAGCTTGTTGCTGTCAAATACATTGAAAGAGGAAATAAGGTAGTTTTTGTTATTCTTCCGGCTCATTTTAATTGATTTTTTGATATTCTTTTTGTTGTTCATAATATTTAATTTTTTCATATTTTAATAAAGAATTAACCTTTTTTTTTTCAAAGTTGTCATTGAAGTAATTAAAGAGTATTGACGTATCAGTTATATTTCCGATCAATAAATTAGAGAGTTAATATGGTCAAATTTTTTATTAATTAATGTTAAAAGATTAATTACTCAGTATAGTTTTTGAAAAAAAAAAGTAAAATTTGGAGTTAAGTTCAAAAATGATAATTGGAATTATGTTTGAACATAAAAAATATTATAGTTTTGTGACGTGGGGAATGAGAAATTTTTGAAAAAATGGTCAAAACTACTTTTTGGTTTTTGAAAAAACTCATTCACGAATAATTTTCAAAAACTTGCAAAATTTTATGGACAAACACATTTTTGAAAAAAATAAAATTTTTATGGACAAACGGGGACTTAATATGTGCGAAAACACTAAAAATATTAATTGTATGAATTATTTTGCTTCTTCATTGATTTTTAAATTTTTTGGGAATGTACTAAATTTTGTTGTGTTATTTTCTGTTTCAACAAGATCTATCGAAACATTGTAAGTGCATATTTATAACATCAGTTTCTGCATGTAAAAGCGTTTTTGAGCACTTAAAATATTGTTTGGTTAGTAAATCAGGTGTAAGTTATATCGGTGTTAATTTTAACACCGGGTAACTTATACCTCATAAAAGGTTGAGTAATTAGCACCGATATAACTTATATCTTCCTCTTAGAAATTACTCATATTCAATTGTCATTCTTAATACAACATACCAAACAATGAATAAACAACAATCACAGCACAACTAATCTCATTATAACTTATACCGGTATAACTCATATTACAACCAAACGACTCCTTAATGTATATCAGGTACTTTGAACCAGCTAAACCAAGAGCAC
The DNA here is from genome assembly GCA_032618575.1 of Nicotiana noctiflora. NCBI lineage: Eukaryota > Viridiplantae > Streptophyta > Magnoliopsida > Solanales > Solanaceae > Nicotiana > Nicotiana noctiflora. The sequence continues at coordinate 60,645 of JASVEL010010263.1, forward strand.
ATAATTGTTTTGGTTATATTATAGCGTTTTTAACAGATACAGATTCTTTTTCTTGTTTCAGATTGATGAGAATGTGCAGAGAGAAATAATAAATCATAGATCATTAAAGCATCCCAATATTGTCAGATTTAAAGAGGTAAATACCTACTCTTTTGTTGCTATGAACACTTGATTTTATTAAAAGGAAAATGTCCAAGTTTTCCCTTGTACTATTCCAAAATGTTTAATTTTGCTACCCTTTAAAATTTTGGTCAATTTATATTCTTGTCATTAGCAAATCCTCTCGTATTTGCCATTATTATTACTGGAGCTGAAATGTGAAATGGGTGGACTCCATGTGTCCAAATTCTTCGAGACAAAAAGGATTTTATTTACCCCTCAAGTTTTCAAGTTTTGACTATAGTTTAAAATTATCACTCAGGCTTGAGCTCCATAAGAATCAAGGGCAAAAATAAAACTTTTATAAGGTGGGGTAATATTAGGTCAAAAGTCCAACGGAGGACAAAGTTGCTCATATTCAGATAGTACTTAGGCAAATTTGACCGTTACTAATGCAAATGCATTTTAATACTAAATTGAGTTGAGTATCTATAGGAAAGAACTTCTCTACTTTTTATAAAGTAGAGGTAAAGTCTGCATATACATTACCCTCCGTAGATCTCACTTGTGCGATTTTCACCGGGTATGTTGTTGTTGTTGTACAAAATTGACGAGCCATTTGCATTGCTGTTAATTTCATGTATGGTAACTGAACGTGCGCGCTTTTGTTGCAGGTTTTGTTAACTCCAACACATTTAGCAATTGTTATGGAATATGCAGCAGGTGGAGAACTTTTTGCTAAAATATGTAGTGCTGGTAGATTTAGTGAAGATGAGGTTATATCTCCAATTCCTTATATTATTTCTGTATTTTATGATAATGAAAATGTTGTACTAATGTTCATACTTGTTGTTTCGAAAAAACATAGGCTCGCTTCTTCTTCCAACAGTTAATATCTGGAGTTAGTTACTGTCATTCAATGGTAAAATTCATTAGTTGAAGTACTTTTCCATTTGTTATCTTTGTTATCTTTTCTTCATGATTTCTTTTTACTGTAGGAAATTTGTCATAGAGATTTAAAGTTGGAGAATACACTCCTTGATGGAAGTCCAACGCCACACGTAAAAATATGTGATTTTGGTTATTCCAAGGTTTCTTGTTTTCTGTTACGAAATTCGTCCCTAATCTTTGCTTTAGTAAGATAATAGGTAGTAACTATACATTTTCTTTGTCATATAGTCTGGTTTGTTGCATTCACAACCCAAGTCGGCTGTTGGAACACCAGCTTATATTGCACCTGAGGTCCTCTCGCGAAAGGAATATGATGGGAAGGTACGAACACTCTTTAGATTATTACGATCAAAGAAAGTAAATGAACCTTGAGTCTAACTTAACAGGTGAGGATTGCCTTTACCATATAAGAAGAAGAAGAACTCATTCTTGTTACACTCACATTTTTCACATGTATATACATGTTCCATATCGAAAATATCAGGTTTGGTTGAATCCGAAACTAATAAGCTATATCCGCCACTGTTTCACTAGGGACATTATGCTCCTTTCAAAGTTCTATATAAGAAGAGAACAACTCATTCACGTTACATTCACGTTTTCGACATGTATATACATGTTCTGTGTTTGAAGGAGAGCTTTGGTGTAACTGGTAAAGTTGTTTTTCACCTGACCAGGAGGTCACGGGTTCGAGCGGTATAAACAGCCGCAGGCAGAAATGTAGGTTAAGGCAGACCCTTGCAGTCCGACCCTTCCCAGTACACTGCATATAGGGGAGCTTAGTGCATCAGGCTGCTCTTATATATATGTTATATGTCGAAAATGTCAGGTTCGGTTGAATCCGTAGCTAATAAGCTACATCCGCCACTGTTTCACTAGGAACATTTTGTTCATTTGCAAGTTCTATATTGTACAGATTGCAGATGTATGGTCATGTGGGGTGACACTATATGTGATGTTAGTAGGAGCATACCCTTTTGAAGATCCTGAAGATCCAAGAAATTTCCGTAAAACCGTTGAGGTTAGTTTATGAAGTCTTTGATTTGAGTTCTCAACTAATGTTTTACAGTAATATTATGTTAACTGATACAGTCAAACCTTTCTATAACAGTCGCATTTGTTCCGATAGTTTTTGAATGCTATAGTGAAGTGTTGTTGTAGAGGATATATATCATAATATAACATAAAAAATCAGTTCGAGGAAAACTTGACTTTTATAATCAATGATTGTTATATAGCAATGCGTTATTAAAATGTCTGACTGTATATAATTGTTGTGTCATTTAGCAGCTTAAGGATTTATCCTTTCTTTTTCTATTTCAGAGAATAAAGAATGCTCAGTACTCTATACCAGATTATGTAAGAATATCTGTTGAATGTAGAAACCTCCTCTCTGGAATTTTCGTCGCAAACCCCTCCGAGGTAACTCTCTTTTCTTCAAATAACATCCCAAATGTGTACAAGGTATTAGTTAAAATCCTTAAATTAGGTTTTGTTAATCAATAACGCTTTGTTGAATATCATATTTAATATTGGAATAAGATGAGTTTAAATGGAGCGACGTGGATGGTTAAGAGTCATACAACACTCGACTTACTTTGGAATAAGTAGTGGCTATCACAAGATTTAGGCACGCAGTATCGTCTTATTGTCACAATTCGGAATTTAAGCAGTTTAAATTTGGGAGGTCGTGGTTTTAAGGCTTTACTTCATGTCACAAAATGATTTTTTTTTTTGACATCTTGTTGGATGATTTCCTGTGCTAAAGGGTATCTCCACTATTGGATTAAGGCGTAATAATAATAGTTGTTGTTTCATTGAATATCATATCACATGAGAGGTAAATCCTCTTTATTTTGCATAGTTGTTTGGGGCTAGAACTATTTGTATTGGGCACAGCCGGATCTATGCAATAGGTAGAGGGGTCACTGACAGACGTATAGTTGGACAAGGGCGGACTTAACGTATGAGTTGGTATATGTTAAAAGTTCACTAAAGAAGTGCAAATAATATATTCGAACCTAGTACATCAAACAAGTTGTGCTAGAATTCTAACTCGAATTCACAAAGTTCAAATTCTGAATCCGTCTCTCCTTTTCAAAATTAATGATTGTAAAACACATTGTACTATTGATATGGCTTTGCTTAAATTAGCTTTTTAAAACATCTCAATTTTCAATGTACAGAGGATCACCATTCCAGTAATAAAGCAACATTCATGGTTCCTAAAGAATCTGTCAAAAGACCTGATAGATTGTGAAAATTCAAGATTTGAAGAAGTTTCCGATCAACCACAGCAACGCGTGGAAGAAATCTTGCGGATCATACAAGAGGCTAAGACCCCGGGAGAAGTGTCAAAACCTGACGTGCCAACAGACGTCAATGGCACGGAGGGTGACCTCGAGTCTGAAATTGACACCAACGACGATTTTCTGGATCCTCATAGAGAGTCATGAGCTTAAAAATAGAACGATTCGAAATATCGAGAATTCATATAGTTGATCCCGAATTGACTGGAATAAAGACGACATTGTTGTTGTTGTAACAATAGTATCTAAAGGTCACATTGATTAATAAATTGAGTATGACTACTAAATATAGGATTTACTAATGCTGATTGAATGATCTTTATTACTACTCGATAAAACTTTTAAATATAATGACTTAATTATTCAATAATGTCACTTGTCAAATATTGAAATCCATACTTCACTTAGAGTCATTAATCCCATGTTTCATTGGGGTCGTTTGGTAGGATTTTATTAGGGAAAGAATATATGTATTAGCTTTAGTATTACTAATACCTTGTGTAGACATGTAATTTTTTACCTTCCCTAGAATTTGATTTAATATATTTAACCCATTTTAGCATAAAATATTTAATTTAGGTTTAATATAGTTATTTTAACTAATTTTGACTCTTTAGATTATTTTAAGAACAAAAATTGAAAATTAAAAAAATAGTTTCATATTTCTTTACTTAATTCGCGTTAGATATTTTTAGGAGGATATATTACTTTGAACCTATTTTTTGCTTTAATATAATCCTTGAAAATTCTAAAAATAGTCCCAACTTTAATTTTTAGTTTTATCTTTAATACTAATAGTTTATCAAAATTGATTTAGAGTTTTTATAAGTATTTAATTTAAATTTTCAGACAATTTTAGCCCAAATATTGTTAGCCCATACCCCATTAACCATAATATACAAGACCTAACCCTAGTTTTCTTATTCCTAACCTTGGACATCTACACAACCTTAGACAACACAAAAAAACCCTAGAGTGACATCTAAGCCAACTGCCAGCCCCTCCAATCTCCTTGCCGCCGGACCACCCTACAGCTGCCGACCAACCCGAGACCCCAAAAGAGCAGCCACCACACCAGAAACCCTAAAAAGACTACCCAAAAAAAACCTAGCAAGACCAGAGCCGCCGCCTCTGCTGCTTCACTCACCAGCCGCACGACCACACTTCAACACCACCCCAAATCACTACCCTAAGCTTCCGCCGTGACCCCATCTTTTTCATCTCTCAAAATCACATGAGAAACCAGCCGTCATTCCCCCCATCTCCATCGCGCGACCTTCATCTCCCCACGCCCAGCTCCACGTTGCCGACCACCTCCATACACCAATGACCCCTAATTCTGTCAATCAACGAACGACCACCACAACTGCCGTCAACTACACCTGTTCATCTTCTCCAATGCCAACCATCAGCAATCTCTATCGAAACAGCCCCAAACACTATAGCTCGAGCTCGGTTTTCTTTTTTCACGAAAATATTACGTGGAAAAGGGTCGAGTTTTGAGTTTTCCGTTGAAGTCGGTTGATCGAGTATTCCGGTGTAAGCGGAGAGGTTTGTCGCTGATTCGAGGTTCATTTATGGTTCGTCACATTTTGTTGAGTTCAGCGCTGCCTCACGATTAATTTTCAGATTCGTTTGAGGTTGATTTGTTCCTCCTCCTATTCTATTTTGCTTAATTAATATCAAGATTCCATCGTTCCCTAGTCTATTTTGCTTTGTTTCGTTGATGCTATGAGTTAGCATGTGATTGTTGCCTTGGTAATTTTCATGTTCTTATTCTTTTGCATTTGATTCCCTGCCAGTAATTCCATGTTGATCGTGAGAAGAAGAGATAAGATTTAGTTTGTTTAATCTAATTCAACATCATACGAGACTTCAAATTGAAGTTAAGACTTGGATCTAAATCATTATAGGCAATAAGTAGGCCATAAGGATTGGGAAATGTTTGATAAACTTCAAGAGTTGTTAGAGGGATTCGGGGTTAAAATGTGAATAACGATCTAGATTTAAAATAATCTTTTATTATAGTTTTTATTAATTAAACCGCTAGTAGCATGTTTAGGTCGGTCACACCTTGGTAAGCAAACTTTAGGATTTTGTTGGTTTTGAGGTGAGAGGTCGTTTCCCTTAGTTAAATTTATCCGGGGAATGCCCCGAAGGACTTGTATATATTTTATCCGGGGTATGCCCCGAAGTATTTGTATTTGGAGGTCGGTAGTAGCACTTGTAGTATTTTATTTTTATTTCTCTTTTATTAGGTGGGGATGATCTCGAGCCTCGTATGTGTTTATTTTGCTTTTTCTGTGTTTTACCTCAATTGAATTTTCTTAAAGCCGATTTGATCAAGTGCACAACCGTACTAGTTACGGGATTTGGGGAGTGCCTAATACCTTCTCCCCGAGTCAAATGAACCCCCTTACCCAAATCTCTGATGCAGACTCAGTTTTGGAGTCTCAAGTGTTTTGAAAGGAAAATTATTTTAAAAAAATGGTAACCTGGCACACCGAAACCAATGTCAGGTAGCGACTTTGAAAAAATTCCTTTTGAACACCTTTGTCACTTTCAAAATTGAAAAAATCCTTTTCAAGCTTTTACTAAATTCTTTTATTTATTTAAGAGGGTTTAGTGACGTTTTGTTGATTAAAAAAAAGGGTGTGCCATCTCTAAAGGTTCTGCTGGGGAGATTGTTGGTTCAAGCTAGTACTTGATTTTGTTGGCTATTAGAATATTTGGTTGAGATTTTTATGTTTTTTCATTAGCTTTATTTTATTTTTATTATGTTTTTATATTTTGTTATTTGCTAGTTGCTTATTTGTTTACAGTTTTTGCTTTATGTGTTTACTGCTTCAAAACTGTCATCATGTGCATAACCCCGAGTCTTCTTTCTGAAACAAGTCTTACGGAATACGTTTGAGCGTACATGGCCTTTTTGTGAGTCACCCGTGTCTTTAGGGGGGTGGCGTGGGAGCATGGAGTGGGCGGACAGCTAGAGCAGCCGCCATCGACCACGTGCTGCCCCGAATTGCCTTGTTGGTGAACCCCAATCGTAGGTCGGCCTTTAAGTCAATTTTATTTGCATCATATCATTTAGGCCTAGTAGGTTTCGGTCCCAAGCACCGTGTCCCGTTGTAGGAACTTGTCCAAATTATGTCAAAATGGGCTTATGGCCCAAAAAGACATTTAATCATCCTTATGTGCTACATGTTGCATCTCTTTAAGGGTAAAAGGGTCATGTGGCGGACCAAAAACATTTGAGAGTGAAATATAAAATGAAGTAGGTGATTTTACACATTTCCATTATTTTTCAAAACAAAAGAGACAAAAAAATTGAAAATAGAAAATTCAAAAAGATTTTACACTTTTTCATTATTTTCCAAAAATAAAAAAAATTGAAAATGGAAAATCCAAAAAAGATTTTACACTTTTCCATCTTTTTTCAAAAAATTCAAAAAAAATTGAAAATAAAAAATCCAAAAAGATTTTACATTTATCATCATTTTTCAAAAAGACAAAATACAGTAGCTTTTTTCAAATTAATTGCATCTTCCCGAACTACGCGAACCTGATTCTCGTCTCTTGGGGCGAGATACGTAGGCAACCCATATAGGGTCCGGTCTTCCTAGTAAGTCCTAGGTTCTTGTCTTCGCGGGTTCTTAGCCAAATCTTGCATGTTTAGCCACTTTTGGCCACATTGATCGTTCTTGCGAAATGGGGTCATTTTTACGAAAGTGGTTCAATAAACTCATGTCTTAGGATTTTGAGTCCACAACTAGGAATCATATTAATTTAAGGTCTTTCCTTTTCGAGTTTGCATATTTAGCCACTTTTGGCCACATCGGCCATTCTTGCAAAATGGGGTCATTTTCGCAAAAGTGATTCAATTACTCATATGTTAGGATTTTGAGTCTGCAACTATGAGTCATATTAATTTAAGGTCCTTCCTTTTTGATTTTGCATCTTTAGCCACTTCTAGCCATATTGGTCGTTTTTATAAAATAGGTCATTTTTTTTGTCGGTTGGTCTTAGGCCATGATTATTGAGTTGAATTCATATAAGCCTTAATGGTGTATTTTCATGTCTTAGAGGTCACATTTGTTGAGTTTGCATTAATAGCCACTCTTAGCCATGTGGTTAATTTTCAAAAATAGCCCAATCATTTCTTGCATATGTCTTGAGTCACTAACTCTATTTAATCTTATTATTTTCATTCAGGTATGGAGCAATTATCTAGAGTTTAAACATGATAAACACCTCATGATTTTAGTCAAGACTATTGCACACGAGTTGCTTGGGAAAACTTTTTATTTTTTTAGTCTATCTTATGTTGTCTTTTAATTTTATTCTTGTACAGTCGTATTGAGTCTGTCAGTCTAGTTAAGATTGTCGAGTCTTTTGTTATAGTACTTCCTGTTTTGTATTTGAAAAACCAAAAAAATTATAAATGAAAAAATCAAAAAAAAAGATTTTTGTTTCTTAATTTATTTTATCCATTACTTTTCAAGAACTACGCTTGATCTGATTCATGAGGGGCATGATATGTAGGCAACCTACATAGGGTTCGATCGAATCATTTTTTCTGAAAACTAAAAAAGTAAAAAAGAAGAAAAAAGAATGAATTGTTGATGTGAGGAAGGAGAGGAAAGAAAAGAGTGACAATTAAAGAGAAAAGGAAAGGAAGGAAAACGAACAATCCAAGAAGTGCTGGAAAAGAAAGAAAAAGTGAACAAAATTGGGATGATGCCAAATGACCTTCTGACCCTCGAAGCCATTTTAGAACCATTAATTGTTGCTAGGGCATTGCATGCAATGTGATATTTTTATATGATAAATGCTCTAACGCTAACGTGTTGGCTTTGCTTTGCTCCTCTTTGTTACTTTCATTGTTGCCATAAAAGAGGGTGGTTAGTTTGTGGCACTTCAGCGATTCATCCGTACAACACAAGGTCAAAGGGCAAGGTACCCATAGTTAGCAAAGACTTTGACACAAGAGTTGTTAACTCGTCGAGGGAGGTTGAGATCGGAATCTGAATTGAAAAAGGAGGTCTAGAGGTTGAAGCTGCAAATGGCAGAAATGTATCAGTCTTGGATTAGGGGGTATCCTCCACCTTTATTCCCCACTAACCACACTGGAAACATTACAACTATCCTATCACTATCACAGGCCCAGGTTCCCACTACCGTTGATCTTTCTCCTCAAGATGCATCGGGCTTTACCCATTACCACAATCACCCTGGCACTTCCTTCCAAATTTTCCATGCTCTTGCCAGCCAAAACAACCGCAAACCCTGCTCCGACATTTGTTCCTACTTTTGTAGCTCCTCCACTTGCTACTCTTCCCTGATCCTCTTGAGAGACTGTGTTCAAAGTCCATGATGCCCAAGGAAAGAGACCCAAGGAAAGTTTTATGGAGTTTTGGGTCAGATGGAACGAACAAGTTGCTCAAGTCAGTTCTCTGATTGACAAAAAAGATGTTGCTGAGCCTCACCTACGACATGATCCAGTGAGCATTCCTACTAAATGCTTTCAGCCTCGGTAAAATAATCCTCCCCAAAGCTACTTGCCTCCACAAAATCCCCAAAGTCATACCTCACTTTCGCAGTACTCTATCCACAATGCACAACCATATGCTCCACACTCACAAAATCTGTAACGGCTTGCACCGCCTCAACAGACGTCTTGCCCACCTATACAAGCATATCAATATCCTACTGTGCAGTGCATGTACCACTCCAATGTCCAAGGGCATAACATTGAAGACTGTCGTGCTTTGAAAAGGGAGATAGAAAGAATGATTCAAGAAGGGATAATTGTGGTCCAGGACAGTGACACCCAGAACATTACACAAAGTCCTTTACCTGCACATGATGATGCAAACTTTGTAGGGAAGATGCGTGGTGACAAAGAATATGAGAATCCTCTTGAGAACTTGTTGACTGAAGTTAATGATATTGGAATTGGTGAAGGTCCTGGTAATTTTGATGTGCAACCGAGTGGCTAAAATGTCGAGCTTGGTGATTGGAAAAACACTCTTTTCTTGGCTAGTCAGGGAAGCGTTTTGGTGGTTTATTTTGTCGTCATTTCTGTTTGTCCTGGTTATTTCAAGGTTGTAATCCGGATATTATCTTGTGGCTCAAACTCTTCTTCTTCTCATTTTGTCTAGTTTGTTTAGTTGTAGTAACTCGTCTAATGTTCTTTAAGATTATTCCAGGGTTGCAACCCATGTCTATTTTGCTTGTTTTGTTCAAACCATTTCACCATCTGTTTAATGCAATCTCATGTGCTCTATTAGTTTTGGTCAGTTTTTGTTTAGGATACTTTTTCTCTTATAGTTCTCTTCATCCTAACTCAAGTGACGTGACATGCACGCATAAGTCTCAGCCTGATCTTGAAAGCTAGTCTGATCGTGAAGCAATAACACAATTTTGAACATGACAAAAGAGTCATTTGAGGAAACAAGTACAGATTCACGCATTCTGAGATAAACTAAAGCTTGAATTGAGTGAAACTGAGGTAGTAAGTCTGGAAATCAAGAGGTTGATAAGAGGTTACAACAAGAAAATGTTTCTCAAGCAGTTTGAGATAAATGTGTTAGTGTTGAAATACATTCTTCCAGATCAAGGTAAGGTTGAATCAAGTTTGCTCTGAATTGGCAAGGATCATCCATTGGGAAAAAGGTATTGCCTGTTGGCACTTTCTGTTTGTGATGATGCCATCAGTAGATATTGTGCATGATTTCTTTGCTTATCTTCAATTGCACGCTTGTACTTGGCATTCTCAAAGCTTGGTATGACGAAGGCTTTTTATTCTGCTACCCAAATACTTTTATCTTTTGCTACCCCTTTTGAGCCTTAATTTGTTTTGTTTCATACCCCTCTTTTGGAATCAGAAATAGAGTCAGGACTAGAAAATGAAAAGAAAAAGAGAAAAAGTAGGGGAAAAAAGAGAAAAAAAAGAAAAAAGAAAAAAACAAAAACAAATAATATCGTTGTCTTTTGAACTACGTTCGACCTGATTCTTGTCACCACAAGATACGTAGGCAGACTTACGGTTCGGTCACACCAAATAAAATATTTCATAATCCCCAAAAATCAATACTGGGCAGATTTTCTAAGAAATCCCATCAAAGAAAAAAATCAAAAAAAAATTCCCAAACTTCATGAAATTGGGGCAGGAGTTTTAATTTTGCCAAAAGACGTGATTCCAAAAGTTGTAATTTTGAACTCTTTCATCTTGAATTATTTTGAGCCTTCATGCTACACTTACTTTCTAACCCTGTCCGAAAGCCTACATTACGGTCCAAAGAAAGACCTTCCGACCAATCATTGAGGATGCCATATCAAGTGTTGGTGAAAGTATGATCTCCCTGCATCATGGGTAATACCTTCGTTCTCAGAACAATGAGAGAAAATGATAAAATGAGAGATTATTATTGGTGAAAACCCTCAGGGGCACCGTAAGGCGATAGTGAGTTGAGAAAAAAGAGCAAAATGAGAGAGGCTTAATGGTGAAAACCCTTCAGGGCACTACAAGTCGACTGAGAATTGTGGATCAAATGGGACAATTGAAGGGCTGAAGCCCAGTTTCACAGCGATGAGGTACAACAAGAGTTGATATTAGACTTGCTTGAGAGATTATGTAACTTAGTCCAAAGGTTCATGTCATGGTCATTAGAGTTGGTATCCACATCTGATAAGTTTCTACTTCGTAATTTTCTTGTTAAGTATCATCTCTTTCCCTTGTCCCTTATTTTGTTCCTCTCGTTTTGTTTGAGTCACTTCTTGAGTCTGTTTGGTCAGAACAAGTGAGAAATAACTTTAAAATTTGCCACCAGCTTTCCAATTGCACAAAGTGGAGTTCGGCCATGCACATCGCAATTGACATGATTTAGAGTAAGAAGTATGGTGATAACCGAGGTTCAGGCAGTCAAGTGAATCTTAAATTTTGAGAAAATACCAAGATTCAGCAACCCTTAAAATAAAAACACAATGCAACAAGTGAATGCGAGAGATTCAGGTCAGACGTTTTGTGGTCAAATTCCAATCAAAGGGTCAAACAACTCCTTGCTAGCCCAAAGCAGCTAATCGGAATGAAACATGGCAATGGCAGAAGCAGAAACCCAGCAATGATGCCACAAACTAACCACCACGTTTTCAAAATAACAAGATTTTATTTGTCTAAAGCAGGGACAAGAAATTTTTAAGTCCTCAAGGATCTCCCATGGAAAAGCATGGTTCAGGTAGCAAATCTTTTATTCAGAGTCCTCCAAGATGGGAACGTAGCTCAGGTAAGTTCATTCTCAGTTTTCAGGACCATCCTGGATAATGGAATTTAATTTAGAATTCTCAGGACTCTCCTGGATAATGGGATTTAGTTTAGAGTTCTCAGGACCCTCCTGGATAATAGAATTTAGTTTAGAGTTCCCAGGACCCTCCCGGATAATGGGATTTAATTTAGAATTCTCAGGACCCTCCTGGATAATGGGATTTAATTTTAAAAGTTCTTAGGACCCTCCTGGATAATAAAATTTAGTTTAGAGTTGTCAGGACCCTCCTGGATAATGGCATTTAATTTAGAATTCTTAGGACCCTTCTGGATAATGAGATTTAACTTTAAAAGTTCTCAAGACCCTCCTGGATAATGGGATTTAGTTTAGAGTTCTCAGGACCCTTCTGGATAATGGGATCTAGTTTAGAATTTTCAGGACCCTCCTGAATAATAGGATTTAGTTTAGAGTTCCCAGGACCCTCTTGGATAATGGGATTTAATTTAGAAATCCCATGACCCTCCTAGATAATGGGATTTAATTTTAAAAGCTCTCAGGACCCTTCTGGATAATGAGATTTAATTTAGAATTCTCAAGACCCTCCCGGATAATGAGATTTAATTTTAAAAATTCTTAGGACCCTCATGGATAACGGAATTTAATTTAGAGTTCTCAGGACCCTCTTGGATAATGGGATTTAATTTAGAATTTTCAGGATCCTCCTGGATAATGGGATTTAACTTAGAATTCTCAGGACTCTCCTGGATAATGGGATTTAATTTTAAAAGCTCTCAAGACCCTCCTGGATAATGGGATTTAGTTTAGAGTTGTCAGGACCCTACTTGATAATGGGATTTAATTTAGAATTCTCAGGACCCTCCTAGATAATGGGATTTAATTTTAAAAGTTCTCAGGACCCTCCTGAATAATGATATTTAGTTTAGAGTTTTGAGGACCCTCCTAGATAATGGGATCTATTTTAGAATTCTCAGGACCCTCCCGGATAATGGGATTTAGTTTAGAGTTCTCAGGACCCTCCTGGATAATGGGATTTAATTTAGAATTATCAGGACCCTCCTGGATAATGTGATTTAATTTTAAAAGCTCTCAGGACCCTCATGGATAATGGAATTTAATTTAGAATTCTCTAGACCCTCCTGGATAATGGGATTTAGTTTAGAGTTCTCAGGACTCTCCTAGATAATGGGATTTAATTTAGAATTCTCAGGACCCTCTTGGATAATGGTATTTAACTTAGAATTCTCAGGACCTCCTCCTGGACAATGAGATTTAATTTTAAAAGCTCCCAGGACCCTCATGAATAATGGGATTTAGTTTAGAGTTGTCAGGACCCTCCTGGATAATGGGATTAATTTAGAATTCTCAGGACCCCCCTGGATAATGGGATTTAATTTTAAAAGTTCTCAGGACCCTCCTCGATAATGAGATTTAGTTTAGAGTTCTCAGGACCCTCCTGGATAATGGGATCTAGTTTAGAATTCTCAGGACCCTCCTAGATAATGGGATTTAGTTTAGAGTTCTCAAGACCCTTCCGGATACTGGGATTTAATTTTAGAAGTTCTCAGGACTCTACTAGATAATAGGATTTAATTTAGAATTCTCAGGACCCTCCTCGATAATGGGATTTAATTTAAAAGTTCTCAGGACCCTCTTGGATAATGAAATTTAATTTAGAATTCTCAGGACCCTCCTAGATAATGGGATTTAATTTATAATTCTCAGGACCCTCCTGGATAATGGGATCTAATTTTAAAAGTTCTCAGGACCCTCCTGGATAATGAGATTTAATTTCGAATTCTCAGGACTCTCCTGGATAATGGGATCTAACTTTTAAATTCTTAGAGCTCTCTCGGAAACATGATCCGATTAACATTCATAAATATGCCCGAATCCCAAACTGGGGCAAAAAAATTTCTTTTGTTTTCTTTGTTTTGTTGTAATGTCAGGCGCCCACCTGGATAACAAGGGAATACATTTGAAGTCTGCAATCAGGCGCCCACCTGGATAACAAGGGAATACATTTGAAGTCTGCAATCAGGCGCCCACTTGGATTACAAGGGAATACAGTTTCAAGTTTTAGCAATCAGACGCCCACCTGTATAACGAGAGAAATTATTCAGAAATCAGTTCATGCTAGAATTAGCAGAAGCTCGTGGCAAGAATGCGAGTCAAAAATCATAGGTGATCAACATAAGTTATTTCAATCCAGAATAGAAAAGAAAAACGAAAAGGGGGGGGGGGGAGGGGGATGTGAGTCCAAAAGGCAGAGGCCGAGACAAGAGGTGGATCACTCAAGACATGACTAAAGTCACAAGCATTGTATGTCCGGTTTTGATCCGAAAAGCAGAAGAAAAGGAACTAACACCTGCATCTAGTGAGCGTCAAGGTTCAGATCTAAAGTCTACATGAAGAACCATTCAAGACTCAAGATCAAGCTTCAGAAGACTTATAGACAGGAATCTTGTAACTCATAGTTAACAGGTTTAGTTAGTCTTTTTCATTTCCTGATTTTGATGTAATAACAGGACCGTGGACCGGAACCTCGATGGCACCTCGACTGGCTCTCCACCTCGGTACACTCCATCATCCCATTCACTTTTGAACTACACGTGGCCTAATTCCTTTACATCTAAGGATATGTAGGCAGCTCAGATACCAGGGCTCGGTTACATTCTTCTTCCTCTTAGCTTTTGGTATTTTAAATAAGGGTACGATCAAAAAACATGTCTAGTCGTTCTTTGTCTGAAAATACTTTGTATTTTCAGTCAATGAGGGCCAGCTATAGACATGTAATTTTTGACCCTATCCAAAATTTAACCCATTTTAGCGTAAAATATTTAATTAGGCTTAATATAATTATTTTAACTAATTTTGACTTTTAAGATTATTTTAAGAACAAAAATTGAAAATTACAAAAAATAGTTTCATATTCCTTTACTTAATTCGCGTTAGATATTATTAGGATGATATATTACTTTGAACCTATTTTTTATTTTAATATAATCCTTGAGAATATCAAAAATAGTCCAAACTTTAATTTTTAGTTTTATCTTTAATACTAATAGTTTATCAAAATTAATTTAGAGTTTTTATAGGTATTTAATTCAAATTTTCAAACAATTTTAGCCCAAATTGAAGCCCAAATATTGTTAGCCCATATGTCATTAACCATAATATACAAGTCCTAACCCTAGTCTTCTTCTTCCTAACCTTGGACATCTACACAACCTTAGACAACACAAAAAACCCTAGAGTGACATCTAAGCCAACCGCCAGCCCCTCAAATCTCCCAGCCGCCGGACCACCCTACAGCCGCCGGCCAGCCCCAGACCCCAAAAGAGTAGCCACCACACCAGAAACCCTAAAAAGACTACCCAAAAAACCCCTAGCAAAACCAGAGCCGCTGCCTCTGCTGCTTCACTTGCCAGCCGCACAACCACCCTTCAACACCACCCCAAATCACCACCCTAAGCTTCCGCCGTTACCCCATCTTCTTCATCTCTCAAAATCACCGAAAACCAGCTGTTATTCCCTCCTCTCTATCGCGTGACCTTCATATCCCCACGCCCAGCTCCACGCCGCCGACCACCTCCATACACCAATGACCCATGCTTTTATCAATCAATGAACGACCACCACAGCCGCCGTTAACTACACCTATTCATCTTCTCCAATGCCAACCAGCAGAAATACCCATCGAAACAGCCCCCAAACACTATAGCTCGAGCTCTATTTTCTCTTTTTACGAAAAATTACGTGGAAAAGGGTCGAGTTTTGAGTTTTCTATTGAAGTCAGTTGATCGAGTATTCCGGTGTAAGCGGAGAGGTTTGTCACTGATTCGAGGTTCGTTTATGGTTCATCACATTTTGTTGAGTTCAACGCTGCCTCACAATTAACTTTCAGATTCGTTTGAGGTTGATTTCTTCCTTCTTCTATTCTATTTTGGTTAATTAATATCAAGATTCCATCGTTCCCTAGTCTATTTTGCTTTGTTCCGTTGATGCTATGAGTTAGGGTGTGATTGCTGTGCCTTGGTAATTTTCATGTTCTTATTCTTTTGCATTTGATTCCCTGCCAGTAATTCCATGTTGATCGTGAGAAGAAGAGATTAGATTTAGTTTGTTTAATCTAATTCAACATCAGACGAGCCTTCAAATTGAAGTTAAGACTTGGATCTAAATCATTATAGGCAATAAGTAAGCCATAGGGATTGGGAAATGTTTGATAAACCTCAAGAGTTGTTAGAGGGATTCGGGGTTAAATGTGAATAACAATCTAGATTTGAAATAATCTTTTATTATTGTTTTTATTAATTCGACCGCTAGTAGCATGTTTAGGCCGACCACGCTTGGGTAGGCAAACTTTAAGATTTTGTTGGTTTTGAGGTGAGAGGTCGTTTCCCTTAGTTAAATTTATCCGGGGAATGCCCCAAAGGACTTGTATATATTTTATCCGGGGTATACCCCGAAGTATTTGTATTTGGAGGTCGGTAGTAGCACTTGTAGTATTTTATTTTATTTCTATTTTATTAGGTGGGGACGATCTCGAGCCTCGTATATATTTATTTTGCTTTTTTGTGTTTTTACCTCAATTGAATATTCTAAAAGCCGATTTGATCAAGTGCGCAACCATACTAGTTACGAGATTTAGGGAGTGCCTAATACCTTCTCCCCGAGTCAAATGAACCCCCTTACCCAAATCTCTAGTGCAGACTTAGTTTTGGAGTCTCAAGTGTTTTGAAAGGAAAATTATTTTAAAAAAACGGTGACCTGGCATACCGAAATCAATGTCAGGTAGCGACTCTGAATAATTTCCTTTTGAACACCACTTTTTTCACTTTCAAAATTGTGACGACCCAAAGGGTCATCACTTATTTTATTAATCATTTCGAGCTTCTGAGGCCTTGAAAACCTCATTCCATGTTGCCTCAATTTGCGTGCACAATCCGAGCATGTAGCCGGAAAGATTCTATGATATAAAATATGAATTCTATGAGAAATTTGGATAAAAAATGATATTAATATTGATATGGTTGACTTCGGTCAACATTTTTGGTAAACGGATCTGGACCCGAGATTGGATGGTCCCGAGAGGTCCGTAGAAAAATATGGGACTTGGACATGCGTCCGGAGTCGAATTCTGAGGCCTAGAGCCCAAGTTATGAATTTTTATGTGAAATTGTTTTTGATGTAATTGTTAAAGGAAATGAATTAATTGACCTTGGTATCGGGCTCGTATTTTGGTTCCGACGCCGGTACAAGTCTTAAATATTATATATGTGATTTCCGTAAAGTTTGGTGACATTCGAATGTCGTTTGAGATGTTTTGGACCTTGAGTTCCAAGTTTGAAAGTTTTGAAAACCAAAAGTATGAAAATCATGAATTTGAGGCTTGATTTGATGAAAACGATGTGATATTGGCGATGTGATCGCACGAACAAGTTCATAATGTGTTTTTGAGGTTGTGTACATGTTTGGTTTGGAGCCCGGGGGCTCGGGTAAAGATTTGATAGGCCGTTGGATTAAATTCTGAATTTTTGCACTGCTGGTTTTTCACCCAGCTGTTGGCTTCGCAATTGCGAAGCATTTCTCGCAATTGCGAAGGGGCAGAACAAGGCAGGGCTCGCAAATGCGAACCCTGATCGCAAATGCGAAGCCCCTCATGACCCAGCCTTGTTCGCAAATGCGAACAATTGTTCGCAAATGCGAACATCCCCTTGTCCTGCCTATGTTCGCAAATGCGAACCATAGTTCGCAAATGCGAACATACCCAAATCCAGCCTTGTTCGCAAATGCGAACAATAGTTCGCAAATGCGAACAATGCCCTTTACTGCCTGTGTTCGCAAATGCGAACATTAGTTCGCAAACGCGAACACTCCCCTTTCCTGCCAGTGTTCGCAAATGCGAACAAAAGTTCGCAAATGCGAACTTCCCAGCCTTAGCTTATTTTTCAAACTCCAGAAATTGGTCGGGGTTCGCAATTGCGAACTCATGTTCTCAAATGCGAACACAGAGGCTTGTAAAACACGATTTTCAGTTCATTTCTTCACTTTTTACAAAACAAAAACACCCATTTGCGATTCTTCACAGATTCCTTCTTCATCAAAACAATTGTAAGTCACTTTTTACTTAATACTTTCAATTCCTAACATCATTAAACATGTTTTTCAATAGAAATCAAAGGTTTTCATGGTAGAATTTCTTGTTTTTGTTAAAATATAGGGTTTTTCATAAATTGGGAAATTGGACCTCGAATTGAGGTCCGATTTTGAAACAAATCATATACTTGAACTCGTGGGGGATGGGTAACCGGATTTTGGTCCGAACCCCGAGTTCCGACCATGTGGGCCCGGGTCAAAATTCACTATTCCGAGCAGAATATTGTAAAAGTTGTAATTGGCCTTAGGAATTAGTTTGTTGAGTAGTATTGATGATATTAAATCAATTGTGTATAGATACGATTGGATTGGAGCCAAATTTGAAAGAAAAAGACATTGCCACGGATTGAATTGTTCATAAATATTCGAGGTAAGTGTTTGTTCTATCCTAGCTTGAGGGAATAGGGTTATGTGTTATATGTTATGTGATCGAGTGCGGTGTATGGGCTGTGGTGACGAGCATCCATACACTGGCGTCTAGTATGACCGTGAGTCGTTGATAATGCTTATTGTGAGACATAATTGCAGATGAATTGTTGAACTTTTGCCAGGTTGTAGAATTGTTATTGTTCTCCCTTGTCGGGACTTGTTGTGAAGATGATTATTGATTGCCTTTGTTGGGACGGTTTATGAATTATTGTTTCATTCTTTGCCCTTAACTGTGATTGTTATTTGGGTGAGGAAGAGTGATAATGCACGAAGGGTGATGCCGTGCCTTGATTTATTATTTATGCACGAAGGTTAATGCCGTGCCATGTTTTATTGATTATGCACGAAGGATCATGCCGTGCCTTGTTATTGAACCATGTACAAAGGATCATGCCGTACTATGGATGTGAGGATGAGAGTAAAGGCACGAAGGGTGATGCCGTGTACTTTATTTGCTTATTTGGTGAGGATGAGAGTAAAAGCACGAATGGTGATGCCGTGCAACTGCTTGCTATTCCTTGACTTGATATTACTTGTGTTTCCATTTTTCTTTGTTTTCCTTGTGAACTTATTAATTGTTGTTAATTGTTGAGTTCTTTGAGATATTGCTTATTGGGTTATTACTTGGTTATTTCTTGTTATTATGTGATATACATATATATTGAATTGCACAGGTTTATGTGGGTGTCTGGTCCTAGGC
Source organism: Nicotiana noctiflora (assembly GCA_032618575.1). Taxonomy (NCBI): domain Eukaryota; kingdom Viridiplantae; phylum Streptophyta; class Magnoliopsida; order Solanales; family Solanaceae; genus Nicotiana; species Nicotiana noctiflora. Next base: position 79,577 of record JASVEL010010263.1, read on the forward strand.
TTGTTACTACTTCGCCGGGATAGGCCAGGCACTTACCAACACATGGGGTCGGTTGTGCTGATACTACACTTCTGTGCGTTTTTGCACAGGTCCAGGTTACGATCAGGAGCAGCAGCAGTAATTCGATTGTGTGGGAGTTGATCACATTTGAGACCGAGGTAGCTTGCGGACGTCCGCAGGCCCGGCGTCTCTCTCTTTATTTATGTTACTAGCTGTAGTCTCTTTGTTCCGAGACAAACAGAATTATGTTATATTTCTTTCAAACTTTTTATGTGTAGTATTCAGTAGTAGTTCGTGAGTTGGTTACTCCACGTCTTGGGTAGAGGATTTCAGTATGATTTTCATGTTATAATTAGTTATTTCTATTTCGATAAAGTATTCCGCATTTATTTAGTTAAAAAAAATTGTGTTAAAAACAGGATAGTATGAATACAGTGGCTTGCCTAGCTACCACGAGTAGGCGCCATCACGATCCCGATGTTGGGGGAAAATCCGGGTCGTGACAAGTTGGTATCGGATCTCTAGGTTACATAGGTCTCACCACTCACGAACAAGCTTAGTAGAGTTTGAGAGGTAGGTACGGAGACGTCCGTACTTGTCCTCCAGAGTCTATTGAGTTAGGAAAGAGTCTCTCATTTGTTCTTTCTTGTCGTGCGACTTGTTCCTCAATTACCGATTGAATTTCTATTCTGTCCTTTCGCAGATGGTGAGGACACGCGCTTCTTCGTCCGCTGACCAGCAGCCCGAGCCCCAGGCAGCTCCCGTGAGGGGCAGGGGCCAAGGCCGTATCAGAGGCCATGGTAGGGGTAGAGCTCAGCCCCAGGCAGCTACTCCAGAGGTGGAGCCTCATATTGAGATTGACGAGGAGGTTCCGGTTCCAGCAGCTCCAGTGGGCCCAGCTCAAGTCCCGGGAGAGGCTTTATTTACCCCGGATCTTCGGGATGCTTTGGTCGGAATAGCGGGATTTATGGACAGCATTGCCAGAGCGGGCTTATTATCGGTTGCACCAGCTGCTTCTCAGGCTGGAGGAGGGGCCCAGACTCCTCTTGCTCGTACTCCGGAGCCAGTAGCTCCTCAGCCTCATGCACCAGTGGTTCAGCCAGCTGTGGCCACTCAGTCAGGTACCACGGCTCATGCCGGTGATGGAGCGGCCATGACTTCTGATTCGTTATGGAGACTTGATCGGTTCTCCAAGCTATTCACCACTACATTCAGCGGAGCCACATCAGAGGATCCTCAGGACTTCTTATTCAGCTGCCATGAGATTTTCAAGACTATGGGGATCGTGGAGTCAAATGGAGTTGACTTCTGTACATTCAGACTTGCAGGATCCGCCAAGACTTGGTGGAGAGATTATTGCTTGACTCGACCAGCAGGGTCCCCAGCTTTATCATGGGATCAGTTTGCGGAACTATTTATGGAGAAGTTTCTCCTTGCTACTCAGCGGGATGTACTTCGGAGGCAGTTTGAGCGCCTCCATCAGGGCACTATGACGGTTACACAGTGCGAGACGAGATTTGTCGATTTGGCTTGTCATGCAGTGGTGATACTTCCCACAGAGCGGGAGAGGGTCCGCAGGTTTATAGATGGGCTTAATCAGCCAATTAGACTCCAGATGGCTATGGGCGTGGGGAGTGACATATCATTTCAGGAGGCAGCAAATGCAGCACGCAGAGTTGAGATGGCTCTCGCTAGAGGAGGCGGTTATTCTTCGGATAAGAGGCCTCGTCATTCGGGTAGGTTTGGTGCTTCTTCCTCTGGTAGCAGAGAATCCTTTGATAGAGGCCAGTCCTCCAGGCCTTTTCATTCCGCCCTTCAGGCTTCACAGGGTGGACCAGGTGATCGCGGTTCTCATGGGCATTATTCGGACCAGCCTCCTATTAATGCTCAGCCTCTTCAGAGTGTTCGTGGAGGCCATTTAGGTCATCAGGGCCGGCAGCCCTATCAGTCCAAGAGTTGCTACGGTTGTGGTGGTCCAAGTCATTTTATCAGGTACTGCCCTCGAGCAACGGGCAACTCTCAGCAACGGAGTCCTCGTCCTATGATTCAGGCCCCAGCTGACCCTCAGCCTGCCCAGCCAGCCAGAGGCGGGGGTAGAGATTATAGAGGTAGAGGTCGAGACCGTAGAGGTGGAGACCGTCCAGCGAGAGGTAGAGGTCAGCCGGTTGATGGTCGTCCTAGAGACGCAGCTCAGAGGGGAGGTGCAGATCCCCGTTTCTATGCTTTACCAGCCAGGCCAGAGGCAGAGGCATCAGATGCTGTGATTACAGGTACTATTCTTGTGCGTGGCAGAGGTGCTTCAGTATTATTTGACCCTGGATCTACATATTCCTATGTGTCTTCCTACTTCGCACCGTATTTGGCTGTGCCCAGCTATGCTCTGGATATTCCAGTTTATGTGGCTACACCGGTGGGTGACTCCATTGTAGTCGATCGGGTGCATCGTTCGTGCGTAGTTATATTTGGGGGTCTTGAGACCCGTGTTGATCTGTTGCTATTGGATATGGTAGATTTTGATGTCATATTGGGGATGGACTGGTTGTCCCCATACCATGATATTCTTGATTGCCATGCTAAGACTATGACCTTAGCCTTGCCAGAATCACCCCGACTAGAGTGGAAAGGTACCTCAAGCCACTCCGTTCGCACCGTTATTTCCTATGTTAAGGCTCGACGTATGGTCGAGAAGGGGTGTCTAGCTTATCTGGCTTATGTTCGTGATTCCAGCGCAGAAGTTCCTTCCATTGAGTTGGTCCCTATTGCACGGGAGTTTCCGGAGGTTTTTCCTTCAGACCTGCCGGGCATGCCACCCGACAGGGATATTGATTTCTGTATTGATCTGGCACCGGGCACTCAGCCCATCTCTATTCCACCCTATCGTATGGCCCCGCCGGAGTTAAAAGAGTTGAAAGATCAGTTGCAGGACCTTCTTGAGAAGGGCTTTATCAGGCCCAGTGTTTCCCCCGGGGAGCACCCGTACTATTTGTAAAGAAGAAAGATGGCTCGATGCGGATGTGTATTGATTACCGGCAATTAAACAAAGTGACAATAAAGAATAAGTATCCACCGCCGAGGATTGATGATTTGTTTGACCAGCTCCAGGGAGCGTGGGTATTCTCTAAGATAGACTTGAGGTCAGGCTACGATCAGCTGAAGATCAGGGTGGCTGACATTCCTAAGACAGCTTTTCGCTCTAGATATGGGCATTATGAGTTCTTGGTCATGTCCTTCGGGTTGACCAATGCCCCAGCAGCATTCATGGAGTTGATGAATCGGGTATTCAGGCCTTACTTAGATCTGTTCGTGATAGTCTTCATAGATGACATCCTGGTGTATTCCCGCAGCCAGGAAGAGCACGAGCAACACCTCAGAGTGGTTCTTCAGACTCTGAAAGATAACCAGCTATATGCCAAATTTTCTAAATGTGAGTTCTGGCTGAGTTCGGTAGCATTTCTAGGTCATATTGTATCTGTGGAAGGTATTCAGGTAGACCCAAAGAAGATTGAGGCAGTCCAGAATTGGCCTCGACCAGCTTCAGTGACCGAGATACGGAGTTTCTTGGGATTAGCAGGTTACTACCGTCGTTTTGTAGAGGGGTTTTCTTCTATTGCAGCCCCGATGACCAGGTTGACCCAGAAGGGTGTCCAGTTTCAGTGGTCAGAGGAGTGTGAGGCGAGCTTTCAGAAGCTCAAGACGGCCTTGACCACCGCACCAGTGTTGGTACTACCTACAGGTACAGGGCCTTATACAGTTTATTGTGACGCATCTCGTACAGGGCTTGGAGCGGTATTGATGCGGGATGGTAAGGTTATCGCTTATGCTTCGAGGCAGTTAAAAATACATGAGAAGAATTATCCAGTTCATGATCTTGAGTTAGCAGCAGTGGTTCATGCCTTAAAGATCCGGAGGCATTATCTATATGGTGTGACATGTGAGGTGTACACTGATCACAAAAGCCTACAGTACTTGTTCAAGCAAAAGGAGTTGAATCTACGACAGCGGAGATGGTTAGAGTTGCTAAAAGACTATGATGTTACTATCTTATATCACCCGGGTAAGGCCAATGCGGTGGCCGATGCATTGAGTAGAAAGTATGCCGGCATGGGTAGTCTTGCATACATTCCGGTCAATCAGAGACCATTAGCTCTAGATGTCCAGGCCTTAGCCAACCGGTTCGTGAGATTAGACATTTCTGAGCCTAGCAGGGTGTTAGCCTGCACGGTCGCTCGTTCTTCTTTGTTAGAGCGTATCCGTGAGAGGCAATTTGATGATCCTCATTTGCGTGAGCTGAGAGATACAGTACAGCGGGGAGGTGCCACACAGGTAAATCTAGATGATGATGGGGTATTGAAATTGCAGGGTCGAGTTTGTGTACCCAATGTCGAAGGGATTCGAGAGTTGATCTTAGCAGAGGCCCACAGTTCGCGGTATTCTATTCACCCAGGCGCCGCGAAGATGTACCAGGACTTACGGCAACACTATTGGTGGCGCGGAATGAAGAAAGATATCGTTGCGTATGTCGCTCGGTGTCTAAATTGTCAGCAGGTGAAATATGAGCACCAGAGACCTGGTGGTGTATTCCAGAGGATTGAAATTCCCGAGTGGAAATGGGAGCGGATCACTATGGACTTCGTTCACTGGACTTCCTTTGACTCGGAGGAAATTTGATGCTATTTGGGTCATTGTTGATAGGCTGACCAAGTCAGCACACTTTATTCCAGTATCTGTCTCCTACTCGTCGGAGAGGTTAGCGGAGGTTTACATTAGGGAGATTGTTCGTCTCCATGGGGTGCCAGTATCTATTATCTCTGATCGGGGAACGCAGTTTACCTCACGGTTCTGGAGAGCGGTCCAGCGGGAGTTAGGCACCCAGGTTCAGTTGAGTACAGCATTTCATCCTCAGACGGATGGCCAGTCCGAGAGGACTATTCAGATTCTTGAGGACATGCTTCGAGCCCGTGTTATTGATTTCGGAGGCTCGTGGGACCAGTTTCTGCCATTAGCAGAGTTCGCCTACAATAACAGTTACCAATCTAGCATCCAGATGGCTCCGTATGAGGCGTTGTATGGTAGGCGATGTCGATCACCAGTTGGATGGTTTGAACCGGGAGAGGCTCGGTTGTTGGGTACAGACTTAGTTCAGGAGGCCTTGGATAAGGTCAAGACTATTCAAGAGAGATTGCGTTCAGCTCAGTCCAAGCAGAAGACTTATGCGGATCGTAAGGTTCGAGATGTAGATTTCATGGTTGGTGAACGCGTATTGCTCCGGGTGTCGCCTATGAAGGGCGTGATGAGGTTCGGAAAGAAGGGCAAGCTCAGCCCTAGGTATATTGGTCCATTTGAGATTCTAGACAGAGTGGGAGGGGTGGCTTACAGATTAGCTTTGCCGCCTAGCTTATCAGCCGTGCATCCGGTTTTTCACGTATCTATGCTTCGGAGATACCACGGCGATCCCACACATGTGTTAGACTTCAGTACTGTCCAATTGGACAATGATCTATCTTACGAAGAGGAGCCGGTAGCCATTCTAGACAGGCAGGTTCGACAATTGAGGTCGAAGAGTTATCCTTCTGTGCGTGTTCGGTGGAGAGGTCAGCCTCCTGAGGCATCGACCTGGGAGTCCGAGCTGATATGCGGAGCCGTTACCCACACTTGTTTCCTGACTCAGGTACTTCTTTCTTTTGTCCGTTCGAGGACGAACGGTTGTTTTAGAGGTGGAGATTGTGACGACCCAAAGGGTCATCACTTATTTTATTAATCATTTCGAGCTTCGAGGCCTTGAAAACCTCATTCCATGTTGCCTCGATTTGCGTGCACAATCCGAGCATGTAGCCGGAAAGATTTTATGATAGAAAATATGAATTCTATGAGAAATTTGGATAAAAAATGATATTAATATTGATATGGTTGACTTCGGTCAACATTTTTGGTAAACGGATCCGGACCCGAGATTGGATGGTCCCGAGAGGTCCGTAGAAAAATATGGGACTTGGACATGCGTCCGGAGTCGAATTCGAGGCCTAGAGCCCAAGTTATGAATTTTTCAATGAAATTGTTTTTGATGTAATTGTTAAAGGAAATGAATTAATTGACCTTGGTATCGGGCTCGTATTTTGGTTCCGACGCCCGGTACAAGTCTTAAATATTATATATGTGATTTCTGTAAAGTTTGGTGACATTCGGATGTCGTTTGAGATGTTTTGGACCTTGAGTTCCAAGTTTGAAAGTTTTGAAAACCAAAAGTATGAAAATCATGAATTTGAGGCTTGATTTGATGAAAACGATGTGACATTGGCGATGTGATCGCACGAACAAGTTCATAATGTGTTTTTGAGGTTGTGTACATGTTTGGTTTGGAGCCCGGGGGCTCGGGTAAAGATTTGATAGGCCGTTGGATTAAATTCTGAATTTTTGCACTGCTGGTTTTTCACCCAGCTGTTGGCTTCGCAATTGCGAAGCATTTCTCGCAATTGCGAGGGGGGCAGAACAAGGCAGGGCTCGCAAATGCGAACCCTGATCGCAAATGCGAAGCCCCTCATGACCCAGCCTTGTTCGCAAATGCGAACAATTGTTCGCAAATGCGAACATCCCCTTGTCCTGCCTATGTTCGCAAATGCGAACGATAGTTCGCAAATGCGAACATACCCAAATCCAGCCTTGTTCGCAAATGCGAACAATAGTTCGCAAATGCGAACAATGCCCTTTACTGCCTGTGTTCGCAAATGCGAACATTAGTTCGCAAATGCGAACACTCCCCTTTTCTGCCAGTGTTCGCAAATGCGAACAAAAGTTCGCAAATGCGAACTTCCCAGCCTTAGCTTATTTTTCAAACTCCAGAAATTGGTCGGGGTTCGCAATTGCGAACTCATGTTCTCAAATGCGAACACAGAGGCTTGTAAAACACGATTTTCAGTTCATTTCTTCACTTTTTACAAAACAAAAACACCCATTTGCGATTCTTCACGGATTCCTTCTTCATCAAAACAATTGTAAGTCACTTTTTACTTAATACTTTCAATTCCTAACATCATTAAACATGTTTTTCAATAGAAATCAAAGGTTTTCATGGTAGAATTTCTTGTTTTTGTTAGAATATAGGGTTTTTCATAAATTGGGAAATTGGACCTCGAATTGAGGTCCGATTTTGAAACAAATCATATACTTGAACTCGTGGGGGATGGGTAACCGGATTTTGGTCCGAACCCCGAGTTCCGACCATGTGGGCCCGGGGTCAAAATTCACTATTCCGGGCAGAATGTTGTAAAAGTTGTAATTGGCCTTAGGAATTAGTTTGTTGAGTAGTATTGATGATATTAAATCAATTGTGTATAGATACGATTGGATTGGAGCCAAATTTGAAAGAATAAGACATTGCCACGGATTGAATTGTTCATAAACATTCGAGGTAAGTGTTTGTTCTATCCTAGCTTGAGGGAATAGGATTATGTGTTATGTATTATGTGATCGAGTGCGGTGTATGGGCTGTGGTGACGAGCATCCATACATTGGCGTCTAGTATGACCGTGAGTCGTTGATAATGCTTATTGTGAGACATAATTGCAGATGAATTGTTGAACCTTTGTCATGTTGTAGAATTGTTATTGTTCTCCCTTGTCGGGACTTGTTGTGAAGATGATTATTGATTGCCCTTGTTGGGACGGTTTATGAATTATTGTTTCTTTCTTTGCCCTTAACTGTGATTGTTATTTGGGTGAGGAAGAGTGATAATGCACGAACGGTGATGCCGTGCCTTGATTTATTATTTATGCACGAAGGTTAATGTCGTGCCATGTTTTATTGATTATGCGCGAAGGATCATGCCGTGCCTTGTTATTGAACCATGTACGAAGGATCATGCCGTACTATGAATGTAAGGATGAGAGTAAAAGCATGAAGGGTGATGCCGTGTACTTTATTTGCTTATTTGGTGAGGATGAGAGTAAAAGCACGAAGGGTGATGCCGTGCAACTGTTTGCTATTCCTTGACTTGATATTACATGTGTTTCCATTATACTTTGTTTTCCTTGTGAACTTATTAACTGTTGTTAATTGTTGAATTCTTTTAGATATTCCTTATTGTGTTATTACTTGGTTATTTCTTGTTATTCCGTGGTATACATATATATTGAATTGCACAGGTTTATGTGGGTGTCTGGTCCTAGGCTTGTCACTACTTCGCCGGGATAGGCCGGGCACTTACCAGCACATGGGGTCGGTTGTGCTGATACTACACTTCTGTGCGTTTTTGCACAGGTCCAGGTTACGATCAGGAGCAACAGCAGTAATTCGATTGTGTGGGAGTTGATCACATTTGAGACCGAGGTAGCTTGCGGACGTCCGCAGGCCCGGCGTCTCTCTCTTTATTTATGTTACTAGCTGTAGTCTCTTTGTTCCGAGACAAACAGAATTATGTTATATTTCTTTCAAACTTTTTATGTGTAGTATTCAGTAGTAGTTCGTGAGTTGGTGACTCCACGTCTTGGATAGATGATTTCAGTATGATTTTCATCTTATAATTAGTTATTTCTATTTCGATAAAGTATTCCGCATTTATTTAGTTAAAAAAATTGTGTTAAAAACAGGATAGTATGAATACAGTGGCTTGCCTAGCTACCACGAGTAGGCGCCATCACGATCCCGATGTTGGGGGAAAAATCCGGGTCGTGACAAAAATTGAAAAAATCATTTTCAAGATTTTACTAAATTCTTTTATTTATTTAGCAGGGTTTAGTGAGGTTTTGTTGATAAAAAAAAAGGGGTGTGACACCTTGTTTGGTAGTATTTTAAGTACTATTCTTATACATAGCCAGCCATCGGCGGAGCCATATTCAACCAAGGGGTGTCAATCAATACCCCTTTGCCCGATGTACTAGTAGATAAATTTTTTTTTGTTTATGTATGTTTACTATACATCGGAAATAGTCTTTCTGCTCTTAAGTATAGGGGTAAGGTTGCATACATCTCACCCTTCCTAGACCTCACTTGTGAAAAAAATTACCGAGTTTTTTGTTGTTGTATATTTACTATACGTTGACTTCCCTTAACTTTTTGATATATTTAATTTTTATATTTTGATGTCCCTTTGTGAAAATTCTGGCAACACTATTGACCATCGCATTAGAAAATAATAGTACCATGATTTTTGAATATGGATAAGCATGTATAAAGATAAAATTGCCCTTTCAACATCTTTAATACATCAAACCAAACAGTAGATCAGAAATAATCATAGCATAACCAAACTCAATATAACTAATCTCAATATTATTAGTACTAAAATTACTAATATAATAATTGAGTATTATTTTTATACACCCTACCAACGACTCCAAAAGTCTTCTTGAAATCAAACGTTGTAGGCTATAAGTCAACAAGAAGCAATTAGCATTGTTTGTCTTCATCACCTGCTTAACATCTACTTTTTTTTACATAGAAAATAAAAAACAACGAAACTTCCCAAGTCGGCGAGAAACTATATCACTACTAGAAAAATGCCTAATACCGTCCAGAAATATCGATCGAAATTGGTCGAAAAATTAAAATAAAAAAATAAAGACAATTGATTTTCGACCGACTTTATATTGTCAAAATTAGGTTGGTCTGTAATAAATAGCAATTGAAGTCGGTCGCAATTCCTTCAAACTCCTTCATTCTTTTTTAAACGGAATAAATATTACTCTTTCTAGATGTACTTAGAGAATCTCTTAAGTTCATAAACTTCCAATCAAACGTTCAAATTATACTTAGATATCTCACATTGCAATCAATTTTTGCACACAAATTTAATTTAATTCAATTATTGTATATGAACATATTCAAAGACTCGGAATGCCAATCAGACTGCTTTAACATCGAAGTCCACTCTTGATCACACTAATAAACTCTTAAGTTTTTCAATACCATATTTTCCAGAAATATTAATAACAACAACCCAACAAAATCTCATAAGTGAAGTCTGGGAGGACAAAGTGTATGCAGACCTTCCCAAAGGATAAAAAAACTATTTCCGATAGACCATCAGCTCAAGTAGACCAAAAATATATTTTTTCAAAAAAAAGAAAAGAACAAAACAAGTAGTGTCCCACAAAGTGTTTGGCACGCGGAATCCGTACTCGCCGACTACACTAGAGCTATTCTGTTATTTTAGGTTAATGCTTTGAATTTGTAATACCTATCTCTAAAATGATTATCTATACATAGACGCGGATACAAGATTTAAATTTTATGTGTTTAAATTTTAATATTTTAAAAATTGAACCCATTATATCTTTTAAACTATGAGTTCAAATTTACTTTTTTGTAATTTTAATGAATTTTCTAAATAAATTTTTACTCCACCTAAAAATTATGGGTTCAATTAAACCCATAACTAACACACTACATCGGCCCCTGTCAAAGAACAAGTCGTGCTTTCCAAAAGTCATATAAACAACAAAAGGGGAAAGATATAATTGCATCCTGCTCAAGAGGGAAACTTCTTAAACCGTACCCTCAAATTATTTAAAAGATAACACGAAATAACGGTTGTAATAGGTAGAATTTATAATCTTGAAAATATAATTAGGTACTTGTTACAACATATAAAATTACGTCGTAGTAAAAAAATTTCTTTAAATTGTTAATATATACATGGGAAAATTTATTGCCTAAAATATGGGGTACATGAGTTCATGGTCTTTCCATCAAACTAGTGTAATACTATCAACGTGTGCTGAAGTTCAAATATGTTGAAAATTTATATGCAGGAGCTCCATAATCCAGCATATTATACTGAAACTTTTTGTGTTTCAGCAAAATAGTGGCTAATTTTTAATGACTTTACAAATGCTCGCTATTTTTTAAATTCCAGTCTGAAAACTGACTAGTCCGTGTTATTCACTTTTTTATATTGTCAGCCAATATAACTTACAAAAACTAGTTATTAGTGTAATTTAATCGGTTTTTACAAGTTATTTACTTTATTTTTCAGGTAACCATTTTCACGTATTATAAACAATTATATGTAGTTTTATCTTTTAGATGACGTGATAGTATAATTTTACTATTAAAAGTTAAACTCATAAGCTCTCAAGCCAACTACTATAAAGGGGATAGGAGAGTTAGAACTTTATGGCAATATAGAGTGAAAAGTGAAATGGGAAAATCATGGGTTAAGTTAATGGCCATATTATTGGTCGTATTTTTGTTGAATAGCTTTGAATTGAAAATTATGGCAAGTGCAAAAATGAGTGAAACAGCATGTAAAGAAGAGAGAAGAATTGGTATAAATGCTTGTAAATCTGTTTTGTATGGAAAACTTCCTTCTCCGTGTTGTGTACGTGTTAGGTGTATGAGTCATAATTCGATTTCACGACAATCAATAAGACCGATCGTTCCTTTCGACTAACGCAAGCGTAGTAGGCGCTGAGGTCACTTTGATTAAGGATGTTATCCGTATCCGCCTAAAATGGCTGTCGAGGTTGCGACTCACCTGATATGTCCGAAATAACCTCCTAACGTGGGCCCGATGTAAGGCCCCGTAAAATTTTTGTGCATAAAACCTAGTAGCTATAGAGTCATGGTCCGAATAATGTGTTAGGAATGCGTAGAATTCTTCGCGGCGAGCTTGCTCGCCGCGGTTCGGACCCTTGGTAGTGATTTAAGTTTCAAAAATGTAAAGAGTCAATTTTTCTGGAAAAGTGTCGATTCTGCGGTCAGGAATGCGACCGCAGATCTGCTATGCGGACCGCATTCTTGCCGCAGAGCTTAACAGTAGGTTTCCCAAAATCATGTTGAAAATGCGGTCGATATGCGATCGCATAATGAATCTGCGGTGCACTTTGCGACCGCAGATCAAGAATGTGGACCGCATTTTGGTCGCATTCCTTAACAGAACTTGTGTAAATTTTGAGGCAATTCCGCGGTCACTATGCGGACCGCATATTGATTCTGCGATCGCAGATGCGACCGCAAAATTGACCCGGCCCAGATTTTTGTAAAATTTTGACCCGACCTCTTCTTTAATATAACGCCTTTCTCCTTCATTTTATCATATCATCTTACTAAAATTAGAGAGAGAAGAGAGGGGTTTTAGAGAGAGAAGTCTTCCATCTTCAAAAATTGTTCCAACCACTCAGTTCAAAGGATCCTAGGGCAAGGATTCATCCTCCCCAAATCATTTCAAGGTAAAAACCCTAGCTATTTTCTCTAATTTTCAGTTTTAAAATGGGTAAAGAGAGGTTTGCATATAATAGCTTTTGAAAATGGAATTTTACGCTCATGCATGATTATTGAACTTGATTTTTAGTAAAAAGAAGTGAGTAGAAGTAAGAGTCTTCAAGAACAAGGTTGGCAAGAGTAAGATAGGTTGGGTAGGCATAAAGTAGGAAGTTAACGGAAGAGAACTCGATACCACGTATGTATGGCTAATTTTGATTCTTATGAAATCGCCTATACGTGTGAAATTTGTTTGGCTTGTGTTAATTTGACAAATTGTGTGAAATTCTTGATGTTGTTGTTGGATGCTCAAATTGCTGTTGAACTATGATTGATGTAAAATGGAATATAAACCGTAAGATAAATGAGAGTTGAATTTGGTAAAGAATTTCGAACAATGGCTATGATGGCATGTATGGTACCTTGTGGAAAAGAAACGAAACACTTGAGGTATGGTAAGTTGTTGAACATAATAGTATGAACATTCTCGATTTTGGAACACTTGTAACTTGGTTGTGATATTGGCTTGAGAAGTAATTGAGAACATGAACCAATGTGTAAGTTACTTATTTGAACTTGTTGTAATTGTGTGTAGTACTTTATCTGTTGTTTGTGATTGTTATGTTTGAAAATTGTACGGTGGGATCGGGTTGCGCGCCGCAACATGAGGAAATAAGGTGTGGGTTGGGGTGATAAGGGTGACCGAGGTAATAAGGGTGGACGAGGTAATAAGGATGGAAAGCGATCGAAATCGCAAATGAAATTGATACAAAATCATTGATATGAAATTGTGAAAGGAGACAGCAGGAGAGTTTGCAACCTGGGGGGCACTGATTGCCCCTATGTTTGACTACTTGCAATTTATGTGGTTGATTGGTTGTCGTTCTATTTGTTGACCTTAAACGTGTTTGTGTTGAGGCTTATCTGAAATGAGTAAAAGGTTGGAAACATGGATAGTTAGCTTAATTGATTTCTTGATGTAATCTATTGGCTGTCTTAACATTGTGATTCTTGTTTAACGGTTTGAGTTTACTTGGGACAAAGTTTGTCCATACATACCAGTACAATTCAAGTGTATTGACGTCCCTTTTGCCGCGGACGCTACATTCGTATTATGATTGTAGGTGGATCAGTAGCAGGCACTTCAACTCATCGGCAGTAGTATCCTTCTCCTTCCACTGCCAGTTTTGGTGAGCCCCTTTCTTCCTCGGGGCCCTGTGTGGTTCACTCCACTTTTGTTTAGATTTCATTTTGGTTTGTAAGGTATAGCCGGAGCCTTGTTGCCGGCAAGTATTGTATTCCCCTTTTTGTATCCTAGAAGCTCTGTAGACATGTAAACTGTGGGATTTCAGTCTTATGTATATATATTATGTTATGTCGGGCGTTGTAAAAACTGCAAACTTGTTAATGAATCACTCGTATGGTTTTGTTTGTTTATTGTAAAATCATTCATGGTTAGTAAGATATTTGGTTAATGAGAAATAATCAACACATGGGTAACGCGTGGGAATGAAAGGCTCCCAGGTCCGCTTGACTGGGGCTACCTGGTCAGGCGCCGGTCATGTCCCTCGATTTGGGGCGTGACAAACTTGGTATCAGAGCCTAAGGTTTTTAAAGTGTCCTAGGATGTCTTGGAGCCGTGTCTAGTAGTGCCCTTCTTATAGGTGTGTTGTCGACCACATCATATAAGTAGGGGGCTACACGGGCATTTAGGAATATACCTATTTCTTTGTTAATCTATATCGTGCGGTAAAGTGCAATGTGGAAACATTTGTGTCTAATTCGCGCCTTGTTCCCAAATTTTCAGAATATGGCGCCTAAAAAGAAGGCTATACTCGGCCTTGGGGCCAATGCCGGCCCGAGTGCGGCTGCTAATCATGTACCCGATGCCGTGGGCGAGAATGACCCACCGGTCCTGAATTTGCCTGGCCCATCTGTTCAAAACCCAAGTGTCCCTATTCTAGCTGCGGTAAAGGATGCCACCACCCTCCTGCCAGTGTTCCTGACTCAAATATAGTTCCCGTTTCTGGTTCTGGTATCTCTAATGAGGATCTTAGGGGAGCCATTCATATGTTAACACAGTTAGTGGCTGCCCAGGCCCAGAGATCCCATGATACCCCTGCATCCTCCAACGGACAGGGAGATTCCTCCGGCTCCAGAGTCTACCAGTTCTTGCGGTTGGCCCCTCCAGAATTCTCAGGTACCGATCCAGAGGCTGACCCACAGGAATTCCTTGATGAGATATACAAGACCCTCAGAGTGATGAAGGCTACAGATATAGAGGGGGTAGAGTTGGCCTCTTACAGGCCGAAGGGAGCGGCACGTTCATGGTTCGAAATGTGGGAGGATTCCCGTGAGGAAGGGAGCCCTCCGGCCAGATGGGATGAGTTCGTGGATGCATTCATGGACCACTTCTTGCCTGCTGAGACAATGGCAACCCATGCCACTGAGTTTGAGGTCCTCAAACAGGGCATTATGAGTGTTTGGGAGTATCACATGGAGTTCGTAAGGTTGTCCAAGTATGCTCCTCATTTACTGTCGACCATGGATGCCCGGGTTCGACGGTTTGTTCAGGGCCTTAGCCCTTTGGTAGTGAATGAGGCCGCCACAGCAGCTTTGCACTCGGATATGAACTATGGGAGGATCGTGGGGTTTGCTCAGGCCACAGAGGCCAGGAAATTGAAGATTCGTGCAGAAAGAGAAAGTAGCAGCAGGGCCCGGTCAATGGGTCATTCAGGGAGATCACTTCCAGGGAGGGGGTCATCAGGGCCATCCCAGTCATATGCTCAGTCCTCCGCGAGTGCACCGCCATCCGTGCACAGTCATCAGCAGGGCAGTTACTCGAGACCTGGTTCAGACAGCAGGAGGTCTCGTCAGTCTGGTCGTCCTGGGGTGAGATCCCAGCAGCAGGGGAGACCTACATGCCCCAAGTGTGGGAGATTTCATACGGAGACTTGCTACCTTGACATCCCGGTGTGCTTCGGGTGTGGGGTGAGAGGTCATATTTAGGGTATAGGTAGGGGATCTGCTCAGTCATCCGGTTCTTCGGCTGCTACATCATCAGCGCATACTCCAGCATCAGCAGGGCGTGGTGCAGCTAGGGGTGGAGCTCATGGTAGGGGTGGACCCAACCGATTATATGCATTGAGTGGCCGCTAGAGTGCCGAGGCTTCTCCAGATGTTGTTATAGGTATCCTGTCTGTTCAGACTATTGATTGCTATGCCCTTATTGATCCGGGGTCCTCCTTGTCTTACGTTACTCCATTCATTGCTTCAAGTTTTGGGATAGAACCCGAACAGATGAGCCGTTCTCTGTGTCGACTCCGGTTGGTGATTCTATTTCAGCCTCACGAGTCTATAGAAATTGTGTTGTCACGGTGAGTGGTCGTGTTACCACAGCCGATCTCATTGAGCTTGGGATGGTTTGATGTAATTATGGGGATGGATTGGCTCTATTCATGCTTTGCCAAGCTTGACCGTCGGACGAGAGTTATGAGGCTCGAGTTCCCTAACGAGCCAGTTATTGAATAGAGAGGAAATGGTGTAGTGCCCAGAGGTAGGTTTATTTCCTATCTTAAGGCTTCGAAGATGATTAAGAAGGGGTGTATCTATCACTTGGTTCGGTAACGGACACCACCTCAGAGGTGCCTACCCTCGAGTCCGTGCCAATTGTGAATGAATTTCCTGAAGTGTTTCCGGATGAGCTTCCAGGCATTCCGCCGGATAGGGAGATTGATTTTGGGATCGATGTATTGCCAGATACTCAGCCAATATCCATTCCACCATACAGAATGGCGCCAGCAGAGTTAAGGGAGTTAAAGGAGCAGCTGAGGGATTTATTAGAGAAAGGGTTCATACGACCGAGTGTGTCGCCATGGGGTGCTCCGGTTCTTTTTGTCAGGAAGAAGGATGGGTCACTTCGAATGTGTATTGATTATCGGCAGCTTAACAAAGTCACCATCAAGAATAAATATCCTTTGCCTCGAGTGGATGATCTGTTTGACCAATTGTAGGGAGCGAAGTTCTTCTCAAAGATTGATTTACGGTCCGGGTACCACCAGTTGAAAATCAGGGAGCAGGATATTCCTAAGACCACCTTCAGAACTCGTTATGGTCACTTCGAGTTTTTGGTCATGTCTTTTGGGCTAACCAATGCCCCAACAACTTTCATGGACCTTATGAATCGGGTTTTCAAGCCATTCCTAGATTCCTTTGTGATTGTATTCATTGACGACATCCTCATCTACTCTCGGAGCAGGGAAGATCATGCCATTCACCTCAGAGCAGCATTGCAGACCCTTCTTCAGTATCAATTGTATGCCAAGTTCTCAAAATGTGAGTTTTGGCTGGAGTCCGTAGCCTTTCTAGGGCATGTTATTTCCAGTGAGGGAATTCAGGTGGATCCTCAGAAGATTGCGGCGGTGAAAGATTGGCCTAGACCCACGACCCCGACAGAGATTCGTAGCTTCTTGGGTTTGGCAGGGTACTATCAGAGGTTTGTAGATGGATTCTCAACCCTCGCTTCCCCATTGACAAAGCTGACGCAAAAGGCAGTTAAGTTCCAGTGGTCCGAAGCGTGTGAGAAAAGTTTCCAAGAATTGAAGTCAAGATTGACCTCGGCACCAGTATTGGCCTTGCCAGAAGGCACAGAGGGATTTGTAGTCTATTGTGATGCCTCCACAGTCGGTTTGGGATGTGTATTGATGCAGCGCGGAAAGGTTATAGCTTATGCTTCCAGACAACTCAAGAACCATGAGAAGAATTATCCGACGCATGATTTGGAACTTGCAGCTGTTGTGTTTGCCTTGAAAATATGGCGACACTATCTTTATGGGGTTCATGTAGATGTGTTTTCGGACCACAAGAGCCTCCAGTATTTGTTCAAGCAGAAAGAGCTAAATCCGAGACAGCGGCGGTGGTTAGAATTGCTCAAGGACTATGATATGAACATATTGTACCATCCAGGAAAGGCAAATGTGGTAGCCGACGCTCTTAGTCGAAAATCCATGGGCGGTTTGGCTCATTTGGGTGTGGATCAGAGACTCCTGGCTCGAGAGGTTTACCAATTAGCTAGTTTGGGGGTTCGTATCTCGGCGTCAGATGAGGGGGATGTTTTGGTGCATAATGGAGCAGAATCATCATTGGTTGCGGAAATCAAGGAAAAATAGTTCATGGATCCAGCATTGATTCGGGTGAAGGAAGCAGTTATGAAAAACAAGACCTCAGCATTTGTACTCAGCAGCGAGGATGGTGTATTGCGGTGCCAAGGTAGACTATGTGTTCCGGACGTGAACGACCTTCGGGAGAGAGTAATGGCAGAAGCTCATATTTTCAGGTATTCGGTGCACCCTGGTTCCACGAAAATGTATCATGATCTCAAGGAGATTTATTGGTGGAACGGTATGAAAAGGGATGTGGCAAGCTTTGTAGCTAAATGTCCGAACTGTCAACAAGTGAAGGTCGAGCATCAACGGCCTGGTGGATTAACTCAGCTTATAGAAATACCAAGCTGGAAATGGGAGATGATCAATATGGATTTCGTGGTGGGGTTACCTCGCACTCAGCGTAAGTTCGACTCAATATGGGTGATAGTGGATCGACTCACCAAATCAGCTCACTTCCTGCCAGTCAAGTCCACTGATACTACGGAGCAATATGCAAGGTTGTACATCAACGAGATAGTAAGGCTTCATGGCACTCCACTTTCTATTATCTCGGATCGCGGGGCTCAGTTCACAGCTAACTTTTGGAAGAAGTTTCAGCAAGGTTTGGGAACTCAGGTGAATCTCAGCACAGCTTTCCATCCACAGACCGACGGTCAGGCCGAGCGGACCATTCGGACGCTTGAAGATATGTTGCGGGCTTGTGTCTTAGATTTTAAAGGTAATTGGGATGAACACTTGCCACCTGATAGAATTTGCTTACAATAACAGCTATCATGCTAGCATTCAGATGGCCCCATTTGAGGCATTGTACGGGAGAAGATGTAGGTCGCGAATCGGGTGGTTTGAGGTAGGTGAAACGGAATTGCTAGGGCCAGATATGGTGTACGAAGCTATGGAAAAGGTCAAGGCTATTCAGGAGAGAATGAAAACAGCACAGAGTCGTCAAAAGTCCTATGCAGATGTTCGTCGAAGGGATTTGGAGTTTCAAGTTGATGATTGGGTGTTCTTGAGGGTATCTCCTATGAAGGGAGTCATGCGATTCAGAAAGAAAGGGAAATTGAGTCCTAGGTATGTCGGGCCATATCGGATCATTCAAAGGATTGGTCAAGTTGCTTATAGGCTAGAGTTGCCTCCCGAGATGTCATCAGTGCATCCGGTATTCCATGTGTCCATATTGAAGAAAATGATTGGAGATCCATCCACCATCATGCCAGTCGAGACTATAGAGGTTAATGAAGATTTGTCATACGAAGAAGTTCCAGTTGCCATTCTTGATAGGCAAGTCCGTAAGTTGAGAAATAAGGAAGTTGCCTCTGTTAAAGTATTGTGGCGAAGTCAACAAGTTGAGGAGGCCACATGGGAAGCAGAAAAAGAGATGAAGGAAAAGTACCCCCATTTGTTTGATCAAGCCTAGAAGAAATTAGGTGACCCTTCTACTCCTAGTAACTTTCATCTTGTCCAAGTTGTTTCCCTCTTAGTATTAGTAAAGTCTCCCTCATTTTGTAATGAGATAAATGTGTTGTTACCGTGGGTCACTTGAACCTTTCTTGATAAATGAAATCCTTATAAAGATTCATGGGTTAAATAAGCAACTAATAGTAAGTGTAGATTGGTAATGGTTTGTTTGTGTGTACATGGTGTATTAAGATGATTAAATAAGGTAAGAACTCATTCAAATGACTAGTTTATGTGCAATTGTAACAATGTGATAGTATATGTGCATTCGTTGAGGTAAGAAAGTGTATACAAGTTGTGGAAAGTGTTGTATTTGTGTATTGTTGTTTGGTAATGTGTTTCGGGGCCCTCTGACAGGTGGATATGTCCATAATACAAAGGAAACTCTGGCAAATTTTTTCTAAAATATAAGAGTTAGTTAAAATTTTGATAGTTTGCATATCATGTCTTTCAAAACCAACTCATTTTTTTCAAAATCCTCATTCGAGGACGAATGATCTTAAGGGGGGAGGATGTAAGGCCCCGTAAAGTTTTTGTGCATAAAACCTAGTAGCTATAGTGTCATGGTCCGAATAATGTGCTAGGAATGCGTAGAATTCTTCGCGGCGAGCTTGCTCGCCGCGGTTCGGACCCTTGGTAGTGATTTAAGTTTCAAAAATGTAGAGAATCAATTTTTCCAGAAAAGTGTCAATTTTGCGGTCAAGAATGCGACCACAGATCTGCTATGCGGATCGCATTCTTATCGCGGAGCTTACTAGAAGGTTTCCCAAAATCATGTTGAAAATGCGGTCGATATGAGATCGCATAATGTCCCCCTTTGTGTTATGCATGTGTATGTATTTTTTATTAAAAAATGAAGCCACAAATGTTAGCCTCCTTTTATATTCTCTGTCCGTTCCTTTCTTTTCGTTTTTTTTTAATTCTTGTTTTGTTTCTTTCAGTTTTTCCTTTCGTTTATTTTCTTTCTCTTTTCATTCAAGTTGTGTGCATGTGTTATGTTTTGTTTGTTTTGTCTTTTTCCTTTTGATTTTTCTTCCATTTTCAAGATGCTTTGTCTAACATTTCTTAAAATATTCAAGACCCCATCATCTTGTGTACAAACATGTGATGGGTCTGATTCGTCTGTGTCCCCCATGTGTGGCGGGCTCGGATTATTATGGGCTAGGTCCGAAAATTATAAAACCGGATAGTCTGAACCCGAGTATTATTCTTTGCCCGGAACCGAGAATGAGAACACGGTGTTATTAATTAATCCTACGTAAGCAAAATAACTATAAGACTAATAATTAAAACAAAATTATTTTTTATATTTTTTTCAAAATTAAAGTAACCCCAAAATGTTGATGAAACTATTTATTTATTTATTTTCATAATTTTCATTTTTTTAATAAAGCTAAAAATATAAAGTACTATTTTTGTATTTTTCAAGTTAAAAATGAATACGAAACATTAATAAAACTATATTTTTGTTATTTTTTATTTTAAGGTAAAAATAAAGTAAAAGAGTCAAAATTAGCTAAGATAGTTATATTAGGCCTAAACTAAATATTTTACGCTAAAAATATAAAAAATCTCGGGTAGGGGCAAAATCACGCATCTACAGCTGCCCCTCTTTGACTGAAAACACAAAGAGTTTTCAGACAAAGAACGACTAGACAAGTGTTTTGACTGGACCCTTATTCAGAGAGACTAAACTAAATATGAGACCACCGCAGCCAAACGGATTCTGATGCGTCCGCCACGTTCGGGAAAAACCATGGTTCCCAAAAAAGCGATCATAAAGGCATAGATTCTTAAATCTCCCCAGGCGTCATAATTCAACTGGTTAACAAATTCAGCTTTTGAGAATTTCTCAAACCCTTTCTTATCACCAAATCTGTCGTAGAGATAATCCAGCGGCACCCAACCGTTCTCCAAACAACCCATGGGAACCCGCCGGAGACATAACTTTTTCAAGAAATTATTCACACCCATCTGCCTAGGAGCTGCAAGTCTCATCTTGTGCAAATCTCTTCCGAGCCCTGTGAGTCCGCCCAATTCTTCCAAAGTGGGTGTCATTTTGCAATCCCGGAATCTGAACACATTGCTTGTTGAGTCCCAAAAACTCACTAAAGCTCTGATCACATTTTTGTCCGGTTTTATCATCATGATGTCCGAAAGAAACTTGAGGTGCTTGTGAACTTGATTTCTTTCCCAAGCCGAGAAACTAGTCCACCATTTACAGAGCCGATCTGGGGTCTTGTCTTGGACCATGAATATGGGTGGCATTTCGTCTCTTGCCCTTTTCTGGCCGATTCGTTGCGAGGAAGTCATGCTGATCCTAGAAAGGATAAAAATGAACTTAAGATTTTTTCAAAAATTTTTTTTTTATTTTTTTTCATTATGTATAAAAAACGAGTCTTGTTAATACGGCCTTTCAGCACTTGAAGAAGATTTGAAGGCTGTATAACAGGATACCAGTGTGATGTCTATATTCCATTTTGCGAAATTAGTCCTCCGGCACCCCTTTTGAGACGTTTGGCTATTTTTGCAAAATTTCCTAACTCTCGACTAAAACCAAAAATCCTAATTCTAATATTTTTATTATTGTTTTCCTTAAAAAAATCAGTATTAGTTGAGCCCGATATGGGTTGCCTACGTATCTCATGTTTGGTGAGAATCAAACTTGCGTAGTTCGAAAATAAAAGAACTAAATCATTTCAAGAAAAGAAAACAAACTATTTTTAAACAACATTTCTAAAACAAATTATTTTCAAAGGAACTAAGAAATTTTTTTTTTTTTTTTTTTTTTTGCATTTTTTTTTTTCAAAATTATTTTCAAAGAAACTAAACTATTTTCGTAAAATTAAGAAAATTTATTTGGAATTTTTTTTGCATTTTTTTCAAAATTTATTTTTTAAAGAACTAACTATTTTCGTAAAATTAAGAAAATTTATTTTTGTTTTTTGCATTTTTTTTTCAAAATTTATTTTTTAAAGAAGTAACTATTTTTCGTAAAATTAAGAAAATTTATTTGGAATTTTTGCATTTTTTCAAAATTTATTTTCAAAGAACTAACTATTTTCCATAAAACTATTTTGACTCTATACCCTGACGTGTTCCACTTCTTCCTCCCTTTTAACAAACCGGTCGGCATGTAAGATCGAAACAAATAAATGCACACAGAAAGATGCAACAAGTTGGTCTTTTGTTTCAGGTACACCTGTCCTAGACAGGCCCAACCCCTGTGTTGAGCCTCCTAAGTCAAATATGCACATGATGCAAATAAACGTTCCTATCGGGGATCCGACATAAGGTTTTGTTATCCTAAGTCATCATCCTGTTGGAAAAAGTGTCTAGACTGGCTTTAACTCGAGCGGATAACTCGAGCCGAAGAGTGTCAGTGCACCAGTAGCATGGCTTTCCGGCTTAATTGACAAAACTCTCCGCCTAAACATGTGTGACTACAAAATCCTTCACCGGTGCCAAGCACCACGGCTATCTTGAGAAAAACGGGCTATGTCCAGCAAATGCCCGGTATTATATTTCAAAAGACTCAGAAGAGAAAAAAAAATGGGTATCGGCACAATTTATATACAGTTCACAAAATATCAAAGCGGTAAAGCAACATTTAGCATATCAAATATAAACATGTAATAAAATCAGATAATAAATAAGCCAGATAAAATAATTATTCAAAGCTCGAATTCTTAAACCCCGAACCAGTGGTTCTGGGTTTTTATCCCCAGCAAAGTCGCCAGAGCTGTCACACCTCCTTTTGGCGCGCCCACTACCCGGGGGTAGAGGCGTAAGGGAGTTTTTCCAATTTAAGTGACAATATTCGAAACGGGATTATTCTATTTATTTTTTATAGTCGCCACTTGGAATAAATTATGGTGTCCCAAGTCACCGATTTATTTAAATCCCGAATCGAGGAAATTTACGACTTTCCAATTGAAGTCTGCGAACCAGAAATTCTAAGTAAGGAATTCTGTTGACCCGAAGGAAGGTGTTAGGCACCCCCGGACCCCGTGGTTCTAGCACGGTCGCTTCAATTATCGTAAATGGCTAAAAAAATTGTCTGATTTTATAACATGCTTTAACTTATGTGCAAATTTAAACTTTTAGCCGCTTTTATTCATTGTTTTAGTACATTAAAATAACTGAACCCATACGATTAAATTTTTTTATGCTTGGATATCTGTTTTAAACTTGTGAAATATAGAGTAAACAATTGCTTTCCGAATTTGCTATTGTTTGACTTCAACAATGGCTTTCTACGACAGTTAAAGGATTCAAACTAACTACGACAAGCATATCATGACTCAAATGAGATCTGTATGCTTACGAAAACTATCAACGAAAGTTTAATTACGAAACGGTTGCTAAAGCAATCTATTATCAAAGTATAACAGTTTAATTACATTACACTAGAGAGGTTATACTGAAAAGCTGTTTATTGCACCAAGACTTAATATCTATGGGAAGTTCTAAGCTACAACCATCACAGGATTTCAACTATATTTCATAAAAGGCTACACCTAAAAAAAATGAATTCAAACCCAGAGTTTAAACAACCAGCTAATACAAACAGTTTCAGTCCGTTAAATTCCGACTAACACGTCCATAATTGTTAAAACAGTTAAACTAAACTGAAAATTCCAGGCCAAAGCAAACAGTTTTTCATCATTCAACTTCAATTGTGTGTATACATGCCGATTCATTATCCAATGTCACTTGAGTCTAACGACATACCTGGAAGTAAGATCGAGCAAAAAGGAGGAGTTAGCAACAATATGCAGCAACAACCAACCAGTAACAGCAGTAGCAACTCTTGATCAGAAAACCCAGGAGAAACAAGAACCAAAGACAACCAACAATCCCAAAAATGATTTGAAACCAGAAGAAGAATCCAGAAAAACCAAAGGAGCAAAACCGAACCCATTTCAATGAAGAAAACTGGAGGTATTTATCAAACTGAAGGTCTATATTTTGCTTTAGACAAATGTTCTAGAAAAAATCTTTCTTTTAGAGTGTAAGTGTATTCTCAGTGATCCCTGCCAGTATCTCTATCTCTCTGTGTTTCTGTTTTTCAGTGAGTGTTTCTAGTATTCTGCCAATTGATCTCAATGTGTCAATGTGTGTAGTGTTTCCAGAGAGTGTTTCTGTGTGAGTATTCGTATGTATATCCAGTGTGTTCCCTCTCTGTTTTTCTTCTATCTCAAAATGTGTTTTTGCCAGTGAGTCTCTATCTCCTTTTATAGCCTCCAAATGACCAAAGTAACAGCCCCCATTTCTTTTAGTTTCAGATCTGTCCAGCTTGCTTAAACTCCTCCCATGTGCATTAGTTTTGACCCTTTTTCAGTTATTCCCATGTGTTTCTGATTATACAACTAACCAGCATTTAATAAAGTTAGAAACACTCATTATCATCATGATATTCTCTGATTATCCCACCCTGTTTTGTCTAAGTATGGGTTTTAACAACTAAACAAGTCCTAAAGGTAAAAACCAATGGGGTATACTGCTGTCCAGCAGGTTTCAACAACTCATCTTCATGTGTATTGCACTTTAAAGGTTAATTTTATGACTACTTAAATGGACTAACAGCTATACCCAATTCACAACCTAATTTAAAATCAACAATGGTTCAAAACAAACAATCCAACAGTGGTTCTAGGCATAATTAACAGTGCCAGTTTCTATCCTAAGGTGATGTCAAACGGAATTAAGGAATTCGACTAATCGATTGCAATACATAGAATTGATAACAACCAATCGACGAACCAAATGATTTCAACAAATTTCGGCCAAAGCCAAAGGATTGCGAAACCAACTATTCGACGACATTCGTTGAATCGATTACAACAGCTATAATCAATAACACACAGTCTAAGAAACTCTCGGCCAAGCATAGCTCAAAAATGTAGAATTAGTTATTCGACGAATTTAAACGAATCGAATTCGTATCTTATAACGCCACATTTACAACAACGAATCAGAAAACAAACAGGTCGACCAAATAAAAGGTCCCAAAAGAAGAAGAAATTGAAAATGTCCGAGAAAAATCAACAAACAAATGAAACTACGAAAACAATTAAACTAAATTGACGAGTGCAAGTAAATAAGAACAAAAAAAAGAAAAGAAAAGAAAGAAATACCTCGAAACCAAAAAATGGAGCTCGGCCGACTTGGTCTTCGGCATTCGAGGTCGAAAGGACCTTAATTGAAATGTTTTCTAAGTGAAAACATATCAATTAAGGTCTATTAGACCTCAATTCAATAAAATCCGGCGAAGAAAATACCCAATTTGAATTTAGGGTTCTTAACATACGGATTTGGGGCTTGACGATTTCCGGTTAGATTCGAACAAAAATAGAGTTGGTTACGGTATGAGGGAGGCCTAGGGATGCTATGGTGTGAGTTTGGGGCCGGTTGGGGTAGATTGGGTTTTGGCTCGGAGCTTCAATCGCCGATTCGAGAAGCTAGAGATGGATTTGAGGTAAGGGGTTTGTGGATTTGGGTTTGGGGTGTGGCGGGGGTTCCGTGGTGTTAATTTGGGCGTTGCCGGCGTTGCTGCCGCCGGCTTTTCAGACGAGGAGGCGGGGGGCGGCGTTAGGGTTTTCGGGGTCATTTGGATTCTGAAGGAGACGAGGTGTTTGGGTGAATGGGGAGTTACAGGGGTTTGGGGTGTTTTTGGGTTCAAAAATGAATGAATTAATCCCAACCGTTGGATCAAATGAATCCAACGGTTGAGATCACATAGACTGAATTAAACGGGACCGTTTTTGGGAAAGGGTAACGGGTATGAGAGACGGGTAGTGGGTATGGGTTAATGTTTTGGGCCTGGTCTTGGGTTTAATTGTGTGGCCCAGTTCCGATTTCCTCTTCTTTTTGTTTGATTTTGTTTTCCTCATCTCTTTAATTTAATTTTCTAATTAAAACAAAAATTTCTAATTACACTACAAAATTAATTAAAGTATAAGAAATACTAATTAAGTTATATTAACAATTAACACACTCAATTTAAACATCAATTAAATATAAATCAACAATTGGGACATTAAATACTAGAAAAGCAAAAAATACATATTTTTGTGATTTTTTTTTATTTTGTAAAATAAATTTAAACTACTCCTAATTGCAAAGTTAGATCAAAATGTAAATACGACCTATTTTTTGTATTTTTATTAATTTAAACACATATAATCATGCATATACAAATGCAAACAATTACCAAAAATAACACGAAAATTCACAAAAATACACAACGTACAAAATAGACAATTTTTGTTTTGATTTTGTGGGAGTAATTCATGTTAGGCAAAAATCACGTGCTCACAACGTCTACATTTAAGAACTAGGAGATAGTCATTTAATTGTGTGCTAGTGTTTTTTCATTGTCACAATGGTTAAACTACTTTATTTGTTTTTAATTCAATGTGTGTTGGAGCTTTATTCTCTTTGAATTGATTTTATTATTCTCATGGGTGGTTCAAAGGTGAGGCTAGTAAATCCTTTGTTTTAGGCCCCAAAAATTTTGAGGCACTAAAAAGTGTTAATGGTAAAATAAGTAATACTAATATTTTGACTTAGACAATTTTGAACTTTGTAGAAAAAAAAGTATAAAATCCGTGTAAAAAGGTTTTTAAAAAACAAAGAATATTTACTTTTTAACATAAGAAATATTGTAGAACTTCGAAATAAACTACTCAAATATTCGTATTAGCAAATAAAGTTTTTTACATTAAGATCCAAGGTAATGTATGACAAACATATGGCTAACATCTTATTAACTTGAATTAATCCTTGATAATATAAATAATAATAATACTATATGAAGTTAAAAGTCATATATCTTGTATGAATACTATTATATAAATAAGTACATAAGGAAAAAAGACAACATCAAAGCTTTTGCATATACTTGTATAAGTGTATAAAAATTAGATTCGTATTAAAATTCAGCTTTGGCACTAAATTCGTTGAGCCGTCCTTGATTATTAAGAAAATGCTCCAGAAATATCTTTTTTTTTTTTTGCAGAAATTTCTATTTGGCCATTTATTGACTAACAAACTCTTTTAAAGGCATTCTGAATCTGCTTGCTTGTAATTAAATTTAAATGAAGAGAGAAATGTAAGGACAATTATGAGAATAATTAAAAGAAAACATAAGTTTTTCAAGGTAGTTAAAGTTGGGAATAAACCTAATCATAAATTCTGAGAAAGTTTGGAAAATCCTCTCTTTAGCTTTATCCGACGAACCATTGTCTTGTATTTCCATGCTAGGAGAAAAAGAAAACTCACCAAAATCAGCGAACGAAAAAACACAAAAATTAGAGAGGAGCAAAATCCAATTTACAGAGAACTCAATGAGTGAAGAAGGGAATAGGGTGGCGTTGGTAATTGAGGACCGAGGAAAACTTAAAAAATAATTTCTGTAAACATAAGAAATGACATGGCATATTTTATCCGACGTGGATACTAACATCAACTCGATTGAGAGGCACGTTGGGTCCGAAGGGTCAAGGGTTGCTTCATTTCTTTTAATAAAGATTAAGATGTCTAAGTTCAGAAATTCGGTATGTGAACACATACATGAATAATTAATATATTATTTTTGAATTAAAATACTGAATGATTAAGACTGTTTGTTTTTAATATCTGAATATGTACAATTTATCTATATTTAAACAGAGATATAATGCTCATATTATGATACATATATACAACAACAACAACTCAGTATATTCCCACAAGTGGGGTCTGGGAGGATAATATGTACACAGACCTTACCCTACCCCGAGGGACGGAGAGGTTGTTTCCAGGAGACCATCAGCTCAAGAAGAAAACAAGTGACATAAACAAGTGACGATATATTAGTACTAGCAATACACTCGTAATAAATAACATAAAATACACAACATAATATAAAATAACATAAATATTAAAATAACAACAATATAAGAAATATAAGAAATACGAGAAAGAGAAAAGTTTATTAATATCTAGAATATAAATCATTGCATCACTAGCTGACCAGTAGCATCCTAAGCTTAACTCTTAACTGTCTAGTCTAACTCTAGCGCGCTTTAGAAATATTCTCAACTTCTCCTAACCTACAACCTTAATACTCGACCTACACAATCCCCTGTCAAGGGTCATGTCCTCAGTAATCCTAAGTCGTGTCATGTCTTGCCTGATCACCTCTCTCCAATACTTCTAAGGTCTCCATCTACCTCTCTTCGTGCCCACCATCGTCAGACGCTCACAACTTCTCACCGGTGCATCAGTGTTCCTCCTCTGAATGTCCCTGAACCATCTGAGTCTTGCTTCTTGCATCTTGTCCTCCATGGGCGTCACGCCCACCCTCTCTCGAATAACTTCATCCCTAATCTTATGCATCCACATCCACCTCAACATCCTCATATCTGCTACTTGCATCTTCTGGATATGTGAGTTCTTGACCGACCAACACTCGGTCCCATACAACATGTCTGGTCTAACCACTACTCTATAAAACTTACCTTTTAGTAATAGTGGCACTTTCTTATCAAACAGGACTCCCGTTGCTAACCTCCACTTCATCCGTCCCACACTTATACGATGTGCGACATCCTCGTCGATATTCCCGGTCCCCTAAATATCTTACCCAAGGTACTTGAAACTACTCCTCTGAGGGATGACTTGGGAGTCAAGACTCACTTCCACTCCCGCGTCTGTCGGCTCGGGCCCAAACTTGCACTTGAGATATTCCATCTTCGTCCTGATCAACCTGAAACCTTTAGACTTAAGGTCCTGTCTCCAAACCTCTAGTCTCTCGTTGACGCCGCATCTTGTCTCGTCAATTAGGACTATATCATCATCAAACTGCATGCACTATGGCACCTCTCCTTGAATATTATGAGTTATGGCATCCATCATCAGGGCAAATAGGAAAGGGCTGGACGCAGAACATTGGTGCAACCCCATAACAACCGAAAAATGCTTGGAGTCGCCTCCTACTGTCCTAACCCGAATCTTAGTTCCATCATACATGACTTTAATCACCCTAATGTAGGCAACCAAGACACCTTTATCCTCTAAGAATATCCATAAGACCTCCCTATGAACCCTGTCGTACGCTTTGTCTAGATCGATAAACACCACGTGGAGATCCTTCTTCTTATCCCTGTATTGTTCCACCATCCTCCTAATAAGGTGGATAGCTTCTGTGGTAGATCGTCTTGGCATGAACTCGAAATGGTTGTCTGAAATAGACATCATCCTTCGCACTAGCATTTTTACCACTCTTTCCCAGACCTTCATGGTATGACTTAATAATTTGATACCCCTATAGTTGTTACAGCTCTGGATATTGCCTTTGTTCTTATACAACGGAACCATTATACTCCACCTCTATTCTTCAAGCATCTTATTAGTCTTGAATATAACATTAAACAACCCAGTAAGCCATTCTAACTTCCAAGCAGGGTAATATGTAGACAAGCCTTACCCCTACCCAAAGGGTAGAGAGGCTGTTTTCAATCGACCCTCGGCTTAGAAAAGGAAAGGGAAAGCAACAACAAAAACAAAAACAAAAGAGCATTAGTAATTCCGGCAGAAATCGCATAAATAGTTATCTAAACATAAGAATTATACATAAAATGACATGCAATAATATCAAACAGTAACTACCATAAATAACTACCATAAGGGGGACACAATCCAATGCACGAATCATCTATGAGTCGCCCTGACAAGCCTCACCTAACCCCGGGAAAGGAGTACAAAAAATTCTAGGAGCCCCTATCCTACAACCCCGATACTAGACCTCCAGACTTTTCTATCAAGGGCCATGTCCTCGGAAATATGCATCCTAGCCATGTCATGCCTAATCACCTCTCCCCAATACCTCTTAGGCCTCCCTCTGCCTCTCCTCACGCCGACCACCGCCGGTCGTTCACAACTTCTCACCGGGGCATCAGGACTTCTCCTCCGCACATGCCCGAACCACCTGAGCCTCGCTTCACGCATCTTCTCATCCACCGGGGCCACCCCCACCTTCTCTCGAATAACTTCATTCTTAATCTTATCTAACCTGG
The DNA here is from genome assembly GCA_032618575.1 of Nicotiana noctiflora. Lineage (NCBI taxonomy): Eukaryota > Viridiplantae > Streptophyta > Magnoliopsida > Solanales > Solanaceae > Nicotiana > Nicotiana noctiflora. The sequence continues at coordinate 109,455 of JASVEL010010263.1, forward strand.
TGAGTCCACACATCCACCTGAGCATCCTCATCTCCGCAACCTTCATTCTCTGAACATGAGAGTTCTTCACCGGCCAGCACTCCGCCCCATACAACATGGCAGGTCTAACCACAGCTCTATAAAATTTTCCCTTGAGTTTCAGTGGCACTTTCTTGTCACACAGGACTCCTGATGCAAGCCTCCACTTCGACCATCCCGCTCCTATACGATGAGTGACATCCCCGTCAATCTCTCCGTCCCCCTGAATCATCGACCCAAGATATCTGAAACTGTCCCTCTTAGCGATGACCTGAGCTCCAATCATTACGTCCCTGCCTACTTCGCTCGGCTCGGCGCTAAACTTGCATTCCAAGTATTCGGTCTTAGATCTGCTTATTTTGAAACCCTTAGACTCGAGAGTCTATCTCCATACTTCTAGCCTCTCATTCACACCGACCCTCGTCTCGTCTATCAATACTATGTCATCAGCAAATAGCATACACCAAGGCACATCCCCTTGAATATGTCGGGTTATAGCATCCATCACCAAGGCAAACAAGAGAGGGCTAAGCGCCGATCCTTGATGGAGCCCCATAACCACCGGGAAATGGTCTGAGTCACCGCCCACCGTCCTAACCCTAGTCTTAGCTCCATCGTACATGTCCTTGATTACTCTGATGTAGGCTTCCGGCACGCTCTTCGCCTCCAGGCACCTCCATAGCACTTCCCTTGGGACCTTGTCATACGCCTTCTCCAAGTCGATAAACACCATGTGCAAGTCCTTTTTCTTATCCCTGAACTGTTCCACCAATCTCCTGACAAGGTGGATAGCTTCTGTAGTGGAGCGACCCGGCATGAAACCAAACTGGTTCACCGATATAGATGTCATCTCCCTCACCCTCGCCTCGATCACCCGCTCCCATACCTTCATGGTGTGACTTATTAATTTGATACCCCTATAGTTGTTGCAACACTGGATATCCCCTTTGTTTTTGTACAAGGGCACCACCGTACTCCACCTCCACTCCTCCGGCATCCTTTTAGTCCTGTAGATCGCATTGAACAACCTAGAGAGCCACTCCACTCCTGACCTACCCATGCATTTCCAGAACTCCACCGGGATCTCGTCGGGCCCGGTCGCTCGGCCCCTACTCATCCTTCGCAAAGCCCCTATGACCTCATCCACCCTAATGCGCCTGCAGTACCCAAGGTCTCTATGGTTCTCTGAATGCCCCAGCTCCCCAAGCTCTATGTTTCGATCCCCCTCCTCGTTAAGAATATCTCGAATATAACATTAAACAACCCAGTAAGCCATTCTAACTTCCAAGCCTGCTCTGCCCACACACCTCCAAAGTTCAACTGGAATTCGTCTAATTCGGTAGTTGTACCCCTCCTCATCTTACACATTGCCTCCATGACCTCATTGATCTCAATGTCCCTACAATCACTTATCTCATGTGGGTTGTCTGCATTTCGTAATTCACCTAGTACGATATCTTGATCCCCTTCTTCATTCAGAAGTTTATGAAAGTAGGTCTGCCATCTCCTCTTAATCTGGTCATCCCCCATCGAAACTTTGTCATCATCATTTTTTATGCACCTCACTTGGTCCAGATCCCGAGCCATCCCGTCTCTCACCTTAGCGAGTCGGAATAGCTTCTTTTCCCCGCCTTTGTTCCCTAGCTCCTCATATAGACGAGCAGAAGTTGTCATCTTAGCCTCCGTAACTGCCATCTTCGCCTCCCTCATAGCAACCTTATATCTATCATTGTTTGCTCTCTTCTCCTCCTTGCCAGTACTCCCTGCTAACCACAAGTAAACCGCCTTATTATTCTCCAGTACTCCCTATATATGATACCTATATAGTGCTCATAAAATAATAAGAAGAAATTCTAAAGGTTTTACAATGTAATGTCGGAGATTCCAAAGTTCTAATTAGGAAAGTGATCTTTTATCTTGAAAGTTGGGCTTCTAAGGAGTGGGCCTCAACTAATTGGCTTCAATCGATTAAGAAGAAGCCCAACTAGGCCATCTGATGCAACTGGGCTATCTGATGCAACTGGGACAGCTGATTCAACTGATGGGGTTAATGAAGATTAAGGCCAATTTCACCAATTAAATACCCACAGAGGGAGATGAGGACTCAAGCAAACACGGTATAATTTTGTTAACCATCTCAACTACCTTCTCTTCTCTCTACTTTCTCTCTCTAAATCCTAACCAAATTTTCTTCTTCTTCTCTCCTCCTTCAGGTACAATTGTTCATTAGCTATGGTGGATCTAGTCTACTTAGTTTGGTAGATTCATTGTAATATCAATTCTTTTGACAATGATCAATAAAGATTGTTTCCTTGTAGCGCCCCACTTGGGAGGGTGCTACTTATGAAAACAAATCTAATTTCCTACTTATAAAATATTAAAAGAGATATTAGTTTAAAAATATTCAAAATAATTTAGTAGCGGAAATAGGCCCATGCAAAAAGGTTCAAAGTGCAATAGATTTCTTTTTGTGAAAATACACCATAATATTCTTTATTTAAATGAAGTACAATGTCAAAAATATTAACATAAGGTGATATAACCCTTCTCGGAAAATATCAACACACTAAAGCAACTTTCTAACAACTATATAATTTCATTCAACATCACTGCAAGTTTGAATTGTACATAAATTTCAAACTATCAGGTATATAAAAAAGAACTAGTTTTCTCCCTTGTACATATTTACAAGACAAAGTGAAAATTTAGCTTATTACAAGACTTGAGTTATTGACACACACACTAAAAATAGAAAAATAAGTTTCCAAATTGAAGTTACAAGATTTTTGGTCTTATAATCCAACAAGCCTCCAAATAACGTACATAATGTGACATATATATATTTATGTATATATATTCTTTATATTATGTATATCATGTACATGTCCCAAAACTATGCAAAACCAAGGTGCATATGCAAATGTGATATCCAAGATCTCCAAAAAACGGACTACTTCACTATGGCCATCTTTAAATTTCATCCCGAACATTACCTGCGATAGAAAATAACTATCGCTAAGCATAAAGCTTAGTGGTGTATAACCTTTAGGCTTGGAGTCGTTAAGTTCTCCAATTCTCCTCTTCAGTAATAGTTAGCTCAATTTAATATAATTTAAATCAAGTGAACAAAATATATCAAACATATCAATATCAAACTTTGAAGTATTTCCAAATACCAATAAATAATGTTCAATAGTCAAGAAAGTGAATACTATCGATCTAAGAGAGTATACCAAATATCCATTTTTCTTTTCGCCCAATATGTTCGTCATGCTATCACACTAATCATAGTCATATATCAAGATAGACCGAAGCCCCAAATCAAGTAGGGTCAAAATCCAATATACAAGATAATCAAGAACCATATTAAGAATGGCTTTCTAGTTCGTACTTAACACAGACAAGTTCCATAATTCAAGATGAACTACAAATCCAATGTCAAGATGGCAAAAGATCCGAATCAAGAGGCATTCCAAGATGAGTGACAAAGTCAGTGCCACAAGAAGGACAAAGTCCCAACGATAATTCAAAATGATCAAACAATCCGTACGAATGAGCGATTTTAGCAAGTATCTTACAATACTTGATATACTACGAATATAACAATATAAACTGACAAAAAAATAAAAATATCTAATTATTTCAAAATATTCCAGCAAGCAAAAAGAGTACAAATTTATACACAAACCTCGATGTTTTACCACAACATAATTCAATCACAACTTGAGAATGTTCGAATTGTCTACACCGTAAACAAACCAAACTTATCCACTTTCACAAATACTTTCCCTTCGATCTCTCAAGGATTCATATACCTTAAATACATAATCAAATATATACATAAGTTTAGTGTAACAAGTCAAACTAAGTATGATATTGGTGAAAATTACCAAAAAATGTTTGAACAATAATTCTGGACAGATTCACTGTTACGAGTTGTGACTCAATTTTGAAGATCTATTCGGACACACTAGATTTTATAGTCTTCATAAAACGTTATAGATCTATATCTTACCATTTTAGAACATCTTGAATCAGCCCCATATCAATTTTTTACAAAACGTTATGCTAAAATTACTAACAGAAGTACGGAGAGTATTTCAAAAACCGAAAATATGGGCAGCACCTGTCCTTTACTTTAGAATCGTTTTTCAGGTACATACCAATAAAAGTAGATTTTGGTTCCTCCATAGAGTTGTAGATTTATGAAATATACATGAAATATCTTTCCATAAAGTCCTAGATCACTTAAATCAGAACTTTGTACGAAAAGATATGTATAAAATACTAGTATATGTCTAGTATAAAAACGAGTTTAGAAACTTACCAAGACGAACAACTTGATCTTCACCCAAAAACAAAAATTGCTTGTTGATTTAGTAGGAATCCATAGATTTTCATGAATTTTCAACTACGGAGGAGAGAGAGGGGGGGGGAGGGGGGGAGAGGGGGAGGGAGAGAGAGAGAGAGAGAGAGAGAGAGAGAGAGAGAGAGAGAGAGAGAGATAGAGAGATAGGAAGACGGTCTTCCTTTTTTTTTTCTTGTAGAATAAACCAAAACAAATGGGGATTTATTTTTGATAGATATGAAAATAAAATGGTTCTCCTACTACTAAATAATCTTAGATAAATACAAAATGTTTGAAACCCAAAAACTTAGTTATAAACTATATCTAATAACAGTTAGCCAAATAAATATTAAGTGTTACATATAGCAACACCATAGAATTTCATTGCTAATATTAACACAACGTAAAGTAAGAAATTTTCATATATTGACCATTTCACATTTTAAACAAAAAGTGCAAGTTAAAATATTCCTTCGTTATAAAATGCTCAATCAAGAATGCAAATATTATAAAAATTTTGAGGTGTTACATTCCTCATTCTCATTTCTTCATTTTTGTTCAATTCTTGAGATAAATTCTCTAGTCTATTACAAGTTGGTATCAGAGCAAGTCCTGGCACCATGACAGTACCAGAAACTAGACCTAAAGTTACAGAAGAAAGTGTCACGAAATCAGAATTTTATGGTAGAAACTAGTAAAAAGCTGGAGTCGAATGACTCTAAAATGGATGAACTGAATCATAAATTTGATCTTTTGATGGACAAGTTCTTCGTAAGCAAGGATGGTATTTGGGTAGTGCTCCAACAGTTGCTCATATAGTAGAGGACTCTAGTAGTAGAGGTAGAATGATAAAATCATGAGGTTCTTGTTGGGCGGTCCTACTCGAACAATTTCAGTTCCAAAATTGATTGCCCTTTCTTCGAAGAAGGAGATCCAAAAGCTTGGCTGCAAAAATGCAAAAGGTATTCTCATTACAATCATATAATAGACCCATAATATAAACTTGATATCGTTGTATTGCATTTGAATGGTAAAGCAAAATCATGGTATTTTTCTTATCAACTAAATAGGGGTACTGTTAGATGGGGTGAATTTGTGAAAGAGATCTCTAAAGATTTAATAATGCCGATAATATCAATCTAAACTTGCTAGGGATGTTTAAAAGGGTAGAGCAAAGTGGATCAGTCAATGAATATTTAGAGAGGGTTGAAGATTTGAAGGCATGGGTGTTGATCAAACATCCAACCATACCTGAAGAGTTCTTTCTAGGTTTTATTACAGAAGGGCTTAAAGAGGAGATTAGGCATACTGTTAAAATTCTTGATCCTTATTCATTAAGTCATGCAGTAGAAAAAATTAGACACAAGGAAGAATTAATGGAATCATTGAATAAGAAGAAGGGATATGGAGGAAGACATAACCTACAACCAAGTACTTATGTTAACACTACAATGAGCAATCCTTCTAGCTATGTACAAAAGGAGAGTAACCAACAATCTTCAATCTTAGGGACCAAACTCTTTGAAGCAAGAAAGGCTATGGGGAATGCTATAAGTGTTGTGAAAGATAATTTCCTAGACGTGTGTGTAAGAATAAACAACTCAACACATTTTCAGGGACTACAGAACAAGAGCAATTAGAGATAGTTGATAAGATAGAGGATGAGATTATTCCTGTTGAGAATACAGAAGCTATCATAGATGAGACAACTAGGCTCAATGCATCTACAACTATCAAACTGAAAGGAGGATATTGGAAGCAGGTCTTGATGATCCTAGCAGACCGTGGTAGCACTCACAGTTTCATAGCTAGTAATACTGTCAAGTAGCTGTGATGTGCAATCCAGGAAGTTGTACTAATGAGGGTAGCTGTGGCAAATGGAAGGCATCTAATGTGTTACCACTCTTTCCCTCAATTCAAGTGGAAAACTCAAGGCATTGAATTTGAGCACAAGTTGAGAGTACTCGATACTGGGGGTTATGATATAGTCTTGGGGGTGGATTGGATGATAAACCATCATCCACTCCTGTTTGACTTTATTGCATACAAACTTCAGGTGAGTGTGAAGGGAAAAAGTAGAATTGAAGGGATACTCTGAAGAAAGCAAGCTGCAGAGTATGACAACCACTGGAGTAAAGCAATTGTTGAAGAAAGGACAGATGTTATGGGCACACTTGTTTATTATTAATGTACAGAACACAGAAGCACCAAGTAGCATACCTGACAAGATTCAGGATATTATAGCTGAGTTCCCAGGAGTGTTTGTTGAACCAAAGTGCTTGCCACCAAGGAGGACCCATGATCATCAGATTCTACTCAAACCTGAAGTACTACCTATCAGTATGAGACCATACATGTACAATTATTTTCAGAAGAATGAGATAGAAAAGCAGGTTAATGAAATGCTTAATAATAGAATTATACAACCTAGCCACCCTCATTCTCTTCCCTTGTATTATTTAGTTAAGAAAAAAGATGGAAGTTGGAGTTTTTGCATTGATTATAGAGAATTAAACAAAATGACCATTAAGGACAAGTTTCCAATTCCCTTAGTAGCTGATCTAATGGATGAGCTTAATAGCTCTTGCATTTATTCAAAAATTGACTTGAGGGCTAGATATCACCAAATAAGAATGAAGGAAGGGGACATCTACAAGACTGCATTTAGAACACATCTAGAGCATTATGAATTTAGGGTCATGCCCTTTGGCTTGACCAATGCCCCGGCCACTTTTCAAAGCCTCATGAATCAGGTGTTTAAACCCTTTTTGAGGAAGTTTGTATTGGTGTTTTTTGATGATATATTAGTCTACAGTTCTTCAATGGATGCTCATGTATTACATCTTAGAAAAGTACTAGAGATTTTACAGAAAGAACAATTTTATGCAAAGATGTCTAAATGTGCTTTTAAACAGGATAAAGTGGAATACTTGGGACATATTATTTCAGGTGAAGGGGTTTCTACTGACCCTGCTAAAATTGAAGCAATGGTAAATTGTCATGTACCTAAATCTGTGAAGGCCTTAAGGGATTCCTTGGGCTGACTGGCTACTATAGGAGGTTTGTTAAATCTTATGGAATTATAAGCAAACCATTAACTAATCTGCTTAAGAAGTATGCTTTTCAGTGGAATGAAGAAGCTGAATGAGCCTTTCAGCAATTAAAAACAGTTATGTCAAGCACCTGGTGCTGGAGAAGGGGACTGAAGGGAACCCTTCGCCGCAGAAGAACCCTGGGCTGAAGAAGTAGGTGCTGCACTCTGGGCTGGGAGGGCACTAAATGAAGACTGACCCTGCTGAAATCCCTGTCGACCACGACCATAAGAACCTTCGCTCTGCTCAGGGCGGCCTGAATGAGAAGGTCTAGATGAGCGACCTCTGCCCTGCTACAAATGCCCTCTAGATGGAGCACCACTGAAACTACCAGAACCACGAGGCCGTTTGGCCTCCCGCTCCTCTCTCTCTCGGCGACGAACCGTCTCAATGGAGCGTGCCATATCCACAACCTACTCAAAAGATGATGATAGAACTTTCTCTCGGGTCATAAGAATGCGGATGGAGTAGTTGAGGCCATCAATGAACCTCCTAATCCTCTCCCTATCAGTAGGGATCATCCATGTGGAATGCCTAGCCAACTGTGTGAATCTAAGCTCATACTGGGTCACTGACATGTCGCCCTGAACCAACCACTCAAACTGGCGATGAAGCTCCTCGCGACGGGACCGAGGTACATACTTCTCTAGAAAGAGAGTAGAGAACTGCTGTCATGTGAGAGGTGCTGCTCCTGCAGGCCTACGCCTCTCAAACGCCTCCCACCAATGAAATGCAGGACCAGTAAACTGAAAAGTAGTGAAGGAGACTCCGCTGGACTCAAGAATACCAGCTGTACGTAGCATCCTCTAACACTTATCTAAGAAACCCTGGGAATCCTCGCCCTCAGCGCCACTGAAATAGGGTGGCTGGAGTCTACCAAATCTCTCAAGACGACGCTGCTCATCGTCGGGCATAGCCTGAACCATATGCTCTGGAGCTGGTGCAGCTGGAGGAATAACTAGTGCAACCACCTGAGCGGGGACCGCCTCTGGCGTCTGAAGCCCCTGAACAACCTGCTCATGTGTGCGAGCTGCAGGGGTCTGCTGACCACCCCCTGTTTGAGATGTCGCTGCAGTAGCGGTAGCTGATACTACCTGAGCCAAACCGGAACACACCGATAATATCTGAGCAAGAGTCTCCTGAAGATCGGGAATAGCAATAAATATAGTCTGGGCCTGAACTGGGGCTGCTGGAGCATCAACCACTGGGGGCTGCTCCTGAACAGGTACAACGGGCGGGTCAGCTAGCACTGCCTCAGCTGCCCTACCTCTACCTCTAGCACGACCGCGCCCACGACCTCTGGCAGGTGGCAATGGAGGTCGTCCACCCCGTCATGATGCTCGCGTTCTCGCCATCTGCGAGAGAATAGAATATAGAAGTTCAGTTCTCAGAACAACAAGATTGCACGACAGAGTTCAAGAAATGTGAAGTGTTTCCTAAGGGTTCGCAGCCACCCGAGGATAAGTACAGGCGTCCCCGTACCGATCCACAAAACTCTACCAACCGGCTCAAGACTCATGAGGCCTAGTAAACCTGGCTCTGATACCAACTTGTCACGACCCCAAACCCGATCGTGATGGCGCCCAGCACACTGCTAGGCCAGCCTGACCAATCTACAACCATCACGGAGCTAGGAGCTCGCCTTATCCCATTTAAGCATAACAATTTATATAACAACAGTGATAAAAATATTGAAACAGGGAACAAAGTCCCAACACAGTGCAACTCCCCAAAGACCGAGGGGTCAAGAGTCAAAAGCCTCTAAAGAACATAAGTGTAATAGGGTTTACAACAAAACTCAGTGCGGAAATAAATGACAACAAGATAAGAAATGACAGCTAGAACGGGAGTCAGGTCCTGCGGAACCCGCAACTACCTCGACTATCCCGCACAATGCCTCCGAGCTGCTACCGAATCAGGTCTGCTGAGAGGTACCTGGATCTGCACACAAGGTGCAGGGAGTAAAATGAGTACTGCTAGACTCAGTGGTAATAAACATGGGCAAAACATCGTAGATAAGAAATCCACAATAAAGCACTATGTAAAGCTGTAACCAATACCCTGTAACAGTTCAATATCAACAGTAGAGAACCAACAAAATATCAACAACATAGTATAACAGCTAGCAGATGTAGCTAAATGCAATGCAATGCATGAAATGACCGCTACGGCGCGTAGCCCGATCCAATTTGGGTACCCTTGCTCACTGTGGGGGTTCAGACTCCGGAAGGGCTCCTACAGCCCAAGCACAATATCATTAATATACGCTGCGGCGTGCAGCCCGATCCACTACCAGTCAGCTAATATGCAAATGCAGTCTCGCAGGCTCAAAAGTAGTTTTGAAAACTCTTTTATCATTTTTCAGTTGAAAACAGTAATATCAAAGTTTGAGAGATTGGAAAATCATGATAACAGTAATAGCTACGGACCGGTAGTAAAACTAGCATGTCAATATCATAGAACAATGATAACGATCCTCGCAGGATCCCAATAACTGGCTCACAGCCCATAAGTGTACTCAACCGTCCAAGAAGGAGGTTCGACGGTTCAAGAGTAGCCAATATTACAATATAATATGCAACCATCCGAGAAGGAGGTTTGACGGCTCAAGAATAGCCAATATCATAACACAGTATCAACAGGTCGGACTAAGCCATAGTCCCCAAATCACAATCGACCCGCACTCACAAGAAAGTACGTGTCTCGCCGCTATACAGTGTCACAAAGTGGTATACCGGCGTTTCGAATCCGCTGGTTATCACTCACATCTATTACTCACCTCAATACAGCTCGACAACTAGTCCGCGATGCCCTTGCCACGAGAATCAAGCTCCGCACGCATAGAATCTGGTCAAATCCATTTGAGCATCATCATGGAGTTTTTAGATTTTCAAAAAAGAAAAAAAGGAAACAAGTGAGAGAAAGAGAAAGAAGTTTCTACTTTCTAATAAAAAACAGGATGTTAGCTAAGAGAACCTTCATTATTGTATACGCATTAACAATGAATTGTGTCCTTCAGAACTAGTTGGTTTCTACCAAATTAATAAAATAAAATTCTGGAGGACCCCCCCCCCACTCCGGCGACCACCCCTGCCGGCGGCCCAGGTAAGGTCACCCCCCACCCCTCTTTTCTTTCTCTATTCTCTCTCCCCCCCCCTCCCCTCCAGTCCCTCCAGCCCCCTCCCCTCCAGTCCCTCCAACCCCCTCTTCTCTCTCCCTCTCTTCTCTCCCTCCCCCCACCTCTCTTTTCTATCTCTCTTTCCCCCCCTCCCCCCGCCCAGCCCAGCCCCAACCCCTCTTTTATTTTTTATTTTTTATTTTTATTTTTATAATTTTATTTTTTATTTATATATTTGATTTTTAGGATTTCTAACATCAGAATTAAAAAGGAAAATTTAGTAAAATAAAATAAAATAAAATAATTTGAAGTCGCTGGCAGCCCCCCCCCCCCACACGTTTCCCCCGCCTTTTGTGTGGTTGGTTTTGTGTTTGTGCAGGTTTTCGGTGGGACGCAACCGAGCTACATCCAGATAAATCTCAGGACAGGCGACAAGGCGACTTTGCGGCGTCGGGAGAAGAGATAAACAACGCCGGCCGAGACGTGCAAGGGGAAAAAGCACTTGACCTCGGGCGCACCAAAGCCTACATCCAGGTTTTTTTTCACCGGGAGTTGGTACCTCCCGCCTCTCGTTTAACCCGTACACATTTTGCATACTCTTGCTAGCATTTCTTGTGAGGTTTACTCTGTTGCTATCTAGTGCATCCTTTTCGTATCTCCTTTTTGTGTGTGGGTGCGTCATTATTCTCCACAGTCGGTTGGAGGGATAGTGGCCGCAGCGGGGGATGTAAGTGCAAGGTCATGTCCTCGGGGGGTGGGGGCGGTGGAGGGGGCGGTGGTAGGGGGAGGTAGGGGGGCAGGGAGCGGTTCTGCGGGTAGGGCGGGAGGTAAGGGTGGGAAGAGGGTAGCAGACGCGCATAGGTTAAGGATCGGGTCGTGGAACATAGGCACCCTGACGGGTAAGTCCATTGAGTTGGCGAAGACTCTTCAGAAGAGGAGGATCAACATAGCCTGTGTCCAGGAGACTAGGTGGAAAGGGACGAAGGCGCGGGATGCTGACGGGTTTAAGTTGTGGTACTCTGGGGTCGTGAGGGGTAAGAATGGTGTGGGCATCCTGGTGGATAAGGACCTTAGGGAGTCCGTGGTGGAGGTTAGGCGAGTGAACGATAGGTTGATGTCTATCAAGTTGGTTATCGGGGGATGCATCCTCAATGTCATCAGCGCCTACGCACCGCATGCGGGCTTAGATGAGGAGGTCAAGAGGCGTTTTTGGGACGACTTGGATGAGTTGGTGCGCAGTATTCCCCAATCTGAGAAGTTGGTCATTGGAGGTGACTTTAATGGTCATATTGGAGCAGATGCTAGCGGCTATGGTGAGGTGCACGGTGGCTTTGGCCTTGGGGTTAGGAACGGAGGAGGCTCTGCGCTGTTGGAGTTTGCTAGGGCTTCCGAGCTTCTGATCGCTAACTCGGCATTTCAGAAGAGGGAGGAGCATTTGGTCACCTTCCAAAGTTCGACGGCAAGGACCCAGATCGACTACCTCCTTCTCAGAAGGAGCGATAGAGGTTTGTGCAGGGACTGCAAGGTTATTCCGGGAGAATCCCTTTCAACCCTTCATAGACTCCTAGTGATGGATGTCGGAATCTGGGTGAAGAAGAAGCGGAGGGGTGCTCGGGGCCATCCGCGAATTAGATGGGGTGCTCTGACTAAAGAGAAAGCCCAGGAGCTGTAGAGGAGGTTAGTTGATGGTGGAACTTGGAGTAGTTCTGGGGTAGCAGACGCAATGTGGTCAGAGACGGCGAATTTGGTTAGGGAGGCAGCGCGAGATGTGCTTGGGGTAGCCAAAGGCTATTTAGGCAGACATCAGGGTGACTGGTGGTGGAACGATGTAGTACGAGGAAAAGTAGAGGTGAAGAAAGCAGCTTTTGCGAGTTGGCAGGGAGCACAAGCGAGGAAGAAAGGCGGGTGAACAGAGAGAGCTATAAGGTGGCAAGGAAGGAAGCGAAATTGGCGGTCACGGAGGCTAAAAACGCGGCTTTTGGCCGCATGTACGAGGAATTGGGGGAGAAAGGCGGGGACAAGAAGTTATTCCGGTTAGCCAAAGCAAGGGAAAGGAAGGCGCGGGACCTGGACCAGGTTAGGTGCATGAAGGATGAGGATGGTAGAGTCTTGATGGGGGAGTCTCAAGTCAAACAGAGATGGCATGCGTACTTCCGAGATCTTCTAAACGAGGAGGGGGACCAAAGCATAGAACTAGGGAAGCTCGGGCATCCAGATCGGCATAGAGACTTAGGGTACCGCAGGCGCATTAGGGTGAAGAGGTAGTTGGGGCTTTGCGTAAGATGAGTAGAGGTCGAGCGACCGGGCCAGACGAAATCCCGGTGGAGTTCTGGAAATACATGGGAAAGCCAGGAGTAGAGTGGCTCACCAGGTTGTTCAATGCGATCTTCATGTCCAAAAGGATGCCGGAGGAGCGGAGGTGGAGTACAGCTGGTGCCCTCGTATAAGAACAAAGTGGATATCCAGTATTGCAACAACTATAGAGGCATCAATTAATAAGCCACACCACGAAGGTCCGGGAGCGGGTGATCGAGGCCGGGGTGAGGGAGTCGACGTCTATTTCTATGAACCGCCTTGGCTTCACGCCGGTCGGTCCACTACGTGCCTATCCACCTTGTCGGAGATTGGTAGAACAGCTCGTGGATACGAAGAAGGACCCGCATACGGTGTTTATCGACTCGGAGAAGGCATACGACAAGGTCCCTAGGGAGGTACTACGGAGGTGCCTCTGGAGGCCAAGAGCGTGCCGGAAGCCTACATCGCAGCAATCAAGGACATGTACGACGGAGCTAAGTCCAGGGGTCGGGACAGTGGGTGGCGACTCGCACCATTTCCCGGTGGTTACGGGGCTCCATCAAGGATCGACGCTTAGCCCCTCTTGTTTGCCTTGGCATTGATGCTTTGACGCGCCATATTCAGGCGGGATGTACCTTGGTGTATGCTATTTGTCGATGACATAGTCCCGGTCGACGAGACGAGGGTCTGCGTTAACGAAAGCGTTAGTAGGTATGGAGACGCACTCTCGAGTCTCATGGGTTCAAACCAAGCGAGTCAAAGACGCAATATCCGGAGCTGCAAGCTTAAGCACCGAGCCGAGCGAAGTCGGAGGGAGCGCGATGATTGGATCTCAGGCCATAGCCAAGAAGGATAGCTTTAGATACCTTGGATCGGTGATCCAGGGGGACGGGGAGACAGACGGAGATGTCACTCACCGTATAGGGCGCGGGACGGTCGAAGTCGGAGGCTTGCTTCCGTGAGTCTCGCGTGATGAGAACGTGCCACGTAAACTCGAGCGGGGAAGTTTTATAGTAGCCGTGGTTAGACCTCGCCACGTCGTACGGGGACCGAGTGTCGGTCGTCGAAGAAATCTCATGTTCGGACGACGACGGTCGCGGAGACGAGGATGCTTAGGCGGACGTGCGGGCTCACCGAGTTAGATAAGATTAGGAACGAAGCTATTCGGGAGAAGGTGGGGGTGGCCCCAGTGGATGAGAAGATGCGAGAGGCGAGGCTTCGGCGGTTCGGGCATTTGCGGAGGAGAAGCCCTGATGCCCCGGTGAGGAGTTGTGAGCGGCTAGCGGTGGTTGGTGTGAGGCGAGGCAGAGGGAGGCCTAAGAGATACTGGGGAGAGGTAATTAGACAGGACATGGCCAGGATGCGGATTTCCGAGGACACGACCCTTGATAGGAAAGTCTGGAGGTCTAGTATCAGGGTTGTAGGATAGGGGCTTCTAGATTTTTCGTACTCCTTTCCCGGGGTGGGTGAGGTGTGGTAGGGACGCCCATAGATGATTAGTTTGTGTTCTCTTGTGGTAGTCATTTCTGGTAGTTGCTGTTTCAATATCATTGCACGCATACCTGCTTATTTATGGTATTTATGTATCTTATGTTTAGATAATTTTTTTGCGATGTATGTTCGTATAACTAATGCAGTTTTTGTTTTTGTTTTTGTTTGCCTTTCTTTTCCCTGCGCCGAGGGTCGATTGGAAACAGAGTTTTTAGATCTTCAAAAAAGAAAAAAAGGAAACAAGTGAGAGAAAGAGAAAGAAGTTTCTACTTTCTAATAAAAAACAGGATGTTAGCTAAGAGAACCTTCATTCTTGTATACGCATTAACAATGAATTGTGTCCTTCAGAACTAGTTGGTTTCTACCAAATTAATAAAATAAAATTCTGGAGGAAAAGCAATTTTACTATATACAACTCCAACTCTTACAGTTTTTTTTAGTCAGTATCAACTATAAAAAATTAGCCCTAGCTAATAACATGATTGCAGTCCATATGTTTACTAAGCGTTCTAATTCCCCCTAAATTTCCTCCAGTCAAATATTTAAAATTACCTTTACAAAGTTTGCATCTAACTCTATCAGTACCTTCAATTATTTCAAAAAAAAAAATCCAAACTTTACTTCTTTTTCTACGATTAGTCGTCAGAGCCACATGTGGTCTACAACTAGTGCCACGACCACCATCCCTTGTAGCAACTCCAACACTACCAACCTGAGTACTAGTAGGTGTAGCAGGTATCTCATCTTCAATTTCTAATTCATTATCTTCTATTCCATAATCTTCTTGTAATTGTTCATAATCTATATTTTCATTAGGCGATGTTTCAGGAACAAGAGATATTGGGGTACTATTACTACCAGATGCTGAAGAATTACCTCTATTTTTATTTTCCCTACCAGTAACTTTTCTATACGCTCTTTTAGCAGCATTAAACATATTGTAAAAATTAAAGTATAAGCACAAAATAAATATGCAATTAAAATATTAAATAAGAGAAAGAGTTGGAGGGAGTGCACCTAATTGAACAATAAATTAAGCACTTGATTATGCAATTCCGATGTTACCACGAACAAACGTCGGGAAAGTATTCCAACTTGAAGTTCAAAACCCGAATGATAAAATACTATAATTTAAATTCAACTATTCAACAAAATTGAGCCAAATAAAATTAGAAGATGAAATGAGGAATTAAGACTTGAAGTCTTGATAATTAGAGAATAAGAGAATGGGAGAAATTGAGATAGAGAAATGAATTTTGAGTGAGAAATGAAGAAGGGGGAGGGGGGTATTTATAGTTTTACATAAGATTATTTTTGTAAAATTTAAAAAGGTTAAAAATTAAATTAGAAATGGCTATTTGATGAATATATCCGTTGGCCAACGGATCAGTCAAGATTCTGACCGTTGCCAACGGTCAGTGGGCCCTACTTGCCTCAGAAAAATAAAAAAATAAAAAAAAATTTAGCCATTAGAACCGGGCCGGTTTAACCGGTAATGAACATTGTTCATCCGGACCGGTCTTAACGGGTCCGGTTACCTGCTAACAAAAATTAAACGGAACTAACCCCTTTACCCCCCAACCCAGCCCACCCGACCCCCTACTTACCTGTCCGGACCGATTCTGGATTCTACCGGTCTGGGCCGATCAACCGGACTGACCCGACCCGTTTAACACCTTTATTCTAACCTTCAAAACACTCAAAACATCATTAATACTTCAATTCACCATCGGATTCAAGCATAAGAACTTAGAAACTTTCAAATTTCGCAAACGATGCAGAAACCTATCAAACCACCTCTGAATGACCTGAAATTTTGCACACATTTCACAAATGACACAATGGACCTACTCCAGTTTCCAAAATTTCATTTTAAACCCGATATCAAAACTTCCACTGCCGACCGAAAAATGTCAAATTTCCAATTTCGTCAATTCACACCTACATCTACCACAAACCTCTAAACATTATTCCAAACAAGCTCCTAAGCCCAAAATAACCTAACGGAGCTATCTGAATCTCCAGAATTCACATCCGAGATCTTCTACACATAAGTCACCATTCGATTGACTTTTTCCAACTTAACTAACTTAAAAAAGACTAAGTGTCTCATACCTTTCAAAAACCACTTCGAACCCGAATGACCAATCTAATACCATATAATACAGCTGAACAAGATATAAATAGGCAAAAATGAGAGAAACGAGAATGAAATTCATAAAATGACCGACCGGATCGTTACATACATGTTCTAATTCTAACGTAGTTTGTTAATATACCATTTCAACTTTTTTACTGCAAGTCGATCTCCTCGCTCTCATCTCTAATGTGGTTATCTAAAATATTAATTTTGCAAAATTACATATATTCAACTGTTTATTGAATGATGTGACAGAGCGAAAACATGAATATTGTGACAGAGCAAATGTCTTCATACGTGTCAAGTGACATGATTTTTCTTGCCCAAATGATGTTCTTTCTGGCCGTTGCTTGGAGGGATCGGAGCAATTTGACGAAAATAAATACAGGTTTCTCGTTGAACTTATAATTTATTTTTATATTAATATTTACCATTTGCTATTTATGAAATTTATTTTGTACAAGCGTTATGGTAGATATTTATTATGTTATGATTTTGAAATATTTTAATTTGTAGGTATGTGATGACTGAAAATGACATATGGTTATAAATTAATTTCGTTTTTCCTTCTGCCAAATATAATTAATTAATTAATTAATATGTAATTTGTAAGCATGATAAAATATTATGGATAATTATTTTCAAGGTTGAATGATATAAATTAACCTTGAATTACTATTTAAAAATATTTTGTGATCATGAGAAAATTAAAGTTTACATAAATATTGGTTAACAATTAGTGACTTGTTATCATAAATTTGATGTCTCTTGAGATAAGCATACATATTAACAATTTATGTATTATGCTCGACAACAAAAACTATGAACAATTTAACATTTGTGATCCACATTGGTCATTTAAAGCTCTTGAATTTTAGTCTTATTTATTTATATAAGTCTCACTTAATTAAATGGAATGAAAAGGGAAATCACCTTACTGTGTTAAACTAATGTGAAGAAAGAACCATGATAACCAGAGGAAAGTATAAAACTCTAAAGTTTATTGAAGAAGAAGAAATTGAATAGTTTTGAATAGTACATAGAATATGTAAAACTTTCTCCTTAATTTTATCTTACTTGATTACCTCATTTTCATTAGGTAGATAAAAGATGAATTATATGCAATTCGTTTTTTCATATCCATCAATAATATTATTTGAATTCTAACACTTAATGATGTATAAATAAAGTATTACTTATAGTTATAGGTGTATATGATGAAATTGAAAGTTTTTGCAAGACATATACATTAAAACAAGAATAGTGAGGCTTAAAATATCGCAGAAAAGAGAAATCATCCTTGATAATGCAATTGATATTAGTACGGAGGAAGGATATGAAAAATATCACAAATGACTAGAACATAAATAGACTTGGTCAAAGAATATGTTTGTCTGACTTAATTTATCATAAAAGATCTTAAGATTACACGAGAATGCTAACTTTTGGTACATTTAATTTTATAAGTAAAATAAATTAAATTAAATATTTTCAAATATTTATATATACATTGAGTAATTTTTACTATATATATTCTAAAAATGGTATGGAATTCACGTGCAATGCGCGTGTAAAGAGACCATATATATGTGTGTACGCGCGAGCGTGCGTAACTTATGTACACCAAATAGAAAAAGTAAACACCAAAAATTATTGTAACAATTCCAAAGCTAAATAGAAAAGATGTTAACAATCCTGCTATCAACACGATTGAAAAGTTGAATTGAGTTCTGTTACTGTCATCTGAGTCACCAATATCCTTGTTCTGGTTAATGTTATTCTTGCTCGCCAGAAAATGTGCCCGTGTGTTTGCACTGACTGTATTTTAAATATGAGATTGTGAATTTCCTAATATTTTGGTCCAATGACAAATAATCTCCTACTGAGTAACTGTCGACAATATCCCTTTCACTTTGATCGCCACCCCACCCCCCAAAAAAATGAGGATGAGACTAGAGAGTTTCCAACTCTGAAGGTGTCGAGTACTTTTCCAGGGAACTGATCAACCCAATTCATACGATCTGGAAAGTTGAGACATGCGAAGAACGGAAAATGCAGCCACGATCAGACCATATTCTCAAATTCAAGACACAGGAGCGAAGGGAAGAAGAAATAAACCGTAAGAACAAAATACACCAAACAAGGCAAATTACAGATAACAGGGCATCTGCTAGGATATTTTTCAATTATTTTGATAATTAGCCCCTGCCGGAAAATATATTGGAACCACGAACGATCATTGAGAGTTTCTGCGAATAAGAGATAAACAGTAATCAAAACTTTCTAATGCATTTTAATTGATTTGAAGAAAAAGTAAAAACCATGAATACGTGTGGCATTTGAAATGTTGGTTGCTATTGGACAACGCCTACCCATTTTTCCCACAGTGGTACCAGCCTACGCCAAGAGAGCTTGAAAATAACAAAAGATGACCAAACCTACTGCCTACACATTGCTCTCCTACTTAGCTGCAAGGATTGAGAATCAAACAACTAGCCACCTTTGATCATAACAAGGGTCGTCCTAGACCCAGATTCAAGAATGATTGAACCAGGGCCCAATAGAACCATTTACATGGCCATTGCTGTGGATCCCAACACCATTTGGAACAAGAGGTGGGGGCATTCCAACAGCTATTGGAGGAGGAGCAGGAAACAACGCATGAGTAGGCGGAAGGTTATGGGGGATTACTATAGGACTACCAGCTGGACTTCCATTACGCTGTTGGATGGCATGGATCTGTCTGAGTCCTTCTTCGTGAATACGTGATAATGTATCCAACTCGTTCATTGACAAAGCTTCCAAGCCAGCTCCATACAGTGGGGCATGCCGAGACATTTCTTCCTGAAGTGATGATTCAAGCTGACGGATGTATTGCTGAAAATGAAGCAACAAAAGAATCAACTTTGATACCTAATGCCCATCAGAGTAAGTTTAACACAAATACAAAGCAACATGCACCCAAATTGAGCCAAATTTATAAAGTAACAAAGATCACTAATGATGTGGAAGAAAGACAGATGAAGGTGAAAAACTCAAGGGAGAAAAATATTAAATGGTCGAATCATCAGAGTAGGAAAATAAATAAAAGAGACCAAAAAGAAAAGGGCAAAGCAATCACAAAGAGATTGGCAGCTTTGCCAACTTCACAGAAAGTGAAGGAAAGGCGCATTCGAAATCCAACAACAAAAACTCAGTACGTTAATTGTAGAGCTGTTAAACGGGCTGACTCAACTCTCCCGCACTATAGAATTCAACACCCTAACCCAGTCCTGCCATACATCTCAAAAGGACATTCAAAGTGCTAGCACACCCATCCCAAAGCAGGCTGTGGGCTAACCCTTCAACTTTTTTTTCAAAAAAATTATATATAAGTTTGTCAGTTAGCACCAGTAATGCTACTCAAGGTTTTTTTTTTCTTTTTTCTTCTTCCACGGCTACAACCAAAACAAAAAGAGAATAAACAAAATAGTATAATTTTGGAAGAGAAGTTGGTAAAATGATGCTCAATGAACTTCAGAAATTCATATAGGAATAGGACATGCTTTTCGCCATATTCATTGGAACACATCTGCCTACCACCCCATTTGTAAGGAAAAAGTTCGGACACCTATTACCTAATTGAAAGGGAAAAGTTCAGATACCTACCACCTATTTGAAAAGAAAGCCAAATTGTATAAAACCTTTTAATTTTGCATATAAGTGAAATTTTTCTAAGAATGTTAAGTACACATTCAATAGCACAAATGAGTTAAAATTTCGCTTACATATTAAATTCGATTAAATCAATATATTAACATATAATAAGTTGACCGAATTGGCGAATTCTTTTTAAAAGTATTTTGCCTTAAGAGAACCTAGTCTAGCTCTCGAGGCCAGCGAGCCAATTGGAGCTGGGCTAAGAAGCTCAGTTTTAAATGGGCAAAAAATATTGTGCACAACCCCACCCAACTAATGGGTTGGGTTGGGCCGACCTCACAAGCCAAGCCCATTAAAAATGGCTCTACTCCGATGTATAACAAAATAAAGCTTTCCTTATCTTGCATGAAAAGGCGAAAATAAGATGAAGAACAAAAAACGGATAGAATTTAGCAATCCTACTAGTGACCTTTTGCTCATGCGACTCTACAAGAAAAATCTTCTACCCCCTTCATAACATTGAAGAAAGAAAAATATACTCTACAACACTCAAATAGATAAACGATCAAATTTTCATCCTTCATCTGGCAGGAGCTAAACAAAATACTATGATGGCTTCATCACTTAATTTATCAATGTCATTTTTTTAATTTTCAGTAACCTCAAAGTTCCTTTTTAATTCGACCAAATAATTAAATATCATTTTTCTTACTTTTTCAATACATAAAAGATATAAACCACCACCACAATTAAGGCAGAGACGAGGCATCAAAGAAATAGGAAAAGAAGTATCAAGAACAAAAACCTCGCAAGCCTCCAGCTTGGATTCCATTCCATCAATAAAAGCTTCACAACGAGCAACCTGCTCCTCCTTTTCACGTTTCTCCCCTTCCGTTTGCCCAACTGTTTGAGTCAACCGGCGTACTTCATCCTCAAGTGACTTTCGTAATTCTTCTCTGGTCACTTTCTCTGTGGCATAACGTTTCAGTTCCTCATCAAATCTTTTCCGTGCAGCTTCAGCATTCTTTAACCTTTCTGCAAGAGTATTTTTCTCCTTCATCACTCTCTGCAAGATTGATAGTTTACAATCAGGGAAAGAGAAAAACATGTAATATGTGAATCCATTTAGGGAACACCAAAGAAAACAAAAAGAAATCAAACACATAACAAATTTAACAAAGAGGAATTTCCATCTGCAACAATTACAAGCAGAGACCGTCAAAAGTCTTTAAATATTTGCAATTCCTAAAGAAAAAGATTGAACCATTCAGCGGTTCCAGAAAAGTGACTTGGGGCACTCCCTAAAGCTTCTATAAGAAGAATAATTTATTTGGTTGCACAGAACATACTCCTTTGTCTCAAATGATTTGGTTGCCTAGTTATGGAGTCCAAGAAAAAGAAAATATAAGGCAAATATGGATATAACACCAAAAGAACCTTTAACAAATGTCGCACTCAAGGGTGTGGCCTATACCGTGGAAATCAGGGTTCAAAAACCAGCAAAGAAGAAAAAAAGTAAGTGATTTCTTTCCAATTTGCCTAAACCTAGGAGGACAGAGTTACTTAATACCTATGTTGGTAGGAGGTAGCAAGTACCCGGTGGTATAGTCGAGGTGCATGCAAACTAGCACGGACACCACTGTAAATTTTTTTTTTTTGGGGGGGGGGGGGGGGGCAGTGAACCCTGGTAAAATTTTGTTTTTCGTGTCCAGTGGGCCCTACAACAAGTTATATTACAGCAAATGGGATTAGAAAGACTAATTAGCATCTGCATATTAAAAGGAGTTGATCCTTTTGGGAATGACATTAAAGGTCTGAACGAAGTAATATAATATACATAGTGGCACACAAAGTTAATATTATCATTTGATTGAACATGAAAGATTACTGGCTTAATAACCAGTTCATTTTGATTTGTGTTATGTGATTATTATCTGTGGGATCAAATCAGATCAGATAAGGAGTTTCAAATTCTTAGGGATTAGATTCAGATTAGAATTATCTCTTAATTCTGGACAATCTAGAATTAAGGGATTATTTTCCCTTTTTATTGATGTGTTTTCTCCCTTTTTATTGATATGTTTTCTCCTATAAATGTATAGTCTTTGAATGAATGATGCTATTTTGATATCAAAACTTTCATTAACTATCTGTATATGAAGCTATGAGATCAAAAGAGCACCCTAATCAAGATTGGTAAACCTAATAAGAACACCACATGGCCTGATTCATAGTCTACCTAAGGAACTGGCTAGAGTTGAAACTGATTCTACATAGGTACATTGCACCACAAGGCACTTTAAGAAACACGAAGCATTTGACCCCATTTTTAATTAAATTGACATTTGTAAATAAAAATCTGGTGATACGACACTAGGAATATCAATCTTCAAAGAAATTTTACCTTTAAGGAAATATAGATTCGTTTAATTAAATGACCGGAACTCATGGCTAAATTGGTAAATGATCAACAGGCAAAATAAGAGCTTTCAACAGAGAAAGAAAAAAGTAATACCAGGAAGCAAAAAAATAAAAGAGAAGAAATGTCAAAGAATTAAGAGTCATAAAGGTTTGAAAGCTACTTAAACAAACTTAAGATCAAACAAATGTGAACAACAATACATGCAAATTAATGATGGAATGCAGACCTTTAATTCATCACGTTTCCGTGATTTCAGTTGGGAAAGTTGTGCCTCGGCATCATGCAAACGATCTTGAAGAGCTCTTTTTTCTGCAGTGAGCTTAGCAATTTTATCATCCCGTTCAGATCGTAGCCATTCATTTTGACTCTCAACTTCTTGTATCTGTTCTGCGAGTTCCTTTCTTTCCCGAGAAAACCGATCCATCTCAGCCCTCATTTCAGACTGATTTTTCAAGGTTTTGTCAAATCAAAATTCACCAGTAAAAGAATGAGATATTCTTTCAAGCAAACATATCCCTAAAATTATAAACAATAATGACCAAGATACCTTGAGACGACTATTAGTAGCCTCCGATTCGTTAAGCTTTTGGGACATGATAGCTATTTCTTTAGCTATACTGGTATTTTCAGCTTTCCTTTCCTCGCGAATGCGCATAATTTCATCTTCACTAGCACATAATTGATGCCAAAGTGTGGCACGATCAACATTGGCTAGTTCAGCAACCTCCCTCATCATGCTTAGGACTAGTCTAACAATTTCCTGCTCCTCACATATCAAGGTTACCAATATCTCCAAATCTAGATCTACTTCACGCGCACTTTCTGTTGAACTGGTAGCACGATCAACAAGCCTCTTGAGTATCCTCAATCGATAAGACTCATCTGCATACCACTTGAACAATATTGTGTAAAGCAACTTTACAAAACCTCTTACACGTGGATCTCTAGAGAGTGCCAATGTCTCAGCAAGACCAAGAAGTGAAGTAAAATCATCTTGCTGGGCTGTCAATTGCTCAATGGTTTCCCCTTCCACAACCACGTCAGTGTGCGGAAAATTTTCAACATATTGAGAGGTCATATGTAATCTCCGAACAAAACGTCTTTCCAAGACCATGGCTACAGACTGAGCCACAATGGCCCCTCGAGCTACAGCTCTCTCAAATGTTTGGGAAGCTTCCACGGCAAGACATGGAATTGATAACATGTCAATAAGTATATAAATATCAGAAAAATGATGAGTAGAAAGGAAAGCTTGCTCATCTACTTCAGGTGGTCTTTCTGAAGTATGACAACTTTCACCAAATAAGAAAATCCCACATGGTACAGCCGAGCAATTGTCACCAGAATCATAGTCGCAATCAATATCTCTTAGAATAGCTTCTGCAACATCTGCACAGCTATTTACAGTTCGGGTCAAATAATCAAGAACACATGGGGAGACTTCAGTGCCCAGTTTTTTTAGCCGGACACGTACGGCTCTGACCTGCAGCGAAAATCAAAATATTACACTGGTAGAAGGGTGCAAAATAAGACCAAAATATATATATAACCAAATTTTATGCATACTGCTTCTGGAAGATGTAGACAATGAAGGGCAGCCTTGAATATGAAGTCAACAGTTGCTGCAAGAGGTTCATCAATGGAATCTGCTAAAAGATCAAATGACTGGAAAAGAACACGTTCCCACACATCACTGCTACATTCCAACTGGCCAAGGGCACCAAAGACCTGAGAGATTAACACTTGAGCATTCAGATAGATAAATTGCCACTTCGTAAGTGCTGAATGCTGAATGCTAAATGCTCTATGTAATAGAAATGATGCAAAGGTACAATCATTTTTCATTCATGATTGAAGAAACAGAAGAAACTTTCAGAATATCTCACTGGCATCCTTAATGCGGGTTCAGCATCTGGCTTCTGAAGTCGTCCTAGAAGCGCATAAGCAGCAAGTGGATGTTCTGAATGCTCAACCAATTTTGGAACCAAAGCAACTAGGTCCGGCTGTAGATGCTTTGGAGCTTTATCCAATACAAGGGCTATCTTTTGGGCAGACTGTGGCCTCCTCCTTGGATCAGGACAACCTTGTGGAACAGCTCCATCTAGTGCTCTTAGGGAGTTTACTATCAATCCCAGAAGCTCCTCAGACTGCTCTGGCCATTTGGTCTGAAATTAAAAACTCTGTGAATGGCCTATACCAAGACATATCAAACCAGGAAACTTCAACAGGAAGATAGTGGTTGTACCTTAGTACGAAGGGAAGGATTTTCAGAGGAGCCACCAGCAGATGTTTCTGGTGGATACATAGGCTGACCAGAGAAGGCCTTTTCAGGTGCATTGATCCCATCAATATCCGAGCTTTGGACAGCAGATGAATTCATGCTCTCCTCCGTCACTGTATCCAGTCTATCATGGGCATAAAGTTGCAAAGGTTCTTTTGCACCATTACCTCTATCAGACTCCAATTGACTAGCTGCTCCATTGCCATCTGGAAAAGCTTTAGGTTTCACTTCAGATGACTCACTACTAGAACTTCCTTCTGAAGGTTGGCAACATTCGACCATAATATCCAACAGCAAATCAATGATCGCTTGCTGCAACACTTTTACCCCCATCAGCAAGTTCATCAAACTGGGAGAGGAGTTGTCATTTTTATTTCCCTTCTTTTCATCACTACAGCCAGATATACTAGTAGGAAGGAGCAAACGCTTTACTTTAGCAGGGTCATCAAGATACACGCGAAGTCCAGCCAGGAACCCAGCTATTGCACCAGCATCCATAAGGAGCTTTTCCCGTAGAGTGACCTGTGGCTGCGATGGATTATCTCCATATGTGAGGTGAAACCCTGCTCCAGAAAGAAGATTTCTGAAGATATCCTCTTCATCACTGATACCTTCACTATCTTCCGAGTCAATGAGTTCATCAGGGTCAGTTGTCAGAGCATCCTGATCATCCTCAGAAGCCAATACCTAGAAAAATTTATTTTAAAAAAACACAAAACAGATGGAGAAATTAAGATCTTAGAAATAATCAAATCAATATTATAGTAGCAACTAATATTCATGGGATAAGAGATGTAGAAGCATGCAAACAAACACTGCCAGACTAAGCCACATGTAATGCCCCAAGTAATGAGCAGGGGTGGTTTGGTTATTTGAAAAAAAGAAGAAAACACAAAGACATAGCTTCTGAAGAAGCTGAAACGGTGAACTAATAGCAGAAACCTCTCTCAAAACCAGGAGCCTACATGGAACTGGGACATGGAAAATCATGGTTCTCAAAACCACTGGTGTACTAATTTATCCAGGAGCCCACGTGGAGTTGGGACATGGAAAAACATCAGATAACTATGGAATGGTTCTTCTTAAATACCTCATTTAAAGTGGGCAATGACACCAACATCAAGTTTTAGAAGGACAGGTGGTTAGAAGGGTCTGTACTAATGAATGAAATCATGAATATCCAAGCCTGTACAGATAGCTCAAGATCAAGACTCCATTTCACAGAATTGGCAAGACTATACCTGGAGCATTCAGTTTAGGAGGAATATTCAGGACTGGGAACTACCTCAACTAATGAACATGTGAGCTAAATTGGAAGGACACTCTGTCAGGCAAGGTGCTGCTGACAGCCTGAAGTGGAAGGATGGTTTCTATTCTGTGAAAGCAGGCTGCTTATGTTTGAGCTCCTTCAATCAGATTATTGACAGATGGCCTCGAAAGTATATCTGGAAAATAAAGCTCCCTACTAAGGTCATTTGTTTCAGCTGGACAGACCTTAATGAAGCATGTCTAACCCAGGATAATATCAGCAGAAGAAGCATTCCAACCATTAGCAGATGTTTCATGTGGAAGTTAGAAACCAACAGACACCTAATGCTACATTGTCCAGTTGTCTCAGATATTTGGTGCATGTTTCTCTCTATGTTTAGTCTCAGCTGGGTCATGCCATAGAGTATAAACGAAGCCTATGAATGCTGATCTCTATGGAACGTTGATAAGTCCATCAGAAGAATTAGCAAACGATTCCTGCATGTATTTTCTGGTGTGTTTGGATGGAAAGGAATTGCAGATGTTTTGATGGGACATCAGTTCGCGCTCCCACTCTTAAGGCTAGATGTCTTTTATGGCTTTATAGTTGGCATAACTTCGCTCCTGTTAATTGCCCTATTAATTTTTTTGACGTCATCAGCTCACTAGCTCTAGCCTAGCTCTCTTTTGTATTAAAGCTGACAGTCTTATCATGTAATTCCTCTTTTGTACTTTATGCACTTTTTGATGCCATCTATAAAATCTTCTTACTTCATCAAAAAAAAAAGTTTTAGCAGAAGCCTTCTCTAAAGCAAGGAGTGAGGAGACATTGGGGCATAAAATGGGCGCAAAGAAACACTGGGGTAAGGTGGGAGTGAGCCCTTTAATCCATGGATTACTTAAGTTAACACTCTAACCATCAATCATATTCTTGACTATCTCATAGATTCACCATAAGAACCGTACTACTCAAATCCGAGATTTCTTCAATCTGTGGGCTCAAAGCGGTAATTTTTATGCTCTAATTTAGTAGTTTATCATTATCAATTAATGGGTATCCCAGATGGTGAAGCTGGGATCTCAGGTCATAGCCAAGAGGGAGAGTTTCAGATATCTTGGATCAATGATTCAAGGGGACGGAGAGATTGACGGGGATGTCACTCACCGTATAGGAGCGGGGTGGTTGAAGTGGAGGCTCGCATCGGGAGTCTTGTGTGACAAGAAAGTTCCACAGAAACTCAAGGGGAAGTTTTATAGAGCGGTGGTTAGACCTGCCATGTTGTATGGGGTGGAGTGCTGGCCTGTGAAGAACTCTCATGTCCAGAGAATGAGAGTTGCGGAGATGAGGATGCTCGGGTGGATGTGCGGGCTCACCAGATTAGATAAGATTAAGAATGAAGTTATTCGGGAGAAGGTGGGGGTGGCCCCAGTGGATGAGAAGATGCGAGAAGCGAGACTCAGGTGGTTTGGGCATGTGCGGAGGAGAAGCCCTGATGCACCGGTGAGGAGTTGTGAGCGACTTGGCGGTGGTTGGCGCGAGTCGAGGCAGAGGGAGGCCTAAGAGGTATTGGGGTGAGGTGATTAGGCAGGATATGGCTAGAATGGGGATTTCCGAGGACATGACCCTTGATAGGAAAGTTTGGAGGTCTAGTATTAGGGTTGTAGGGTAGGGCCTTCTAGAATTCTTAGTACTTCTGTTAGGGGATGAGTGGGGTTTGGTAGCGATCTCTATAGTTAATTAATGTATTGTGTTGTGCCTCTTATGGTAGTAACCGATTGGTATTATTGCATGTCATTCTACTTTTGGTTTTATGTTTAGATAATTATTTATTTGATTTATCCCGGATTTACTAACATTGTTTTGTTTTGTTTTGTTTGTTGATTTTCTCTCTTTTTTTATGAGCCGAGGGTCGGCCGGAAACAGGACTATCTCATAGATTCACCATAAGAACCGTACTACTCAAATCCGAGATTTCTTCAATCTGTGGGCTCAAAGCGGTAATTTTTATGCTCTAATTTAGTAGTTTATCATTATCAATTAATGGGTATCCCAGATGATGGGTTGGATAGTTTAGAGTTAAGGGTTTTAACTAAGGGATTAAATATAGGGATGAATAATTAGGGATAGCAATGGGCCAAACCCTAAGTAGGATTATAGATCAACTGGGTGCAATATCATAGTGGATCACTTGAAATTGTCTTGTCTTGCATAGATTCTTGAGTTAGTTGGATCGGAGCAAGTACTTTGGTACGTAGATATAATGTTATAGCATAAGCATACACATTAGCAGAATATCGAGATAGGATGTCGATGGCTTTTCTTTATTGGTAAGAATATATAAAGAATATACCCATTACCCAAAAAGAATGGCGAGGTTCGAAGTCAAAGCATCTAACTTCAGACTGAAGTCAAGACACGATATCATAATTTTTGTCAATTACATTTTTTTATCAAGTAAGCAAACATAATTTTTGTCAATTACGCAAAAAGTAAAATCATAATTTTATGGTTAGAAAGATGAAACAAATGTTTGGAGAAAACTACAGTCAAATAAAACTCATTGACTGGCAATTTTTTACGCAACAGAGGAAGTTTCATATGGGGTAAGGGGCAGTTGAACTACTGAAGTATGTCCATATTTTTGTTTTATTGCACACTGTAATATTGCGTGTCCTGGGAATGGATTAACTCGTGCTAGGGAGTGCTTCCCCTTTTAATGGGCCTACGTAGCACAAATCCAGATTAGTCGGGTCAATGGGTTTCGGATACTGTTATACCCACACAACAAAAAACAGACAGTCCAGATTCAAGTCCAAGCTACAGTACTACGGAGACCAATTCTGAAATTCAACAAAGATAAGATTGAACATTGAACAGCAATGCATGACATTGACATTTAATGTTCCTTTTTCCACCTAAAACTTGAGCATATAAGCACCATCTATTTTTTTGTGATAGAAATATGAAAAGGAAATGCAAACAACGCAAAAAGAGAAAAATAACAAGGGTAGGGATATAAGGAAAGAGGGCAGAATACAAAACGAGACATTCTCAAAGAGAACCCAAGGTTAATATCTATAATTTATTAGTAAGCTGAAAAAATTGCGTATACCCCAGGTGCACTACTCCCAATACTTCTCTGCAGCTCATAAAATGAACTAATGAAGGAGCAGAATGTGAGAGTTTCATATCGTTCTTGCCTGTAAATAATTACCAAACTGCAAATATCTTTCACACCCCAAAGTAACATTAACATTTTTGTTTGTAGCTCATATAGAGAGGGAGCAAAACGTCTGACTTTCATATTCCCTCATGACATACCTAAAGACTCAACCCCCTCCCCCCCCCCCACCGGTCCCCCATCTTCTGATAACTACCTAAAGACTCAAAAACCTCCACTAAGGAGGCACATATATCACTGTTAAATGTTAACTAAATAGAGAGACGGGATGAACTGCTTGCTTTTCATGTATAAATTTTCCCTTGGTGCTATGGTGGGTCCAAAGAGGGGTAGAGGTAGGCCAAAGAAGTACCGGGAAGAGGTGATCAAGTAGGACATGCACATCTTCAGTTTACCGAGGACATGACACTTGATAGGAAGGTGTGGAGGTCGAGGATTAGGGTAGTAGGTAGTCGAGCGTATTTATTTTTCAAACCTATATTCTTTCCCTGTTGTTCTCGTATTTCCTGCTCTTAGATTTCTATCACTACATATTGTTAGATTTTAATGACTACCCATTCCCTCATGGCATACCTAAAGACTCACCCCGCCCCCCACCCCTGGTCCCCCATCTTCTGATAACTACCTAAAGACTCAAAAACCTCCACTACATAGGCACATATTTCATTGTTAAATGTTAACTAAATAGAGAGACGGGATGAGCTGCTTGCTTTTCATGAATATAAATTTTCCCTTGGTGCTATGGTGGGTCCAAAGAGAGGTAGAGGTAGGCAGAAGAAGTGCCAAGAAGAGGTGATCAGGCTAGACATGGCACATCTTCAGCTTACCGAGGACATAATACTTTATAGGAGGGTGTGGAGTCGAGAGTTAGGGTAGTAAGTTAATAGGTAGTCAAGCGTTATTCTCGTATTTCCTGGTCTTAGATTTCTATTACTACATGTTATTTCTTTTGTTTCGATTATCTTATTTTTCTAGTTGTTGCTACTCCTCTTCCATAGCTTCTTCGCAGCCGTATTTCCTTTTCATTACTGTTGTGACTACGCTTTCCTTGAGCCAACGGTCTCTCGATTATCTTATTTTTCTAGTTGTTGCTACTCCTCTTCCATAGCTTCTTCGCAGCCGTATTTCCTTTTCATTACTGTTGTGACTACGCTTTCCTTGAGCCAACGGTCTCTCGCCCCTATCTCTAAAGTGGCTTATGCACGGAACTTGTTACCACTAAACGACGAAGCCAGGAGCGGAAGGAGGGACTTGAACCCTCAACCTCAGCCTTTTCGAAAACTGACTCTCTATCTTCGCATAGTAGGGGTATTGCATGCGTACACACTATACTCCCCAAACCTGACATGTGGGATGATCCCACATGGGTATGTTGTTGTTAATTTTCCCTTGGTGGAACAAATGCCAATGAAGGTGATTGAAATTTTATGATCACAGAGAGAGAGAGAAAGAGAGAGAGAAGTTACAGGTAGTTCCTCTTAACAAGAAACACCTATTTAGATAAAAGACTGATCACTAACCTCCAGGTCAGCAAAGTCAAACCAAGGGCAGCAGTCCAAAATTTCACAAACAAAGACAACTGTATCACGTACAAGGAACCCAGCATCTGATTCCAACATATCTGATACCTTCATAAATTGAAGAACAGAATTATTCCAAGTTTTAGTGCAAATGGAAGATTCCTTCCACACAGTTTTAGACTGACATTTCTGGTTAAGAATAGCCATCCTGTATTTAACCCAAAAATTCTTCTCCGGGTCACTGCCAATAGACTGATCACTCTCCAAATATATACATATAGTGTCAAAAGATTCATATACACCTGCGGTGTAAAACAAGAAGCAAGATTGGTAATTGTCAACCATGGGAGGCAGACAATGTTAAAATTTGAACAAAAAGGTTTACAGAAAAATACGCACCAATACGAAGCTCACATCCACCTGCTTGAAAATATTTGCTAAATATTTTCCGTGTTTCCATTATCTCCTTGAAGGAAAAAAAGTTCTCCACCTTCCAGGTAAAAGAGATTTTTTTCCCCGACTTATCCAGCTGAGAACCAGCCTTTGGTTGGTCAACGTCTTCATCTATCAATTCTTCAATGATAGATGACTCCTTCAAGATAAGAACTTCTGCGGAAAATACAACCGTATCCTGAACGAGAAATCCAGAATCTTGATCAAAGAGACTAGTGAGTGTCACAAATTCACGCCAACCCCAGTCTTTTGCAGCTTTAGAGTACCGGTTCTGAGATTCCTTGATTACCGACTTCTCCTCCATTTTTTGGTTCACAACAGACAAACGATGGCTCACAAAACAACTCCAGTCACTGTTACTATTCCTTGAATCCGTAACTTCAAGAAACACTGAAAGGTGGCATGGTGGCTGAGACTGCCCTGATTCCGTGGATAAATGTAGCACACATCAGTTATGTCAATTGAGCTTATTTAATTACAAGGAAAAGGCTAAATGCGTGAAGATATACAAGGAAGCTTCATGTCTAACATATTTTGAGGAATGGGTGCTGATAGTGCTCATGAATTTATATGCTCAACACACGACAGCAGAAGCAATTGAGAGTGCACGAACAAGCAGCGTAACACAAAAACTATGACAGAAAAAGTCATTTATGCTGAAGGCAAGAACTTTGCATGATCAGATAAATACATACATTTTACATGAACACATATCTCTAATTTCTGTGGAGCCTTGATATCAGATTTACCATAGCAAAATACTGAAGGAACTTGTTTACATACTGAAACCAAGCCTCACCAACTAACACCATACTAAAAAGGCAATGAAAGCAGCTGTGAGCATACCGGAACATATTTGAGTTTTCATATGTTATGAGATTACTGTAGGCGGCATAACTCGTACCTCTGGGATAAACAATCAGCCGACAATCCCGGTTTCCAATCTGAAACCTCCTGCTCTTTATGCAAAGCCCCGTAATCTTCCTTTTCTTTAAAATATCCTTCAATCTTGTAAAGTTCTCAATCTTCCATGTAAACTTCCCCATGTGACCATCAGATTTCCTGGAACCACTCCCATTCCGCAGCCCAATCAGTCCACCATTCTTTGAAAAGCTACTAAGCTCTTTAATAACATGGAACGATGTGCTAAAAACAGCAGTGTCATCTACCAAGAACCCTGAATCCGTACCCATAAAATCAACTATTTTCATATAATCATTCCATCCCAAGCTCGTGTTATCCCCGCTCTTATTATCAGCAGCAAACCTTCCATAAGAATCCCGATGCATATGATTGAAACCCGCCTTCTGATTTAACACTGACATTCTAAACAAGCACCAACAACTTCTATCCGAAATCAATGTCTTCTCAGTGTCCTTACTCTCTAAACACATTGACAAATACTCAACCCCATTTACTGCGCTCTGATACACACTAATCCTCAAATTACATTCCCCAGCTGGAAAAATCGGGCTCATAATTTTCTGAGTCTTTATCATTTCTTTAAACAAGCTAAAATTATGAACCTTCCAAGTAAATTTCCCACTTAGAACATCCCCAGAGGAACCAGTAACCACTACATTCGATACAGAGTTCGACTGCAATTCGTTGTTGTTATCACGCGAAAAGCTAACAGATTCATTAAGTATAAGTATATCTGCAGTGACAAGAATGCAATCATTGTTGAATAAAAACCCTAATTTAGGGTCTAATATGGAATTTGAAGGAGTGAAATCACACCAGCCATGAGATTTCTTTTTGGAAGAGAAACGATGCCACGAATCACGATGAATGGACTTTGAGGAATCCCTAGGGTTCTCAATGGCAAGACGGTAACTGGCAAAACAGTCCCACTTAGACGACGTCGTATTGCGAGGGTCCATAATTTGAAGGTATACAGAAATATAACCTGGCAATGCCTGTGAGTCACCTTTTGGGTAAACTAGCAAACGGCAATCGAAACCGCCGACTTCAAAGTACTTGCTCCATAAAGCCCTCGCCTTTACTCTTGTAAAATTCGCTATCGCCCATTTGCAAACGGCGCCATATTCGCTCCGCCGTTCGACTGTCACAAACTCCGCCGCCGAGGCGACGGAGGTAGGGTCGCGGGTAGCAGCTGCGTCCTCCGCCGGCGCCGTTGGTTTCTCCGATGATGACGTGGCAGGTGATGAAGTCATCGAAGGTGGTGCAACGGAGGAGGGCTGAGATTGCTCGGCTGATGATGAAGGAACCGCCGTTTCCACAGCGGACAATAGGTTCTGATGATGGGGGCTGTGGCTGTTTTTCATCCTCTTTTTTCCTTTTTTTCAATTAATTGAGAATTAAGCTTATTCCTTCGTCTCTGTGTGTATATATTGGTGCGTGTATATGTTCTTACTTATTGAGTGATGATGGTGAAAGGAGAAAAAGAGGAGAGAAATGGGGTTTATGCAGCTGCGTGTGATTGTGATGATAAAAGGGAGAAAGAGAGATTACTACCCTTTCTCGTCTTCAAACTATTTTCTTTTGTCATTTTATTCTTCTGCTGCAATTTTTATGTTTTAATTTAAATTAGGTTATGGTAAATTGCATCTTGCTTATACGGATGTTTTTTTAACGCGACATTAACATCTAATCTTCTATATTATTATATTAGAAATAGGTTAGTTAAGCATCATACCAATTGGCATTTTAAAGATCCCGTTTGAATTAGCTGATTTTAATTTGGAGTAGATGATAAGCAAATATACTGAAAATCATTTTTAAGCGTTGAATCTGATTTAAAAAATAAGTAGTTGTGTGTTTAAATAAAAGTGCTGAAATTAATAATAAGCAGCTAAAAGATTGGGTATAAAATGAGATTTGTTTTAAAAAATAGTATTTTAGGAATAGAATAGTAATTATTTTGGTCAAACTTAAAGTGTTTATAAGCTGGAATTTGATAAGTTTAAGGAGACCGACTTATAGCTTTTGGCTTATTTTTGGCTTATAAGCACTTAACCTATAAGTATTTTTAATTTTACCAAACGCCTAGATAAACCAAAAAGTATTTATAAACCAGTTTGACTAGCTTATAAGCTTAGCTAAATATCCTTTAAGACAATTCTAAATTAGTTTGAAACATGGAAGTGAAAAATTAATTAAAAATCATAATAGAAAGAAAATTAAATCTATCTATATTATTTTAAGGAAGGTAGTGAAGCATGAGATTAAGTCAAGTGACATATTTAGAAAATATCATTTGGCACATTTAGGACATAATCTAAATAAATTTTAGACAAATTTAATTTATTGTTTACCTTGAAAATGGTAATTACAATTAGATTTGATTTTGTGGTTCTAAAAATACGTGATCTATTTTATGCTAGTTGTTAGGCAATAGATGCTAAGTGTGTGATTAGAAAATAAGATAAAAACTCAAAAATGGTATGTTTAAGCAAACCGTGTGGCTGAGAATCGGGGCCTCGAGCATGGTTATACAGGGACCTCGGGGTCGAGCTCGATACTATGTTATGGATAGCCGGTAAAGGACTAACAGCTTTGAGAGCTTTGATGAAGGCTCTTTATGATCAATAATGAGCAATAAATAAAAAACAATTAATATAACATAATAAATGTAAATAATAGGATCAAGGGAGAATGTGTTTAAGTTAGAGAGCACAAAATGTTATTGTATTCAATATTGTGTGTTGTATCTTGTGTATTTTGTCCTTACAAAGTGACAAGGGTCCCCTTTATATATGAGGGGAATTCCATATAGTACAAATGCATCAAAGATATGTGATAGGTACAACCATTTAATGTCATGGAACAGGTTTGAACTAGCCTAATAGACTTTATCATCTCTAGTCACGTGCCTTTGGAACTTCACACTGATCCACTAGTCTGCACTACATGGAGGTCAATCATTGAGAATCCTCGGGGTCGAAACCCCGAACTTAACTTCGAGCCTTCTAAGGGTGGTCTTTACGAGGTACATAATGCTAATAAAATTGGACCACTAATTTTTACCATATATATATATATATATATATATATATATATATATATATATATATATATATATATATCCACTCATCAACTCTCGTTCTATATTAGCTAGAAACATGGAGGTGAAGAATTAATGGAAAAAAACAATAGAAAGAAAATAAAAATATTATTAAACAATAAAATAAAGTAAAAACATTTACTTAAGGTATAAAATGGACAGGTTCATTTAGTTTATTGGAACTTGTGTGCAAAGTTTGGTTGTTGTTTGGAATGTCTAAGTGTAATTTGGACGCATTCGGTGAAGTTGGAATGTTTGGAAGGTAAGGTATGGATTTGTTCTTCGATTCTTGATTTTATCGTTATTTTTATATTTTGAGCCTTGGAATAAGTTTGGATAAGGTATTTGACTTGTTGGTATGTGTATCCAGTCGGTCATTTGAGTTCTAGCATCTCATTCCATGATTTGAGACTTCTCGTAGGTCCATTTGTTGTTTTAAGACTTGCGGGTACGAGTGATTTTTGTCCCAAGAGGTTTGGAAGTGATTTGGAAGACTTGGTTCCAACATGGAAGCTTTAAGTTGGAAAAGTTTACCAATATTTGACTTTTTGATAAACAGACTCAAAATCGTATTTTTATTGTTCCAATAGGTTTGGGCGATGATTTTGGACTTGTACATATGTTTCAATTCAATTTTTGGAGGTTCCTACAAGAATTCGAAATACCATTTGTTGACAGTTATCAATTTAAAGAACCTAAGAGTTCATAAATTTGACTTTGATGTTATTGGACTTCGGTTGGTGTTTCGAGACTTTGTATAGGTATGTATAGTTGAATTGAACTTTTATGTAAATTTTGAAAATAATCTGAAGTTCTAAGTGTGATTCGCGCACTCTTTTGAAAGAATTATGTTTGAAGAACTTAAGAAGTATTCTATCCGGTTTGAGCCTTAATTCCTTGTTGTGATGTTCACTTGGGTGTTTGGAACCTTTGGACAATTTCATATACGGTATTTGGACTTGTAGGAATGATCATATGGAGCCCGGAAAGACTCGGGTTACACGATGCAAAAATTCACCAATGATCGTGATTGTTCCTAACCTCTAAGACTAGGTGAGTCAATCACACAATAATACAAAACATCAAAATAATAAAAAAATAATATATGATAACTCTGAATTTTTAAAATAAAATATGGAATAAAGTCAAAATGTAGATACATAAGTCAAGCTTCCCAAAACCAGGCAATACTGAGTCATGAGCTCTAAATAAAATATGTAACGAGTCTCAATTAGTACAATATTGTCTGAAGGTAATACAATTACATAAAAATGAGTGAGTGGGGACTCCAAGGGTCTGCAGCGTCCATGCATCACTACCTTGAATATTCTCGAACGGTCACAAGCTCACTCACGAGGTCCGTTACCTCCGCCATCCGAATCTGCATAAAAAATATGCAGAATTGTTGTATAAGTACGGAATAACATGTACTCAATAAGCATTTAGACTTACCTCGGTAAAGTACTGACGAGGTTCAAGTCACATGATACTCATTAATGAGATAACATGTACAATATCTCAAATAACCGGCAACAAGAATACAATGAGATATAGTACTATCAACACGATGAAAAGAGAGAGGCCTAAGAGGTATTGGGGAGAGGTGATTAGGCATGACATGGCTAGGATGCATATTTCCGAGGACATGGCCCTTGATAGAAAAGTCTGGAGGTCTAGTATCAGGGTTGTAGGATAGGGGCTCCTAGAATTTTTTGTACTCCTTTCCCGGGGTTGGGCGAGGCTTGTCAGGGCGACTCATGGATGATTCGTGCATTGGATTGTGTCCCCCTTATGGTAGTTATTTATGGTAGCTACTGTTTGATATTATCGCATGTCATTTTATGTATAATTCTTATGTTTAGATAACTATTTATGCGATTTCTGCCGGAATTACTAATGCTCTTTTGTTTTTGTTTTTGTTGTTGCTTTGTTTTCCTTCTCTAAGCCGAGGGTCGATTGGAAACAGCCTCTCTACCCTTTTGGGTAGGGGTAAGGCTTGTCTACATATTACCCTTCCCAGACCCCACCTTGTGGGACTATACTAGGTAGTGTTGTTGTAATATATGATAACTCTGAATTTTTAAAATAAAATATGGAATAAAGTCAAAACGTAGATACATAAGTCAAGCTTCCCAAAATCAGGCAATACTGAGTCATGAGCTCTAAATAAAATATGTAACGAGTCTCAATTAGTACAATATTGTCTGAAGGTAATACAATTACATAAAAATGAGTGAGTGGGGACTCCAAGGGTCTGCAGCGTCCATGCATCACTACCTTGAATATTCTCGAACGGTCACAAGCTCACTCACGAGGTCCGTTACCTCCGCCATCCGAATCTGCATAAAAAATATGCAGAATTGTTGTATAAGTACGGAATAACATGTACTCAATAAGCATTTAGACTTACCTCGGTAAAGTACTGACGAGGTTCAAGTCACATGATACTCATTAATGAGATAACATGTACAATATCTCAAATAACCGGCAACAAGAATACAATGAGATATAGTACTATCAACACGATGAAAACAAGAGTTATCAACTCAACACAACTGACAAAGAAATTATCAATCAAATAATGGAGGCATAGAGTAGCACATTAATAACAACATGAAATCATGTAAGGTGCATAACGAGCATGAATAATTCACTTGCTTAATCAGGAATGTCACCCTTATTCTCTATATTTCATAAACAAGAATGTCACTCTTATTCCGCCACATACATAATCAAGATTAGCCCTCATTATTCCGCCACATGTGCATAATAAAAAATAGCCACTATTATTTTATCTCATGTATATATTCAAGAATAACCACCCTTATTCTGACATATGTGCATAATAATAATCACAATCACACGATAAAGATCTCGTGCCACAATATCATCACAAATTGCACGGCAAAATCTTGTGCCAACACCCAATCAATCCGCCCAACATTTCTACATGTGTTATAACCATAACAAGGCACTATTCCAAATTACCATAAAAAGATATATGCTCATAATTTATCAACAAAGTGCACAAAGACATGATAATAACAAAAACGTAGATGAGAGTTCAACATATAAATCATGACTATTGCTAAATTATTTTAGCAATGATTCCCCAAATGCCCATCTTGGCCAGTTAGAAAATTATAATCCTAGCACATGATCTCTAGAATGAAAATGTATGCTCGTGTAGTCATACAAAGAATTACACATGTATCATAAAAAGAACACAATCACATCAAAGCATAATAAAAGTTTAGAGTCTAATTCGATCATTTATCATACATAGCACCCGCATAAACTCGTCACCTCGCATATACGTTGCATCACATACATTACAATTAGACAAATAAGATCTCAATCTAAGGATTATTCGAGTTCCTCACACAAGATTAGGTAATATACTTGCCTCAAATGACCAAATCAATCCTTCAAAATCGCCTTTCGTTTAGAAGCCACTTCTGAACAACTCGAATCTGGTCAAAAATAACTTAATAACGTCAAACAAAGCCATAGGATACAACCCCAAATAATAAAGCTACAATCTTTAATCAAATTTTCTAAAGAGATACTGGGCCTGGTGAACTGTGTTCGCAAGTGCAGAGTTTCTTGTGTAGGTGCGCAATCGCATATGCGATTATCTTCCATAGAAGCAGAGTTTTGCTTGATGTCTTGGGATCGCAGGTGTGGGCATTTTCCGCAGAAACACTATTTGGACCACAGAAGCATAAATTGCTGGGCTTTAGTGTGGCCACATTTGCGAGGTATTTTTCATAGATGCAGAGTCGTAGAAGCGACAAAATATTTGCAAAAAAGAAATAATTGGGCAGAAATAGTGGAGATAGAGGGTTTTGTTCCATTTTTTATATTTTGAGTTAGAGAGCTCGATTTTGGGCGGTTTTGGAAGGAATTTTCAAGGATTGGATCGGGGCATGTGTTTTTGACTCGAATTTGCTTATTATTCATGATCCCGCCATTATTTTTATCATTTAATTACTGTTTTGAGTTGGAGAAATTGGAGAATCCAGTGAACTGTTCCTAAACTATAAATTAAGGGTTTGAATGTCGATTTGAGGTCGGAATCGGATAATTATAGTATGGTTGGACTCGTATCGAAATGGATGTTCGAATTTTGTAAATTTTGTCAAGTTCCGAGAAATGGGCATGGGGTTGACCTTTTGAGTTAAACTTTTTATTTTCATTAAAGATCGGAACTTTATTACATGCAATCATTTCATATGGTTTGTATTTATAGTATTAAGTTATTTTCGCTAGAATCGAGTCGTCTGGAGTTGGATATTCGTAGGAATGGCTTATTAGTGGGTTGATTTAGCTTATTTGAGGTAAATATCTTGCCTAACTTTGTGCGAGGGAATTACCCCTAGGATTGGGTTGAACGTGTTATTTGTGTTATATAGAAAATATGTACGTGAGGTGACGAGTACCTACAAGGGCTAAATATGGTATTTGATCGGTTTAGGTTATTTAGACTCTTTCCATATCTTTAATTAAATTATCAGCATGTTATATCTTTCATTGTTAATTTACCCTCACATGTGTTAATCTACCCTTACATGCTTTACTTGACATTGATAATACTTGTTCTACTATTTTGTTGTTATTTTCCTCTTATATGCCTTAGTTAAAATCATTGTCTTGCTACTTCCTTAATTGTTGAATTACTTTATTAGAGTTGTATTTCATGGAATATCTTCCTTGTGGGTTATTGGCGTTGAAGTTGTAAAAGTTGTTATCGCATTGAGGTGAGGTTGTTAATTGTTGAAGAATCTTCTTGTTGAGCCATAGACTATTTTTTGTGGTAACATTGGTATTGTTGACTTTATTACAAGACGTGACATATGGGCACTTACAGTGTGAGTTGTATTATGATATTAATACGCATGCGGTGGTATAAGAATATGGGTTGAAACACATGTCGTAAGATAAAATGGGCTTGATATGTGTGTTGCTAGTAGGAGAACTACTTAAAGCCACACGGTGAGATAAGGTGGGCTAAAAACGTGTAGCTATTTCGGGAAACATGATTTTCAAAACTAACTGTAAAGGCTCACGTAGTGTTACAAGAAAATATTATAATTGAAATAGAGAAATGTACGTACAAGGCGGTACCTCGGTTATGACTCTTGTTGTGCATATCATATTGAAAAGATTTAATTGTTAAACAATTCTTGTTGCCTTTATTCGTCCGTGTTTTACCTGTTTGTTCGTATTTGATTATTTGTGGTTCTCATTTTGTGTTTTCTTCTCATTGCATTTTATTAAAATTCTATCAATAATTTATGTTACTAAACTTCCTTGTTATCATTCATTTCTATGCCTTTAATTACTTCCCGTTATCATATTTTTGTTTTATCTATCATGTCCTAGTAAGTATCTTGACCTGGCCTCGTCACTACTCTACCAAGGTTAGTCTTGATACT
Organism: Nicotiana noctiflora; assembly: GCA_032618575.1. Classification (NCBI taxonomy): domain Eukaryota; kingdom Viridiplantae; phylum Streptophyta; class Magnoliopsida; order Solanales; family Solanaceae; genus Nicotiana; species Nicotiana noctiflora. Next base: position 150,167 of record JASVEL010010263.1, read on the forward strand.
TATTGAGTACCGTTGTGGTGACTCATACTACGCTTCTGCACATCTTTTGTACATATCCACACGTCTACTCATGCTAGACGCTTGAGATTGATTGGCTAGCTTCTTTTAGGAGAATTCAAGGCATACCTTCCCGGCATCCCTATGCCTCAAAATCACCTTCCGTTACCTTCTCATTATTGCTATTTCCTTTGTTAGACAGTGTTGTAGTAGGCGTTTTGGAATATTCTATAGAGTTATGACCCAATTCCACCATATTTTGGGAGTTATTTGTCAAATGTGATGTTGAGGCCTATTATGATAGTTCAATAGTTTAAAGTTTTGGTTTCATTTTTATTTTCCACTATTTATCTATGCATGCCTAGTCTTAGAGTCTAGGTGTCATCACGACGTCTTAAGGTGGGAAATTGGGGTCGTGATAAGTTGGTATCAGATCTCTAGGTTCATAGGTTTTGAGAGTCATAAGAATGTTTAGTAAAGTCTTGCAAATCGGTACGGAGACGTCTGTACTTATCTTCGAGAGGCTACACAACTGTTAGGAAAACTTCACTTCTTTGACTCCTTACTGTGTAAATTTGTTAACTTCGAAATATGAATCTTTTTATTACTATTCTCTTACAGATGGCGAGGACACCCAATATTGGATTCAACGATTGGAGACTCACTCTCCCTACTAGAGAGTAGAGCCACGAGGGTCCGAGTTTGGGGTAGAGGCCAAAGAGGGGCACATGGTGCAGGTAGACCACCTTTCCGAGCAGTGGCTGAGGAGCCACCAATAGCTCTTGTTGGGGAACAGGCACCCGAGGCGCTTGTTGTCACCCTTGCACTTTAGGAGACTCTAGCGTAGGTCTTGAGCATGTTCTATACTCTAGCTCAGGCGGAGTTGATTCCACTTTCTACAGCTAGATCTTAGGCTGGAGGAGG
>JASVEL010010264.1:0-56056 GCA_032618575.1 Nicotiana noctiflora
TACGAGGTAGCCTAGCTGGCGTTCGTAGGCCGAAGTCCCTTTCTATATTTCTGTTTGTTTTAATTGTACCGAGACAGACATTATGTATTTTTCTATTCAGACTTGTTTGTAGTATTCGTTAGCAGTTCGTGAGATAGCGACTCCAGTCTTGGGTAGTAAAATATTAAACTTTCGCATTTTGGGTTTTCATTTACTTATGTTATAGAGACTTCCGATTTAATTTAAAAGTTTACCATTGTTATTACTGTTGTGTTGCTTTTCAAAAATTTGAGTGTTTGGCTTGCCTAGCTCCGACAGTAGGTGCCATCACGACTCCCGATGGTGAAAATCCGGATCGTGACAGTATATAAAATTTGGATAACTTTTAGTTTTTTTAACCAGATTCTCTATACAAAAATATTTGTATACAAGTTGTATATAAATTATAGTTTTTGACCGGATTCTGTATAATAAAAAAATTACATCAAGTTATATATAAATCGTAGCTTTGGATTGAATTTGTGCATGTTCTATAGAAAAGCCTTTATTTACTTTTGTAAATAAGAAAATTTAGCAACAATCGGATAAATAAGTTTAAATTTTCATATATAAACGAAATTTTAAGAAATTAAGGCCTGTACGAAGTTTGGTAGTTCAAACTTTAAAAAAAAGGATTTGAAGAACATATAAATCTGAAACTTCAGAAAGTGGTAGTTCAAACTTTAGTATATATATTTATTATTACTAGCATGTATTTGAGTGATGATGCTAAGTTATGGTGGCGCACTCGTGTGGTTGAAGATGAAAGTCTTGTTAGACCAAAGATTGAGTCGTGGGAGCGGCTTAAAAAGGAATTGAAGGATTAGTTCCTTCCTAGTAATACATCTTGGATTGCTAGGGACAAATTGAAAAAGTTGAAACACACCGGACCAGTTAGAGCTTATGTGAAAGAGTTCACATATTTGATGATGAGCATCACCAACATGTCAGAAGAAGACAAGTTGCACAACTTCATGAGCGGGTTGCAACAGTGGGCACAACTTGAGTTGCGAAGGCAAAATATTCAAAACCTCGCAGGTGCTATGGCTGTGGCGGATGCATTGGGTGATTTTTATATCAGCGAGGAGATTTCTGCTTCAAAGTCCAACGACGAAAAGAAGGACAAGCCGTAGGAGTGGAAGAAATGTGAAAGTGACAATGCACATGAATATAGAGGGAAGGGAAAACAATAGGATGGAACTTCATAGAGTAAGGAGAAGGGCAACAAATTCAGTGGCTATTTCTTTTGTGATAGACCACATCAAACGAGTGACTGTCCGAACAAAGCGGTGTTAAATGCTATGACTGACGCAGAGAAAAGGACTGCATTGGAGGCGTCAAACAGTAACAAACAAGCTGTTAGTATCAATGCAATTTTAGCTGAAGAGAGAGAAGGTTAAGGGGCATTGCTTGTCAACCCCTTAAGACTCATAAATTGAGTTGACCTATACGAGAACGTTGAGTTTCAAAGAATGTGGGTGGTTTGTTAGACCTCCACCAATTGAGCTTGATTTGACAACAAGAGTGTTGTCATGAGGCAGCAAGAGTGTTGCAAAGCTGGTGAGCGAGTAGCACCAAAGTCAAAAAGGGAAACGGGCAAGCGATGGCTAAGGCTTTGACATAGACGAGGCAGCTTGGCAAGGCTTGAAAATGAGTTTCGGGCTAAGGGTGACACTTGATTATGGAGAAGGCATCAAGGAATGAGGCAGTAATGCCAAATCAAGGCAAATACGGATAGGTAGAGGCAAGCAAATATGCAATGGGAAGGCAGTGCGTGGGCAGACTTGTCATGGCATTAAGTTGCGGCAAACGGGCCAAGTTCGTGGGCAATGGCAAGGAAACTTGAGGCACAATGCAGCTAGATACAATGGCATTGGAGCTGGTCCAAGCAAAAGCAAGAAATTAGGGCAGCAAGTCTTGGTTTGACAAAGTCAAAGGTGATTACCGGCACATGCTTCAATCCTCAATTTGGCCTGCCGCAACCTATACTGCCTCCGCATGCATGGCATCCCTTACATCATACCTCGGAGCGGGTTTCTCGTCACAGTATGCACATTATTACCCCAATTTTGATGGATAGCGGTGCATACTTCAAAAATATTTCTGTCATTATCATACTGCAAAAATGAATGTCAATATGCTCGTCGTCTGTATTTTTCAAATCTCGCCATTGGCACAGGCATAAATTTAACACTTGTTTCCATCAATGACGTTGCAGCCGCAGATTTTCAACAAACCTCTCTACCATCTACTTGAACGACATCCGCACTATGGCTGTGACAGGCAATCCTCTTGCCGACTTCAATAACTCATTGAAAGACTGTGACACATTTGTAGTTAGAGTTTCCCATCGTCTGCCACCATCCGCTTGCAAAGTCCACTTTTTAGGGTCATGTCGCATTAAACAACGATAGGCTGCCTCGTCTTGTTGCCTGATATATTCCACGTGCCTCTGAAATTTATGTTGTTGGTGTTCTGTTGCTGCCATCCATATCAAATCATGCAGATCCTTATTGGGATATGCCTTCTGGAAATTGGCTTTCAAATGCCTAACACAGTAACGATGGTTAGCATAAGGTTCTTGCCATGCATGCAAGTTCTCCACAGAACTTAAGATACCACCGTCCCGATAAGATATTAGACAGATACCGAAACGTTGTTTCACAACGTGCTCTTTCAAGTGGTTCAAAAATAATGTCCACGCCTCTTGGCTTTCATTGGCACAAATAGCAAAAACTAGAGGAAATATATGTCCATTAGCATCTACTGCCACAACTATTAATAGCTTGATATCGTACTTTCCATAGACATGAGTGTCGTCTATGTATATTATAGGGCGATAATGCGAAAAACCATCAATTGCTAGTTTAAACGCCCAGAACACGTAATTGAATATATATTCTAGTTTACCTACACTTCGCTCAAGTTTCCACTCAACAACCGTCCCGGGGTTGAAATGCTGCAGTGCAGCCATGTACCTAGGCAGATCTGCAATGATTTATCCCAGCTACCATACACTATTTCAAATGCTCGTTTACGCCCGAAAGATGCCTTTCTTTTAGTTATGGTATGGCCGTATTCCTGTTGGACAAATGTAATGCACTCTTTGATTTTATACCTTATGGACCGTTCAACGTGTGGAATAAGAGCAAGAGAAATCAAGTCAATATCTAAATTGAAGTGATTTCTGTTGAATGTGTCCATTTCGCATGTGTGGGTGAGAATATATTTACCTACTTTCCACATAAATGTCTTCTTCTTTGTCGCACGCAATATCCAATTACATGGCCAAAACTACCTGCGGAAAACAACCTTGTATACCGTTGGACTTGACTCCGCTACCTGCATCTCATGACAGTCTTTTACATTGTGCATTTTACAAGCCCTGCTTAGGCGCACTTTATCAGGAAAAATATCCCCTTTGCAAGCACCGTTGGTCTAGACTCATCCCACATTGTTGTCCGGATTTTATCACAATCCCTTGTGAGAGCTTCCACATCCGGCATGGTTGGCAAATTATCAATGTAAGGGATCTCTCTTGAATAAAATGGCACTTCAGACTCATACACTCTTCGTTTAGGGGGTCTTTCTTCAAATCATGTTCTTCCTCATCATCCTCTGCATCACCATCCTCGCGATCAAAGGGTGTCTCATCACCGGATTCATCCGCATTGTTGTCGTAATCACTGTTCTGTTCCTCGCTCTGTGCATTTGCCATGTCCCGATGTAATACATCATTTTTGGGCAATTGAGTGAGTTCAACTTGCTCGTTTTTACTGCACAACCAACAAAAATATAAGCTAATAAATTAATAAATAATTTCCATAATTTACGTAAACCACTTCACTTACAAGTCGTAATGTGATGAAATTCCATGTTGGATGTTATCAATTAGGTGATGACTACCGGATGGGCCACTTGTAAAATTTATATCTGGCTGGTACCCCTTATTAAATATGCGAGTGTTACTACAACTTCAATATAATAAATATATACATAATTACCACAAATAAAAATAAAAATTTACCAGTTGTCTTGTGAGTTTGGAAAGCAGGGTATAAATTATTTTTCCTTGCTCATTCGCAGGCGATGATAAAGTTTAAATCAAAGATAACTCTTTCATCCAGAACTTGTCCGGCAAAAACTGTTCCAAAATAACCACCCGATGATTGGGGATTATCTCTACTACGCACAACCTCATTTATTGGAACGTCTTCGACCTTCACGTACATATCCAATATTGTGATTACAAGAAAATTACGACATTCGTCCGGAGTCCTCAAAAAATCACGTAAAGTTTCATCATCGTCCATGTTAACCTCCGAGTAAAAAGCAACCCCTTGCGGAGTGACGGAATACGGATATCTTCCGGTAACTTTAAGTATGACGGAACGTTTCCTCACACTCATTTTTGCATAACAACGATATCAATGTATCGTACTCCGTTGACAATGGCAATGGCAATTTAACATGACAATTAGCAGGTAAACTATAACCCACAGAGTTATTCTCCATTAGAACCTCACCACCCTAATATAATGAAACTCTTATCCTACGCTCTTCACACATAATAAAGAAATGCTGTAGAATTTAACAATAATAAAGCAACAAGAGTTAAACAAAATTTGGATTGCATTTCTATACGATTGTAACCTCTTTATATAGAAAACGAAGAGTCGGGAAATTTTTTTTTTAAATATACAATGCCAAATAAGTTGGCTTTATACTTTGTGAATTATTATACACTGCTATTAATGCTGGGTCAGAAATAATAGAGTGTACAATGCCAGAAATTATAGCGTTGAATCAATGCGACAGGTTCAACGCCAGAAAGCCTGGCGTTGTATATTAATAGTGCGCCACGTCATCTGGCGTTGTATATAAAAGAAAATTTTACCACCTATAGAATAGGTTAGTACCATATTTATAACATATAAATAGGCGAAATACATAAATCGCCCCTCGAAGTTGTCCTCAACGGTCAAATAAACACTTCAAGTGACCCATTTACCATTTAGACACTTCAACTGACTATTAAGTGTATCTCGTAGACACTTCACGCTGACATGGAAAATTACGTGTATTTCAGTTACATTTGGGCGCGTGAGTTTTTCGGCAGACTTTTCTTTCTTGCTTTTAGAATTGAATTAAAATTTGTAAGTGGGTCCCACAATATATTATTATTTTATAATAGCAAAATATTATTTGGGGCATTGATTTGATGTGGAAAAAATAGTCAGCTGCAACTAAACCTTTCTTCTTTCAAGTGCCAACTACCGTGAAGCCACCAACTTCCATGAAAACCAGTCACTAAGGTTCCAACCAAGCCACCTTAAATCACTAAAAAAATATATTTGTTTTTCATTTTTCTTCTTAAGACTGTCAACAATAATATTAGATCTTTTTCACCCACAATTTCATTTGAACCTTCCTCACCCCCAACATAAGTAGCTCCACTACCTTAAGCTACCATCGGAGCAGTGGCCGGAAATTTGGCTGGAGCCATCACATGTCTTTTTTTTTGAAGCAGAAAGAAGAAAAAAATCAAGAATTATATCTATTACTCACCATATCAAACAATCTTATATACAAGAATAACACAAAAAATCAAATCAGTTCTAATCCAAACCCATTATCCGAGCAATTGAACAAACATACCCTCTTCAAGATTTTATTGCCTTAATACAACAAAATGGAGAGAGGAGCAGAGAAGTTCCAACTAAAAAGAACCAAAAATCAGTAACGAGAACCCAACAAATTGATTCAAGATGGCTAGCCAGCACATCTATCATTTCCATGCTAGCCAATTTGAAAAGAATTCCTTGGTCGATGCTCTCCAAATCATTTGCAGTTAAATGCCTCAGATCTGTCAACATGTCCATTCCTTGCGGCAGGCGATATAACCTTGTTCTAGCACAATCGAGCAATTGCAAATTGCAAAGAATACTAATAGGTGGTAACTCTGTCAACTGGCGGCAACCTATATATTGTAGGTTAACTGGGCGGCGCTGATTTTAATTTAGAAGAAGAAGATGAAGTTGGAAGGGGGTGGGGGTGGGGTGGGGGGACAAGGGGCGTTGGAAATAAATGGGTTTTTTCTTCTTTAAATTATTTTATTTTTTTGGTTAATTTGTGTTAAGTTTTAATTATATATTACACGTGTCGTTCATTGATTGGCTCTTTTTGGCAAGTGTAACTCACGCATCTGGTATGCTGCACTGGGTGTCTATTTGAATTACTTAACAGTCACTTGAAGTGTCTAACTGAAAATGGTCTCAATTGAAGTGTTCAAATGACCGTTGAGGACAACTTCAAGGGGCCGTTTATGTATTTCGCCATATAAATACCTTTTTAAGATTTTACAGAATATAATAACCTTTTTTATTTTGTAGCAAAAATTTAAATTTAATACTTTCCTATATTTAAGCCTTATTAGATGGTACAAATTTTTTTTCTCTCATCAATTTATGGTATAACTCCCATTTTTTGTGAAATGGCGCCGCTTAATACAGCTTAATACACCTAAATACAGATTCACCTTCCCATGATTTGCGCTGAAACGTTACTTTTTTTCGCTTAATACAGCTTAATACACCTAAATACAGATCATGATTTACAGGAATTCCTATTTGTGCGGCGTCATTTCATATTGTATTATTGAATACAATTCGTTTAATACACTATATACATAATAAAATAACGTAAAACATATCTATATCACGTAATATAGAAAAGAGTTTTTAATTATTGCTAATTAGATCTTAATAAATACCTTTTGCGAAAAATTCTCTATATAAAATAGTCATTTTTTTTTAAACTTAAAAGGATCTTTGAGTCCAAAAAGAACCTATTTAGGTTCTGAACTCTAGACGCTAGGGCCTAGGACTCAAAACTCGTGACACAAATGGTCCAATTATAATCCTTAATTTGACCATCAGTTCTCTCTTAGAAACTACTATATAAGTAACAAATTATTAGAGTCAATGTTTGGGGGGGGGGGGGGCAATGAATTTCAGATTTTCTTCATTGTTTTAATTTTTGGGATTCAATTTTTTCTATAATTTAACAATGACTGTCGCTACTGAATACTATCCATAATGTAGCTATCAAATTTAACTACTTATGTTTTATTTTTATCCAAACTAGTAGTAGGGTACGCGCTTTGCGCGTGTACCTATAGCAATAGATATATAGTTTTGAAAATTATATACATATTACTAAATAGTAATGTGTTTGAGCGATTGAACAAATATCAACGAAAAATACTGAATGTTAATCTCATTAAGCTAGCGCATTAAATACAAAAATCCTACTCCACTTAAGTTTTATATGTCTTATTATGGTTTATGAGACATTGAATATATATCTTATGAAAATTATTATTATCTTTGTCACCAAAAATTATAAAAAAAAATTAAAAAACTACCTTACAATAATTATAATTTTTTTTAAAGAAATTGAATCTTTTGGTCATTTAGAAATTTGTGAGTGAAGAGATAGTGAATTATAAAAAATAATATAATACGATATGAAAAATATAGGTAGCTATTGTTTATTGAACGAATATAATAAGAAAGAAAAATGATAACGACAAATTTTTTTTGAATATATTTTGTCTTATGTTATATCCTTATTGCTTCAACTTAGCCTTTTTAGCAATTTAATTTTTAATATTATATTATAATATATTTTACTCTATTTTCTTATTTATTTCATGGAAAATGCTCTTATTGTGTAAATAATTTGTGTACCTTAATAATTTTATCAACTTGGCAAGTAAGTTTACTTATGTGATAATTTTGAAACAAAATTGAATTGATTTTTTTTGTTGCTTTATTAATTCAAAAATTTAAATTTGTTGAGATTTCATGCTTTTATGATAGCACAGAAGACATAAATTATTTTTGACCTTTTCCTACTCGAGCAAGATATTATTCTCTTATCGGTTTATGTAATATTAAACTACATTTAATAATTAAATTAGATATTTAATTAGGTATAAAACGGGTCAATTGGTTTTTGTGGCCCATTACAAAATTATTTTTAATTCTATGACCCATTTCTTTTTTTACATATCGGAGATTTATTTTTACACATGATCTATCTTTTACACATTAGAGATTCTAAAAGAAAAAAATTATCTTAAATTCAACATTGTAAAAAGCCGTATGAAGGCCTAAAACCCGTAAAAAATCTCTTGCTTCAGTAGTAATAATATATAAAAGCATATTGTTAGAATTATATGTTCCCTAAAAAGAAGAATCAATGTGAACATATTTCTTTGCAAATTGCCGTGAGGAAATATTAGGAAAAGAACGTAATTCTCTTACTTCTCTTGAATAATATCCATTTTAAAGTACCTAATATTAGGATTTCTTACTTAATTCAATAAGGAAAAATTTAGTAATCAAAATCTTAGTTTCTTTTAAAGTCCTAAATATAAGGATAGTAATTAAATGACTTTTTTGTCTAGTATGAACACTATTTTAAAAGGGTAAAAAAGACGAACGACATTTCGCTAAGGGCCTTCGCGCTTTTAATATAATATAGATTAAAAGAATTTTTATCAAATATTAACACCTTATTTGTTTTAAATAAATATCACTTAAAAATATTATATTCTATAGATACCTTTTAAGATTTATTGCAAATATTTAATTATGGTTACCTTCTAGCCATAAACCATTAAATACGCTAATTAGTTACATTATTTTCTTTCTCTCTCTACTTTGATATATCTCATTCTCCTCTCCCGTTTCATTAAAAAAAATTATCTCCTCATCCTTCCACCGGATTTGTGCAAAGCCCACTTCAGATATTACTGTAGGTGTTTTGATAAATAAATAAAAAGAGTTACCCTCGGCTTCATCAATGAAAATAGTGCATAATCGGAATCGATCGCGGAGTAAAACGGTGTCCGCTTCGTCCTCTTCCATGTCTAGTTCACTTGCTATTTCTCCTCCGTCGAAATCCTCCATTGTAACAGGAGAATTGTTAGAATATAGTTGCACTCGCAAATTAGGTGCCGATTGTGAAGGTTGCGCGGGAAATACGAGGGCGGGTCGAAAGAGTTGCTCAAGTATATTTGTCTCTGCCAACTTCGGTTTGTTAGTGGAGAGAAAGGTGTCTCCAGAGATGGTGAGCCCAATATGGATGTTGTAGGATGATTTTCTGTTAATATATTTCAATGTATTTTTATGTATTTTATTGTATTCATCTGTCTTTTCTTTCATTGTAATTCAATATATCTCGTTATATTCCATGTATTTTATTATATTCACTATTTTTTTCTCATTGTATTTTAATGTATCCCGTTGTATTCTATGTATTTTATTATATTCACTGTCTCGCTATATTTCATGAATGTATTCATAAGTTATTTTAATTAATATAATTTATGTATTCATATGTATTATATAATTTCTCTGAAGATTGCTATGTTATTGGGGTAGTCTTCGATTGAGATCTTTTTTATAACTGAAAATACAAAATAATTGTGTTATTATTGAGTTTGTTGAGTTATATTATGAGTCTATTATACTAATTGATTCACTTTCTGTTTTAAAAATAGTGTAATCCCATATTTCACGCCGTGAATACAGTCGAATACAACAATCTGTCCAACTGTAATCCCATGGTTCACACCATGAATATAGTCGAATACACTCGAATACAACAAGTGATTAGATGGAATTCCCTAATTCACGCCTATTTCTGCTACTGTATTCATGAATACAATAACTTAAATACATCAAATACATCTTATAACACAGAAAATATATCTATAATTCGTAATATAGCAAATGATATCCACAGATGGCTAATTACTACTAAAAGATAGTGCTTTATAAAAAATTTCCTTTATTAAACGTTTATGTCGAAAACTTGTTGCGCAAGCAATATCTAAATTTCAAGCAATACTTCGGATGCATATTTTTATAACTTCGTTTCCGAAGTGGCTATACTCGCAAAATTTATAATCTTCGATTAGTCCCAAAATCAGGTAGAAATGGTACAAGATAGATACTCTAAAGGGTTGCTATTTAGAAATTAGCCTGTGAATCCTGAATTTCATCATAAAATTAAGATTTTTAATTTAAATAAATATTGGCTAATTTCTAAATAACATATGTGAGAATGGCTATTCGTGCACTTGCCCCAAATATGAGTCATCTGTGCACTTGCCCCGTTGACCAGTATGCTTCAATTTTAGCCCAAAAGAATTGCATATCATTTTTTCTCCTAATCATGATCGGAAGCTTCCAACATTTATCCAAAAACAAAATAGTCAAATTTACTCATTTACCCTCCACCAGGACATAAATATCAATCCTCCTCGACTCACTTCTTCATTTTCGAGAACAATTCGTTGATTCGAAGCAGAAAGAATGGTGAATTTCTTGTTGGCGATCACGGCGGAACTTGAGAATCTCACTAACCTTCAGCCGCAAGGCGGTGTTACTGATCCTGACTTCCCTTACCACTTCAAGGTCTCCGTCTAAGCGCCGTTAATTGTTTTACTCTATCGCATTTGTATGACTATGTGATTTGTCGATGAAGATTGATCTAATTGATGTGTGTGTGTGTATGTGTATTTACCCATATAGAGAGTAAACTGCATTTACTCTAACTAATGACTCTAGAATTTTGTATTACTTTTTCTTATTAGGTGTTTATTTAGGTCTATTCAGGTAGCTCATCGCGGTGTGTGTGTGTGTGTTTTGTCTGCGTGTGATTCAGGTAGGTATTCTATTGCTTGATGTGTACGTGATTTCTAATGACTCTAACTAATGACTCTAAAATACTGGATTACTTCTGCTTATTAGGTATTTATTCAGGCCTAAACGCTTGTGTGTGTGTGTGTTTACACATATAGTGTGGTCTAACTGATTTTGACTCAATAGTAGATGTGTGTGTGTTTGTATTTAGACATATATAGAGTAAAGTGCAGGTACTCTAACTAAACGCTTCTAAATTTTGTAGTTACTATAATGCCACGTCTATGTGATTTATTGATATAGGTACTGTAACTAAACTCTAAATACTGGGTTACGTTTTTAGGTGTTTATTAGGGTTATTCAGGTAGCTCATTGCTATTTCGTCTTCGTATTCTTCATTTTCATGATTTTCGCTGTCAAATGATCGGGGTTTTTTTACCTCTCTAAAATTAGCTGCTCCTTGCTATGTCTATGTGATTTCTGGATGAAGATTTGATATACTTGATGTCGACTCTATAGTAAATGTGGGTCTAGTCATTTTGACAGCTTTAAGGGAACTACTGCTAGCATACTTATGTTCTTTTTTTGTGTGTATGTGTGTGGGTGTGTCTGATTGTAAGTATCATGTGATTTTTTCTGTGAGATTGATCCAACTGATGATGCATTCTAGCTATTTGCTTATGGCTATCTGATAGATCATTCCAATTTCATCTTCATTCTTCATTTTCGTGATTTTTTCGTTGTCAAACTATGTCTCTTTTTCCTAATTACAATTTTAGCTTCAGAATTTCTGTGTCTATTTTGCTTGTGTTCTGTATGAAGTCTTTTTTTGACGCAAATAAATTCTAGCATTATGTTTGTGCTGGTATTACAAGAGTGAGTAGAGACTCTGCACAAAAAGACCTGTATGCAAAAGAAGGTGAAGTCCCTGTCACACTATTTTCCTCGTATGCGTTATCCAACTTACACCAAAGTGCCAACTGCCTTAAACATTTGCATTTCAGGACCTGCATCGCAGTAGATCTGCCCTCGAGACATCTTTTGATTTTTCTCCTTGCATACAGTCCCCAATACGGAAGATGGAATAGTTCTCCATATTTTGAGCTCTTTGTTCCTTGTATCCCCAACAGCTTATGAGTTCCTTGGCTGGTGGGGGACCCATTTTACACCATCTCGTGTGAACCTTCTCTTTTATCTTTTAATGCTATTTCCCACTGTATGAAGTCTTATTACTTGGTTTTAAATTATGTGCCACCTTTTCCATTTTAAGACACTCCGAAATGTTACACCATCTCGTGCGAACCTTGTTTCATTTTATTTTTAATGTGTACTACTTTCACTCTGTATCTTTTTAGATATAATACTACTTAAATTTCCTTTCAGCTATGTTCGTATGAGATAGTGTTGTTTCCATAAGTTAATTTTTTACTGCTTTTGCCTGATGAAATTTTCCATTTGTTGTCCTCCATTAATATTTATTTTATAGTCCATTAATGCCTTCTTTATCTTTAAATTAATTGTGCAGCTGAAGTGTGGCAATTGTGGCGAGATCACCCAAAAGGAGACGTACGTGATGTTGAGTGAGACTGTTCCTCTTCCCATAGGCAAGGGCACGACTCACCTCATTCAGAAGGTGACCTATCTTCCTGTTACCTTATCTTTGACAATATTTATACCGCTTAGAGAGATATTCTGAATGTTTTATGTGTTAATATAGATATGAAAAACACAGTGAACTTAATTCAGCTAGTTACGCTATGAATTTAACATCACTAGAGAGAGCTTGAAATTTGAGGTGAGACAAGGAGTAAGTAGGAAAGCTATAAGGTAAATTGTTAGTTTGTAGTAAATGCCCCTATCTGCTGTTTCTTAATTCTATCATGTTGAGTAACCATGATGTCCTTGAAGTCTATGTATACTTGACTGTTATTTGTGACAAGATAGATATGAAAACATAGTCAGCTTGTTTTCACTATCAATTTTGACATTACCGAGACAGCTTAAAATATGAGCTGAGGTAAGGAGTTAATTAGGAAATCTATAGCATCAGAAGTGGTTAATTTGTAGTAACTGCCTTTATCTGCTTTTTCTTGTATCCCTTTGAATAACTTTAATATCCTTAAAGTCTATTTTGAACCTTGCTTATTCCCCCTTTTTTTCATTGTTCTTTGATGTTCTGGCTATTACAACTCTTCCTCGTTATTATCGTTGCTGTATCAGGCTTGATTGATTATTAAGTGCTTTGTGACTTCTGCTTTCAGTGTAAGTTCTGTAGCAGGGATGGTACAGTAACCATGATCACTGGCCGAGGCCGCCCACTGACTCACGGTGATAGTCAAGCTGGAAAATATGCACCCCTGATGTTATTTGAGTGCAGGGGTTTTGAGCCTCTGGATTTTGCTTTTCTGGGGGAATGGCAAGCTGAATCGGTAAGCTTTTCCCTTGCTTTCTGGTTTGGTATTTTCTAATGTGGAGATATTCATTAACGAAACGTTGTAGAAATATTATATGTAAGCATAAAGTTTCTTTGCCCTATTGTTTCCTGCATGTGTTCCTAAATTTTATGCTGGGATTCCTTGAATAAATTTCTTGTTTCTTTAAACCAGGTGATGAATCTCCTAATTAACTTCTAGGAAAAACATTCTTCTAGTACATTACATTCTACCTCTGTTTTGTCTGGTCATTCATAGCGCATTCCATTCTAAACCATGAGCAGGTCTTCTCTTTCCTACAGAGTGGATACTAGAATGTTATGCTTATTCCGTAGGTCTTCAATTGTCTTGGAATACCAACTTGAAATTCAATTTCCACTTAAGAGCAGCATGCTTTCTGTTTGTCTCCAGCCTTTCCTCCCACCCTTCCAGTGATGTCATTGTCTTGATAAGTGATGATCATCCTTGGATATGATTGCTACCTAAGCTCAAATGCCTTTTCTATTTTTCTATTTCTTAGGGGGATTTAATTTTGACTAGGTTATGAACTGCACAAAATGCCATCCATATGTTTGTGCGGTTGAAAGCATTCACAAGCATAATGGGCCTGATTATGGGAGATCAGTGAAATTTGCGGTGCTTAAGAAGATACTAATTGGACCATCTTCTCATCTTTGTGATTTGTGAAGCATCCGAACACCATTTGTGAGGCACTGGATATGTCCTGTACTTTAGGTTGCTAACTTGCAAAGTTTCTTTGCCCAGGATGCTTTGGACCTTATGCGATTCTGCATGTTTTTTCTTGATATACCCTAACCACCCACCCGAACCCCAAAACACACCCTCTCCTACGTATGATCTATCTCTTTTCTAAGATTTATGGTAATATGTATTTATTAAAAAAGGAAAGATTATGGTATTAGATGCTTGTGACAGCAATAAGTACCGTTCCACCCAGAACTTGACATATGGGTAAACCCACTGTAGGGTTTACACTAGTTATGCATTTCCTTCCTGTTTGCAATTGACAGGAAAGTTTAACCTGTTGTAATGCTGTTAATACTTGCTTACATCTGCTTCTGGCTATCTGATGACATTTTTGTATCCACTCTTAACTCCTAGAATTGTATGGGTATACAAAATGATTTTGGTCTGATGACATACGAAATGATTTAACGTCCATTATTTTGTTGAATTTATTTCTACGTGGCATACTTATGAAATTTCTTGTGAGATTATCTTTGTAACAATCCTCTTAGGTTGCTGAAGACACTTGCAGTTGTTAGGTTCTGTGTCCAATTCTTAGATTGTGTAATGGGAAATGTGGAGCCAGTTCTAAATGTGATACATTTAATGCAGCTTGAGGGAACAAAATTTGAGGGCATCGATTTGTCTGGAGATGAGTTTGCTGACTATGATGAAAAGGGCGAGTGTCCAGTGATGATTTCCAACCTTCGTGCCACTTTTAATGTAGTGAAGTAGATTCTCCATTGCTCTAATTTCTGCTATTGGTACATAGAGAGGAAAGTATAACTGTTTTGTACTGTCAAAGTGTGTAAACGTTGCTAACTACTGAGGATGGGAGTGTTAGTTTTCTATGTACATTGAACGCAAAGTACTTGCACGAGCTTACTGTTTGAGTCATGATGGTTACATTCATGAACAAGCCCATTGTTACTATGCCAGTATGATCAGGCTTCTTTAAAAGAGCCAATCTTGAAGTTCAGAACTTCATATTGTTCCAGTTTTGGTTATGATTTTCAAACCATTTATGACCGATTATTGTTCATAAAATTAAGAACATCAAATAAACATATGACAAATCCGACAGAAAATAAAGGAAATGTATTTAAATAATGTGTAGATAAAGAGTTTATTTAGCTTAGACCATGACTAACAATGTCATTTTAAGAAAAGTGGCATGTTTGTTTCCTTTATTCTGATAAAACACTTGTTTTCAACGTTCAATATCTTCATAGAAGAATTTCTTGAATGCATCCACATGAACAGCTTGAAGAATAATTGCAACAGTCAAAGATCCATCCCCTTCATTTCCTGGAAGTATCACACAATCACCATCATATTCATGAGTTCCAGGGCTCATATGCATCTCTTTTCCCCACCCAAAATCCAATCCTAATAATGGCAAACTTATCCAACTTATAACCCCAAGATTAGGGTTTCCATAAAAAGGTCCCTCCTTGCTTCTAAATGCATGAATATCTTGATATTTTGACAAATCCTCCTGATTTTTCAAGAAATTAATCGTCGAGTTTGCATAATCACTCGTCACCATTTTTATGGCTGCACGTACCCTTCGAGCAGCATACTCCAATGGCCTCGAGGTGATGTCACCCGAGACGCCACTGGCAATAACATCAACTATGGCATTACCAAAATAGGATTTAGGCAAAGGTGGTTGCATTATTTTGCGTATATTAACACAAATGCATAAATTTGTAGGCTGCTCAAATTTATGATCTCTTGCCTTGCATGCACATCTCCATATATGTGCAGTCACAACTTCATAACGTGTGTAACTAGGCCCTTGGTTACCTTGGTTCGCCTTTTTTCTCAACATTTCAACTTGATTTTTTGTAAGTTTTAGCATGGAACCCTTTGTTTCATTTTTCTTCTCCTCCTCACTGCTGGTATTCCCTAGCAAAATTGGTGGTGGATTAAACTGTAAATGCTCAAACGTTGGAGATGCAATTGGAGGTTCCCCTGCTCGGAGCAATTTTCGATCATGAAAAGGTTCGTTCCCTAATGGCTCTCCGCGAGCAAGGCTAGCCCATTCGGTGAGGAAGTAAAGAGCACTTTGGCCATCAACCACAGCATGTGATATTGCAAAACTGAGTGCAATACCACCACCCTGAAACTTAGTAAGCTGCACAAACAACAAAGGGAGTTCATCAATTGGGATTGTGTAGTCTACACGGGGAAACAAGATATTAGAGTCAGGGGATGGCGAGAAATCGCCAAGATCATCTAGCTTGGCTTCGGTTTCAGCTTCTGTGAGCATGACTCCTGAGGCATTACAGTCGAGCTCGAGGCGGGACCCAGCGATCCATCGCAAACGACCAGCCAATGGATAGAAGTGTACTAGTGCTTTGCTTAGTGAGGTGCTGAGGGTTTTGATGATGTTGTCTGTTGATGGAATACAATCCTGGCAAAACCTGTAGTAATAAATGGTTGGTACATGAGTTACAGCAAAAGTTTGATCACATTCTGATAAGGAGACAGTGCCATTCCATGTTGGCTCTGCTGGTTTCACCACCCAATGGTTCTTCAAGCTAACATTCATTCTGTCCTATATTTGGCTATAGTTTGGTTAATCTTTTTATCTCTTTTATTGTTATCTTGACAAAGAGTATGTAGTACTATTTAATGATATAATCGAACAGACCAAGTTTGGTGGCCAAATTTTAAGGTAACCACAAAGAAATGTGTTATTTGTGAGCGTGGTATGATTTGTTTCGGCCGTGAAGTACGTTAGTTAGTTAAGGTAGCTTTCTCATGAACCGAGTTATTTTCTCAAGAATGTACATTGCACAAGTCTTAAGAACCAACTAAAATAAAAATCCATTCATCATCCAAACCCCTCAGGACAATAGAAAAGGATTTAATTATATATACGGTGTAAATAACATTTATATATTGGTGGTGTACTTTTATTGTAATAATTAATATAATTTACAATTAAAGCTGGCATAACAGGTAAAGTTACTGTCATATCACAGGTTCAAGCCGTAAAAACATCATCTTGCACAAATGTAATGTAAGCCAACGCACAATAGACCCTTGTGGTTCTGGCCCTTACCTGGATCCCGCACATAGCGGGAGCTTATTGCTCTAGACTGCCATTTTTAGTATAATTTAACCTTTTATAGACCTATAGTTAATTTTTGGCAAAATACCTTAGTACCCCCCTAAACTATTTGAGAATTATTACTTTCCTCCCTAAACTATCTCTGGTTCGAATTACCCCCTCAACTTGGTCTTTTGAGAATAATTACCCCCTAAATGCTTATGTGGCAAAAAGTGTGGGTACACTCACCTGCTATGTAGATTTTTCTGTCCATGTGGCATTTTTGTGAAAAATAAAAAAGAATTTTTATCTTTTTAAGAATATTATTTTTTAAATAATCTTTTTCGAATACAATTTATAATAAAATTTGGATAGAACGACATTAGTTAGGCTAAATATTTTTATTTGTTCAAAAATAATAAAATTTAATCTTTTTTGAATTTGACCCGAAAATAAAGATTTATACAATTAAAATAAATAGTCAATGCATCTAAAAATTTATAAAATATAGTTTGAAATTAATTATTTTGGCTATAATTTTTTATATATCTCTAAATTACGGTGCTCCAATTTTGTTTTACGGATTTTACCTAAAAAAAAGTAAAAATACACGGTTGAAATAAATAGTCATTGTATCACAAAAGAATAAATAAAAAGAGTATACAATTACAAGAAATTACAAATGCAATTGTACACTCTTTTTATTTCTTCTTTGATTCAATGATTATTTATTTTAACTATGTATTTTTTATAACTTTTTAGATGTCTTCACTATTTATTTCAATTGTATAAATTTTTATTTTCAAGTAATATTCAAAAAAAGATTAACTAAATTTTTATTATTTTTGTACAAATAAAAATATTTAGCATAACTAATGTCGTTCTGTCCAACTTTTATTATAAATTGTATTTAAAAAAATTATCTAAAAAATAATATTCTTAAAAAGAAAAAAAATCACGAAAATGCCACATGGACAGAAAAATCCACATGGCAGGTGAGTGTACCCACACTTTTTGCCACATAAGCATTTAGGGAGTAATTATTCTCAAAAGGCCAAGTTGAGGGGGGTAATTCGAACCAGAGATAGTTTAGGGAGGAAAGTAATAATTCTCACATAGTTTAGGGGGGTAATAAGGTATTTTGCCTTAATTTTTATTTAGGCAACCTGATATTGTAAAAAAAAATGTACTATTTGATAGTCAGTATATAAAAGTTAAAGCCGAAGACGCCAATTTAACTAGGAAAACTCCTCTTCCACGCCCTAATACAATTTACAGCTTCTAAAGGAATTCGTTCATTCATTGGTAAGGGAAACAAAAGGCTTGTATAAGGGTGATTTGAGCCCATTAAACCCCAGATATTTGAGCAGTTCTTTCCAAACTTGATAAGAAATTTAGAGATTTGACAACTGAGTAAATGAAAGCTGTAAGTTTTCAAAGCAGAATCAAACAGAGCAGCCAACCTGCACATGAACTAGTTACAACATATGTCTATGATCCTCCAATAACAACCGAACATTTGGAGCAGTAATACGCTCTCATCTTGATCTGAGACAACTGATGCAGTCCCCACAGACAACAGATAAAAAGAGGCACCAAACATGTGTCTGAGATTTGAACATCAAGCCAACTTCATAAAGAACTTAACATGAGTACAATTCTAACAATCCATGTTGTATTGCAACCAAGAGTAAATTCAAAGAACAAGTCAAAATTATTTGAATGTGGTGAGAAAGAATGTAACTGTACTTTCTTCCAAAATTATTGAAGAACTCGAACTTCCACTATGGTACAAACTTTGTGCGTGGCCTGCCCCACTCATCATCATGCAAATGCTGCCAATATAGTCATCATATTAATACTCATAAAGAGTTAGAATAAGAGTAATATATTACGGGAAAGAACTAGAGTTAAAGTGGCCGTCTCACAGCATTTCACCAGAGGGTCATAAAAGAATTGGTAATAATCTCCAAATATTGGAAATCTAAAACTAAAACAGATTTTAAGCAATAGTATCAAGCAGTGACTGTTTCAATGATATAAGGTGCAAATTAAAACAGCCATAGTTGCAAGGATTCTTTCTGATAATCAGTTTAAAGGACTTCTTTCATTGATATAAGCTGTAGTTTGGTGCTTTTTTAAAATTGGTGGTGTTCGAGATAGCTTGTAAGCACTTCTAGTTACCCGCAGCTCACCACTAGTATAGTTACTGCGTAACTCTGTCCAACAAGGAATCATATAAGGTGTAATTTCGTATTTTTAAGAATACATGACAGTATTAACATAATATCTCCAATATAGCTATAGAACAAACGACAGAAGTGTGGATAATGACTCTTTATTATTGATAAGAGCGCATATTGACTCTTAATTTATATGAAATGCAGCTGATGCTACTAAGAACCTACAACAAATTTGCACGAGTGTTCATCAGATGAATACGAATGATAAATATGCTGTGTCACCCAATCAAATTCAAATGTGGTGAACAAGTAGCGGTGCAACATTAAAGTTCAAAAACAGATAATATATAAGCACTCACATTACTTAATCTGGTTATCGACAAACAAGTCAAAGGGAGAAAGCAAATTAAGTACGCTCAAGTTCATAACAATTAAGCGTAGGAACTTAGTGCACAGGAAATCCAATGTAATAATTTTATGAAAGCAATGTTCCTTTTAGCAGTGGTGTATGTAGGATTCTGTGCAAACGGTGTCACCATATTAACGTGACTCAGCTTGTATGCGTTTTGGGTATGACTGTAGGGACTCTATGGCTTTAATGCTTGTTTCAAATTGATGATGACTTTATATTATTTACATATATTTGTAAATTTTTCCCACGAAGTAGTGTCAATTGACATCCCTTGAAGGGAGGGTGCCTCCGCCACTGCCTGTCAAGTGTGGATAGAGCAGGAATCTCTTTTTTTTTTTTTTTTGGTAAGATAATTTTATTGAAGATGGGAAGAAAAGTCTTGTCTACAAATGGTATACCAATAAGTAGAGAATCTACAAAGAGAAAGATTATAAGGATAGTTAGTTGTTTGAATGTTTCAGTTCCTAATTTATTAGTGAATTTCCCATATATCAAACAGATCCTCAGCATGGATCAAAAACCTAGCATCACTTGTTTTACATGTTGGTGTGCCCTTCATGTGCAGGTAAAATTGTAAGCACTTTGAACGTTTTAACCTTTGCTAATGTTCTTGTCTACTCACGGCACAACGATGCCAGATGCACCTAAGAAACTTTTTTATTATACTTTTATTACTATATTTCTACAGTAGCTTTTTGAACATTTAGCTTAGATTTGCTTTCTATTATCAGTAAATTACAGATTAGATTGTACATAGATTGTCAATGCACCTATGGAGTAGGGCCCTGGAAGTATATTAGCAAACTGGGGAATACATTTTTTCAGAATATTCATTTCAAGCCAGGCAGCGAAATGCACATTAACTTTTGGAAGGATAAATGGTTAAACAACACTGCTCTCATGGAGGACTATCCTAGCTTATTCAACATTGCCTTGGACAAGAATTCTTCAATTGCTCATAACAGGGCAAATAATAATTGGGATGTGCATCTCAGGAGATCTGTTAAGACTGGGAGATGGAAGACTTGATAGAAATGCTAGCAAGATTGGAGGCCAACAACATTGATGAGAATGTTCCAGACAGTATGAGATGGGGCTGTAAATGTCTTTTCACTGTTAAAAATTGCTATAGGCAACTTAACAATCAGAATCAGGTATTGCACTCATGGCCTTGGAAACCGATATGGAGGACAAAATTACCTGTGAAGGTGACATGCTTTAATTGGATTGCCCTTCATGAAGCCTGCTTAACACAAGATAACCTCCGCAGAAGGCGATTTCAGCTGATCAACAGATGTTATCTTTGCAGGAGGTACCAAGAAACAGTTACTCACCTTCTTTTACACTGCCCAGTAGCCACAGATCTATGGAATGTACTACTGTATTTTTGGCCTAAGCTGGGTCATGCCACAGATCCTGAGAGAGGCACATACGAGTTGGAGTCTTTGGGAGACTGATAAGGCCATCAAGAACTGGCTTATGATCCCTGCAACTATTTTTTGGTGTTTATGGAACGAGAGGAACAGAAGATGTTTTGATGGCACCTCAACCCCAAACCACTTAGTCAAATCTAAATGCTTGCTCCATCTTTTTTGTTGGAAAAAGTTGTCCCCTGTAAATAGTGCAGGACCCTTTTTTGGATTTTATTAGCTCTCTTGTCCTAGATTCAGACTTTATTTTGGGGCAAACAATGATCTCCTGTATTTTTGTTTATTTTGCAAATATGCATATTGTAACTTTGCATCTTCTTGACGCCTTCTTAATGAAACATAATACTTCATCAAAAAAGGGGGAGGACTATAGTAATATACAGTAAGCCCAAACATTTTTGGTAATTGTTTTTCTTTTCAAGTATTTGAAAGAATTATGGAGATAGGACTAATTCTTTCTAAAAGGTTGTGTTTTCACTTGCTTCGAAGACCTTTTCTTTCTTCTCCTGCCAATTCACCCTCTTTTTTAGCAATGATCAAAGACCACTCACTCCTACACCCTCAGCCCCTACGCCGCCCTATCCTTTTCTAGTTTTCAATTTTGGAGATGTGCTGCAAACCAAGGTCCCTTCGAAACAATGATCATACTAATCTGAGGACTACTGTTTCACACAACTTCCCATATCAACCATCACACAAATTCATCATGCTCAACCACCCCCCTGACAGTGCACCGCGCCCTTGCCCCATATTTGTTTGCTCCCTCATCCTGTTTGCCATCATTCCGTCTTCTCAAGTTTCTATCAAAAGTGTGTCTATCGAACTAGTTTTGGTTTGTCATTTCTGAACTTATCTTGTAAGTTGTAACAAAAAATTCCAGGTATCTATATCTACTTAGTTAAAGTTCTGGGTATTTTACTCCTCCCAACATTTTTGGTCTTTTTCTTACTCCGTATCCATCTTAATATCTTAATAAATTAATTTGTAGCAAGCCTTCTTATCCAAAAATAATTAACAACCACCTTCGAATCAGTTATTTCTCTTTTTCAGATAAGTTTTTCAAGCAACTAGTTTTCGCGAAGTTCAACACAAGAAATTTTATGGGAAAAGAAAAAGATGAAGACAATGAGTGCTTTCAGATTATGAATAGAGTGGTGTCCACTCTTTCCAATCTGAAATCACTAGGATTTCTTTAGGTCAAACAATTAGAACACTTGAAACTTTGGTCAATCTTAAAGTTATATAGAAGTGATAAGAAGAGGATGAAATGACTACACTACTACATCTTTAACTTTCCAATCTTTACTTAAATAAGTGAGAAAACATTGCCTCACAGCCCATTCTTCAGGCACGTACGGCTAATAAGGTGGTGTACGGATTGAAGGGTAACACTCAAATATCACATAAATATTTACACCACTTAATTCTTTAACACGTTCCTTCACTTGTAAAAGTGTATCTAACTATGATCAATTAACTGTGTATGCTTAGCTAGATTATCAAAAAATGAAGATGAGCATTTGGTAGTAAAAAGATAATTTCAGTGTCCGCATTTTAGAACTCTTTTACAGTGTCTTCTAGGTTCCCAAGGTTTTTTCAATAGTGCATATAAGCATAATCTGCATTAGATTCCAAGTTGAGTGCCGATAATAGGAGGAACATATTGGTCTTCATGACACTAATGTCATGCAAAAGCAGAACACATAGAGGCATCTTATCTTTACGACAGGCATATAAGAGATAAGCCGATAATAATATAGATAAAGTCAATGACACAAGAGCAAACCCTCCAGAGCAGCATTACTGAAATCAACTGCACATGAAGAGAAAAAACCGCCGAAAGGTAGTCAATCACTCGAAACAGAATTCTGCATTCTGATCTACATTGTTAGCTTGTCATAACAAACGTATCACATAAAGTGAAAACGACATAGAAGGTAGGCCAAAATGTCCAAGTATATTATATATTCAAAATCATATATAGCCTCTTTGTTCCAGACATACTAAAAGTTCAATATTGTCACCAGAATGTTTGGTAAAACATATCTTTTATCACAATCAAATTTAGTGTCTTGTTACTGTCCAAAAGATATTTAGCAAATAGAATCATCGTTCCACTGAATTTCATAATTTTTTAACCATTTATCTAATAATCAATTTCCTATATAATTCAAGCCAGACATGCCAGGAAAAAGTACACTGTCTTACTTGAGCCCACATATTTTTCTATCGAAAAGATTAATTTTTTACAAATTATTCAATAATCAAGTTTAGAATCTTAATCAAAACCAAAAAAGGAATATCACAATACATAAGCATTATACAATAGAAACCAATAGTAAATATTTATTAAAGAATTAAAAAAAATACCGAACAAAAATAGATCCAAATGAATAAGGAAAAAGGGGCTTACGAACTCTTTGACGATTCCCTTGTAAATCAAGACAGGGACAGCAATACCAAAGATACCGACGATAGCGAGGTTCCGGCGAGTCCATCGGAAGTTGTGCTCAAGGTTCTCCCTCGCCGCTCCCCATTCCTCTATCCACCGGTTCTTCTTGTACTCCATTCCACCTCCCATCTTTCTCTCACCGCACTCTTCCAGGTGAAGTCCAAAATGTTTAGCTGCTTTGCTACTGTAGTCTAAATAAGTAAACAATCTATATTACAGTCCCTAATTATTGAACGTCTTACATAATTTAAATAAAGAAAAAAAATAAGAATAAGTTTAAATTGATATCATAGTCCTAAATATTAGAAAATTAACTTAAATTATTATTTTATCTAATGTGAAATTAATTTTGAACGATGTCTATTTTGAACACATTCCAATAAATCTGAAAGAAAGCGGCAGACAGACTAATTTGGCTGGTTGAATTTTACTTTCGCTTCGCAAGGTTGATTTGTAACCCATTATGAGTTCAAGCGAAGTTCAACTGTGGCTTGTTGATTTGAACGAGGTCAAGTTTTCTTTCCCTTGGCGATGGCCGATGGCCGTAAGGGTATAAATTCGAGCGAGGTCAAATTGTAACCCATTATGTGTTCGAGCAGGGTCGAACTTTCCTTTCTATTGGTGATGGACGATGACCGTAAGGATGTAGATTCGAGCGAGGCCGAATTGTAACCCGTTGTAAGTTCGAGCGAGGTCGAACTTTCCTTTCGCTTGGCTATGGATGATGGCCATACGTGTGGTAAGAATGTTGCATGTCGCCTTGTTTTTTTTTGGGAGAGTTACTCGTTGTTGCATCGTTTATGCATGCGTTGGGGTGAGTCCCAGTTTATCTAATCTTGCTTTTATTGGAGAATATCATGAGTTGTTTTATAGTTTATGTATGTGTTGGGGTGAGTCCCAGTTTATCTAGTCTCTTTATTGCTCGACTTGGAGGGACCGTTGTTGGGACGGGTGACAAACTTAGTTTATAAATTAGGTATTCTCCTTTACACAACAATCATTAGCCATAATACCTAAGTCATTTCCCTCTATTACTGGTTGACCCTCTGAAATGCCGTAACTCCAATTCGTCATTCAAGCATTTTGAATACACGATCTCGATCGTGGCCGAGGTGCGTATCGTTATAGTGTTGTATGGATACGACTTTATCCCAAGTAACATTTTGCCGTTTCTCTTCACACAGATTCTTGTCTAGTCAAAGTTTGACCCATACACATACTTATTTATCATTAGAAATACATATTCCTAATAATTTGAGTTTCGTCATTCTGTCTTTCTTTATGAATTTTTATAATTTATGAATAAAATGAAAACCAATATGAATATTATATGAATATTATAAAAATAATAAAAAAATTATTACGTTTTCACCTCAAAGTGAAATATAGTATTTAGTTCTTTCTTTCATTTAATGCCTATTTTAAACTTATTTACTCAATTTTAGTTTAAAAAATTAAAGACAGCAGCTAGACTTTTCTATATGATATATACAATTAAATTAAATTGCAACAAGTTCTTCTTCCTCGTGTAATATAGGATTGACAATCTTTTTTAGCAAATACAAAATTAAAAACCGCTGAAAATTTTCTTCTTCGGCGACTCTTCTCTATCAGTACCCACTTAAAAAAAAAATTGCCAGAAATAAAACTTTATCGGATGAAGGATAAATTTGAGACTTTTCCCTTAACAAAATTTACGTTAAATGGTTGATAATAGAAACAAGTGAATTTAAATATTTTTAAAAAGCGTCCATCTAGTAAAGTTTGGGGGCTAATCTCACATTTCCAAAACTTATCTCTGCTCTGAACCTAAATTCTCAATTTTGTCCATAGACCCTTCTAGTTCTAGGGCATTATATACTGAATACTCTGAGCCGAATCAAAGTTTTCAGAACTGAACAAAAATCCAAGAAACAATCGGAGAGATCTAAAAACATGTCATCCAAGATTATGCTGAAGGCTAAAGGGAAGACCACCAAAAAGGCAGCAGCAGCAGATGAGGACGACGGAGCAGTGGCGGTGGTGGGGAAATTCGTGAAGGAGTGGGGTACATGGACTGCAAAAAAGGCCAAAGTCATAACTCATTATGGTTTTATCCCACTTGTCATCATCATTGGCATGAATTCTGAACCCAAACCCTCTCTTTCTCAGCTTCTTAGCCCTGTCTAAAACCCATTTTCTTGTGAGGTTGTGGGGTTGGGATGGGGGTATGATATTAGTCGATTTGACTTTTATTTGGCAATATTATTGTTTAGAAGTTTTGGGTTTTGTCTTTCTAATGTTCGGTTGATGTTAATGGGTTGTGAAACTTGAAATAAAGAAGTTATCGTCTTAGCTGGATCACCTTGATATTGATCAATAACTTTTGTTGTATATGAGTAAAATTTTGGTTTTGTAGTGTGTATTAGCTCCAGTTCCTCTTTTATTTTGATGCACTAGAGCTTTTGTTTTACGGTCTAATGCTGTGATTTCATTATTAAACTGGTGGGTTTGTTAAATTGTATATGTGTTTTCTGCCGTATCTCCTTATGAAGCATTAGTCTACCTATGCAAGTTGATTATTTTGAAGGCATATTTTTTGGTAAAATATTTAAGAAGGGATGTGGAAGGTTGTTTATCATTAACACGTTGGAAAAATATGCAGTCAGTGTTGCAAATCGGGTGGTTAAGATCTATGAAGGACATGATTGATGATGAATAGGTAACTCGTGAATTGACAGTTTCTTGGCCGATCATACTTGTTTATTTGGTCCTTTGGTCATGATACTTCAGTAACTAGACCTATTTTCCGAGTTACCTAGGGGTTCGACCTAGTGGTCAATGAAGTCCATACAAAAAACATTAGGTGATTTCTTTTCACCTTGGTGGGAAGAATATTACCTAATGGAGTAGTCGAGATGTGCTAGCTGGCCGAGATACCATTAGGGAGAGGGACTTTGTCTAAGCAGGTTTTTATATGACTCAATAAACTGGCTCACTGGTTGTGATTGATACACACTCTTGATCAATTTTGATTTGAGTTGTGTCGGATTCAATTTTGGCTTTTGTAAAATATGAGTAATAGTCCTTTTTGGTGTATACCCTGATTGATAATCTAGGGGGTGGGGGATGTATTAATCAATTTGACTATTGTTGGACATATTGTTTTTTGTTTTTGGTGCAATGAAATTGTGATGTTTACTTGTAATGATGTTTTCATACTAATGGGTTGTGAAACCTGAAATGAAGGAGTTAGCTTTTTTTAGCTGGATCACCTAGGTCTTGATCAATTTTAGTGTTGTGTATGAGTAAATTTTGGTTTTATAGTGTATACTGGTAAGACGTTTTGATTTCCTCTTGAATTTTCATGTACTAGGGTTTATATTTTTAGGGTCTAATACTGTGATGTTGGTTATTAAGCTCGTGGGTTTGTTAAAATTGTAATTATTTTATGTGCACTCCGTTGAATGTCCTCATGATATTAGTTTAACTATGCAATTTGGTATTTTGAAGGCATTGTTCTAGTAATAACCAGGTAAAATAATTACCTAGGTGTGGGGAAGGTTGTTTATCATTACGAAGCCTTGGGAGAATTTGCAATGAGTGCTAAGAATCGGTTGGTTAAGATTATGGAGAACATGACTGAGGATGAATTGTCAGCTCGTGAATTGACAGTTAGTTGGCTGTTCATACTAGTTTATTCAGTTATCTGGTCATGGTATTTTATCAAGTGCTAACTAAATCTATTTTTTGGGCTAAGCCAAGGGTGTGAGCGAGTGGTCGATGAAGTGGGTGCAACCTTCGAGAAGAGGGTTCAAACCGGAGAATTTGCATAGAGTGCTGAGAATCGGTTGGTTAAGACTAATGGAGAACATGACTGAGGATGAATTGTCAGCTCGTGAATTGACAGTTTGTTGGCTGTTCATACTAGTTACTAAATCTATTTTTCGGGCTAAGCCAAGGGTGTGAGCGAGTGGTCGATGAAGTGGGTGCAACCTTCGAGAAGAGGGTTCAAACCAGAGAAGACAAAAGACATTAGGTGATATCTTCCCATCTGCATAAGCCTTTGGCATAGTTATCCGGTTGTTGGTTGGAGGTAGTAAGTACCTGGTGGAATAGTCGAGCTACGTAAGTTGGCCTAGACACCACACCACTTTTTACATAGAAAAAAGTTGGGTTTTCCTGCATCCATGTGATTTCTAGGAAGAGGGGCCTTATAAGCATGTTTCTGTTTGACTCAAATAAACTGGTTTTCTGCTCATGATCAATCCCCATTCTCGAATATTGGATTTTGATGTGTTGGGTTTGTTTTACCGTCTTAGTTTCACACACAAGTTTAGCAACCAGGCCACTTTAGTACTAAATCCTTTTAGTTTGTACCATTTGTACCAATTGATTGCGGATTTTGGTTTTTCCCCCTGCTTTGGTGCTTTACCAACGGGGAAGGTTATGCTTCTATTCTGCTAAGAAAGCTTAAGGTGCTGGTAGTATCTTTAATTCTAAAGCATATTCATCACCATTTAGGACAATGCTCTAGTCTTGTTTGCTAGTTCTCTCAGGACTGGAAATCTTTTGTACTCTGCCTCTTGTTCTTGTCCTTCTTTTATTGAATAGGTTGAGTTGTTTTATTTTCACTATGTAAGATTTTCATTGTTCATTATTAAGCATGGAATATGGTACTATGGTAATCTACTTTCGTGCTGATTGTACTCTGCAACTGTTAGGTTCTTACAAGCTATCATTGTGAATGGCTGAAAACATTCCAAGGTTTCACTCGTAATAGGGTTATGTTGTTTTTGTATAAACAAGATGCTACTGTAATGATTCCCTGCTTGGGAGGAAGATAATCATCATCTATTTCGGCCTTGCACCATTTTAACTATATATCCACATGCTTGTAGTGTAGCTACCTTCAGTCCAATACTCCAATCATGTAAAAAGCTCTTCTTTTTTCCATAGTGTGACTCCTTCTTTCAGTTAATAAGCATTTTAAGCAGTTTTGCCTATCACATATAGGGTAAGCATATTGGATGACCACATTCTGGATAGGATAGTCTTACTAGCTTGAATTCTGAAAAGGATCATCTCACTAGCTTGAATTTTACCATATTGGGATGTTACATTGGAGTATATAGGTGATAATATGGTCCAGTTATTTGCTCGTCTTCTCAGATCACTTCAGTGCTAATCTTGACTTGTGGAGAGTTGATACATTGATTAGATAGTAAAAGTTTGATGCTGCTGGATTGGAGTGTCCATCGTTTCCACGAAACAAGCAAAGATCCATGGCGTCCTTTGCTCTGCCTCTGAGTTCAGCGATCCTCTTTTCAATCACATGCGGTTAGTTCTCAAGCCATAGTGAACAAGTAAAGGATGAATGACTGTAGACAGGCATATCATCCTTCCGTTCAATCAAAGGCATCTGAGCTGGAGTAATTCAGATCAGTAAAGAGGACAATGCTCAATCAAAGGCATCTGAGCCGGAGTAATTTAGATCAGTAAAGAGGACAACACTCGTCGAGCACTCCCAACTCTAGCTCTAGATGGCTATTGATTGATCAAGGAAGTGCTTTAATTGACTATTTGATGGAGTTCCTGTTAATCTAGTTGCTTTTTCAGGTCTGGTTGGTTTGATAGCTGTAATGCTTTAGTTTCCTACCAGGTTGATGATGAATAGTATCATCTTCTTGTGGAAGTAGTTCCACTATGAACTTTGGTATTTGATATTAACTGCCTCAATTAGTTTGACTACTTTATTGACCACAAGTAGTCCACTTCTGAGTATATCATCTATCACCTACATTTTTGTTGTGAAAAGTTTCCAATTTTTTTTGTTTAATACCAACTAAAGCAAGGGACTGAGTTTTCCCCTTTTTCTGTGAAGTCACAAAGTTGGATAACCTTTTAGTGTATAGTTAAGGGGTGTATTATTTTTGTTTAAAAACTAGGGGATTAAGTTGTGATTATGCTAGAGAAGAAAGAGATTGCTATTTTCTGCTTACGTTTAGTGTCTGAATTTTTACTGTTGAGCTTCTGTTCTGCCACTCTCCTCTGTGTATGCAATTGTGTTCTTGGTTTGCACTTCTCGAAAATTGTCATTTTTGATGGGTAATAATGTGTTGTTGCATACTCAGCCGTATCTAAGTATTTTGTACAACTTAAATGTAAAATGCTATTTGGGCTATTTTGGATAATCAAACACGTTGAGATGATTAGATAGGATATGCTGTCGTTTTAAATTTTCAAGGACATGGCTCTTCATAGAAATATATGGAGGTCGAGCATTATGGTGGTAGGTGGTAGGCTAGGGGTAGTCGAGAGTTCTTTTCTCTTTGTATGAGGTAGTCTAATAGAGTTTTGTTTAGGTTTGTTGGTGTATGTTGTGTTTACATTATTGTTTTGCATAATTTTATGTTATTTCCTTTCATTTATTCGTGTTGTTATTTTCTTTCTGGCATATTTTATTGTTACATGCTTTTTCTCTTTTTTTTTCCTGATACTATTGTTTCTTCCGTTGAGTCGAGAGTCTTTCGAAAATAGCTTCTCTAATTCTTTTCGGGGTAGGGGTAAGATTTCCGTACGTTTTACTTCTCATCAAATTTCACTAATGAGATTTTACTGGATATGTTGTTGTAAATACGCTGAGGAGTGGAGTAACTTCTAGCAAAAATCGTTGGTACCGTAGTTAAAAATTCTCTATTTTCTGACAGAAAATCACAATACTTTTACGATCCAACACAAAAGGTCATAATTACCGAAAATTCAACTTTCAGATGTAATACTTTTTTATTCTGTAATCTATATTGTCCCAATTAAAAGAGGACTGACCCGACCCAATACTCATCTACATAATCAATCAATCAAACCACTAAAAGTTTCAATGAATTGGAAAAAAAATTTTATAAGAAAGATATTACTTCTGATGCACTGATAATTAGTATTTCTTCCTGTCTTGATTTATGTGACGCTTGTTCAAATTTCGAGAGTCAAACGAATTACGTTTTTATTGTATTTACATATTTTTTTTAAATATTTTAAATTATTAATTATTGTTCTTATAATATAAGGTGGGATTATAAACCTCCATGGTGCTTTACATGTGCTAGTTTTACCTTCTTTTCTTTTTTGGTGTTTTATGTGTTTAACAGAATATTATTATAACAAGATGTTGAAAGAGTTGTAGACGATCTTTGAAATTATGCGAGGTGCTACTGAAGTACAAAAAAATAAGGCTAAAATATTCAAAAAGCACGTGAAAATTGCGGTTAAAAGTTATAACGAACCGATCCGTCATCACGGGAGTTACCGCCCTATTTTTCCCGTTTTATGCTTCTATAGGTTTCATTATATGTGTTTGGAGAATTTGAAGTAATTCGGATAGAGTTCGGGTAGAAATGAGACAATAAGTCTCTTTATGAGAAGGTTAGTTTGGAAAAGTCAATTGAATGTTGAATTATGAGTTAGAGTGCTCAGAATGGATTTTCGATAATTCGACTTGTCTCGGGGGATGATTTGTGATGTGTGTGCAAAATTTCAGGTCATTCGGACGTTGTTTGGTTGGGTTTTTGATTGAATGCGTGTTTCGGAAGCTTTTGAAGAACTTAGGCTTGAATCCGATGTGAATTGATGATTTCAGTGTTGTTAGGTGTGTTTTGATGATTGGAACAAGTTTGAATGATGTTTTGGGATATGTTGGTGCCTTTGATTGTGGTCCCGGAGGCCTCAGGTGTGTTTCGAGTTGTGATCATGCTCTTATTTGATGTTTCAACGTCGTATTTTTGGACATAAAGGGGTATCATATTGAACAAATGAGCTCCAATTACTATTTTGAATGAAGCATTAGATCCGTATTGTAATTATGGACCCGTAGAAAAAAGAATCATCGAATTTGGACACCGTATGAGGATTTTATGGCCATTTTACTAAGGTTGCCCAGATTCTCATATTAATGACGAAATTGCCCCTGACGGCGTATTAAAAACCTGCACTATTTGCAAATCTTAAAACCTACATATCTCCTTTATTATAAGGTCAGATTGAGTGATTCAAAAGCTTAAATTCATTATAATTTCACAAAGAATCCATTGGGAGCACTCAAATGCGTGAACAGTATACCTATAATGAGCACATCAAGTTTTCTTCCAATTTTGGAACGGGAAGAAGCCTCTGAGGCGATTTTTAAGAGAGAATTCATGGGATTCATCAGGTAAGAGTTCTTAGATTTAGATTATGTTGTTATGATATAAAGATATAGATTAAACACTGAAAAACCAAGGATCTAAAGGGTAAAATGGAGGTTAGGGCTTGAAACCTAAGAAAGTGTAAACTTGAAATTTGAGGGGTCAAACGGACTCCGATTTTGATAAACTTTATATGTACGGACTCGTGGAGAGACGAGGAACCCGTTGGTATTATTTTTAGAATTTTTCGAGAAGTAGGACCGGGGCTCAGGTTTTACCAACTTCGTCAATTTTAGTACTTTTCAAGTAATTTTGATTGGGTTATGTTTCTTTGACCCATATTTATGTATTCACTGTGGTTTTGACAAGATTCGACGCGCGAGTAGGTCGATACGAAAGGAAAAGGCATTGCGAACGAGTCTACGACCGGTTAGAGATGAGTAGTTGGTGTATATGATGGCCTCAGGGTTTGAAACCCCGGCTTATCACATTATGACACTATTTAAGGTGTGACTCGCACCCCATGGCAGGTGTGGGATTGTTTATGACTGGGGATTGTGACTTGGTCCATCCCGAACAAGTATGTTTCTATATATTGGCGATTGATACGCACCCTGTGTTGAATATATTTGGGCTTATTGCCGTGTTTGGGGCCTTGTGTCGATCTGTAGTATCCTCGGAGGATGAATATCAGTGTGATAACATGATTTGCATAATCATTAATCTTAGTCCTGTATTTAATCACTATTATGAAATGTTAAGTCACATTTTCTTGAAAATTAAGTAACTAAAGTACTTTCCCAATTAATGAATTGAAAACTGGAAATAAATAAATTGAAGATGTTATGTGATTCATATGCATATTGTGGACTGAGTATGGATCGGACTGCACGTCACAGCGAATGAGATGAATATATTGCGCTTGGGCTGAAGGAGCCCCTTCGGAGTCTGTACACACCCCTAGTGAGTGCCGTCGACGTTAAATGGATCGGGCTACGCGCCGTAGCGGTCATGTGCATTGTATTGCATTCATGCATTGTTATTTATTTGTGTTAGCTGTTATTAGCTGTTGTTGTTGGTTTGTGGTAAGATATCGAAATGTTAGTTTTAGCTTTGCTTTGTGGCATTTTTATGGATTTCTTACCTTCAGACATTTTATATGCTTTTTACTCACTGAGTACTTAGTACTCACCCCTACTCCCTACTCCCTACACCCTTGTGTGCAGATTCAGGTACACTAGAGGTTTAGCCGAGCAATCCCGGAGTTGTTGAGATAGAAATCACTGGAGGTTCGCAGGACTTGGCTACTCTTCTTATCCTGGTTTTATTTACATATATATTTTCAGACTCGAGTATTTCGTTCAGATATTCCTATTATCCAGTTTTTGCTTAGAGGCTCTAGACTTATGACCCCAGAACTTTTGGGAGTGTTATTTTCGGTGTTCGCACTTCTCAGTATTTTTATTCTACTATTATTATTGGAGTATTATTTTAAACTCTCTTATTCTTCTTGAATCTGTCCTTTTGGGACTTGTTAAATATGAAAACAGTTGTTGGTCTGGCTTGCCTAGCTTTAAGGTTGGCGCCATCACGACCGGGTTTGGGTCGTGACAAGTTGGTATCAGAGCCTAGGTTACTAGGCCTTGCGAGTCATGAGCCGGTTTAGTAGGCTCTCGCGGATCGGTACGTAGACGTCCGTATCTATCCCCGAGAGGCTATAGAACCTTTAGGAAAACTTCACTTTCTTGGAATTCTAATCGTGCGTATTTGATTCAGCTTGATGGTTGGTGATACCCCGATCGAGGGGCGAGATGTAATCTCCATGAGTTCATGTTGGGCCAGTTTGGTGGGCTTGAGGCTGAATCTTCGCCTATGGCTTGAGCACCGAGATGCTGATTTTGCGAGCTGGTATTATGAACTTATATGTCCAGTATTGTCCCTAATCGTGGGATGTGTGCTGAAATACTAAATTGAGGCGAAGCAAGTGGGTTATCTACTGCGGAGTGTTCTCATGTGGTATGAACCTTGTGTGTGTGTTAGAAGATCTTATGTGTAATTGAAAGGTATTTTCTATGTGTTATGACTCGAATAGGTGCAACACATGTCCATGTATCAATTTTGATAATATAATACAGGTAGTATTGAGATTAATGTTGTTGATATACATTGTGATGTTTTAAGTTGTAGACATGCTGTTAGGATGGTTTTAGTGATTCTCTAGCAAGTGGATAGGCCCAATTACAAAGGAAACTCTGCCGAAATTTTTGAAAAATTTGGGACTTAGTAAAAATTTGGTCGCCTAGAGAGTAGGCTTAACTGTTGCGTGAATAAATGCAAGAATTGTGGAAGAGTTAAAATTTCTGATGATCCGTGTCTCCACAAGCTTGTGAAAGAGTGAGTTTAATCTCACCATAGTATTAAGGCAGCAATAAAGTATATATGTTGTGTTATATATGGCTTCGAGCTAAGTTGGGGAGGTTGCCGTTGATTAGCTGATTGAACGATTATGTGCTATGTTGGTTCTGTCTTAAAGTATGCTGGCGAACCAGTTATGATTGCATAAATTGAGCCGAGGACGGCACGAGTGAAGGAAATTTTTTGACAAGATGTCAAGAGATCGGATAAGCAGGAAGGAAGTTTCGATGGTTAAGATAAATTAGTATTGTCTTCAGCGTCACCTGAGAGCGGTGTTGTGTCCTGTTTAATGGTTCTTGATCGCTCTTCAGCGTTAGTGTGACCGGTGGTTTGGTGGTATGACCCAAATATTGTTGTGGTAGGTTGTGGGAGTGTGTCCCACTGGAAGATTATATAAGTGTGGCATGCAGTCACGTGACTGATTAAAGATGTAAACCACGTATGAAGGTTGTGATAGTGTCGTTAAATTGAGAAATTCATGCCTTGGAGGGTACTTGGCCTATTGGGTTGCGAACTAGGGAGGATTACTCCGATTACGATGGTTATTCTTGCGTGTTATGAGAAAATGAGAGTTATTATGGATCTTTGAAAGGCTATCAGAAATAGTTCAGTGTGATTAGAATCGGCTTGAAGTCGATGGATATATTTAATGTGAATAATGGCTCTATATCAGGCCAGATGTGTGCATTTTTATAACGCGATCCTCATGGATGAGTAGTTAGGTTGATGTTTCTTTGTCAGATATTTCGCGTAGTGATGCATTGCGCTGGGTGAGTTGTGAAACGGCTTGAGAAATTGCTATATGTTAAGAATCCGCGTAGGAGTGACGTTATACGAGCATCTTGGCTCTTGAGATTCATATTGTACATCGCACCTTAGTGGTGCTTGAGTGTTGTAGCTTATAACGCTATATGTCCCTCAGAGATATTATTATGCACTTAGCATGTGTACGACCGATACTCAATATTATGTTGTAATGAGCAAATTTGGCTCGATGTGCATCTCCTTATGTGAGATCTATGTGTGGATCGAGTGGCACGCCGCCATGGGTATGTTATCTGGATCGGGGTGCACGCCGCAACAGTGTGATATCGAGTATAGTTTTCTATATGCCATCTTTGTATGCCTTGCTTCCTGTTTTCCAAGGAAAATATGTATTGGTGTGTAGGATTTGATAATTCCTTCCAGGGCTCGTTTACTTTAGTACCGCATTCGAATTGGTAGCCTATTCACACATTAGGGCATCATATGCGACATTTAATTATGTCTGGAGTGGCTTATTACCCGAGCAGTTCGTACTGGGTGAGACGAGATCATTGAATTCGAGATCGGTGCAATCTGAGCATATGAAGTAAAGTACAGAGCTAAGACCATTGTTTGGTTCAAAATAAGGGGATAGTTCTCGCCAAGAGTATAAAACTAATGAATTGTTGTCTCGACGGTGGCTAAGAATGTATACAGATCTCATCTGTCGTGTCAGTATTGTAAGAATTTGCACAAGGCATGTGTCTGTCATGCAGAGCATGGGATGTGTAGTGATTCCCTTTAAGCGATCGGATAAGAGAGCTTCAGATGATTAGGGAAATTTTAGAATATCTATCGTTGAGAATGGATACTTGGTGGGTGCATGTATTCGCACGGTGGAAACTGGGATTAGGTATGATGATTTGTGTGTTATATGGAGTTATGATGTACATGCTATGTTGTGGTGGTGGATCTTTATTCGTTGGTATGTTATATTATGGATGTGATGTTGGAATTCGGATTGGTTGTCTTAGTGTTGGGTGATTTTGAACTATTGCATTAGGGGCTATGCCAGAAATGCCAAGAGTTAAGTGGTGAAGTGTGCTAGAATATGTTTTAGCAGAATGATTTATATTTTAAAGAACCATCGGACAACTGGGAAGGAGTACCTTCTTAATTGGGCATTTGTGATAGATGTCAGTGCATAGGTTGATACCATTGATTACTTTTCGTTATTGAGCAACTTTTCGAATACATCTCGTGTGGCCGAGCATCTAACCAGGTGAGATTGTGGATTTCAGTATTTATTTGGTGTCTTTGGCAGGAGTTGTAGAAGTGGAAGAAACATTTTTAGGCTTCTTGGTACTGAATTCTTTGGCAGGCCGATATGGCTACGTATTTATCTGGAGCTAGCTTGGTTGACCCTGAGTTGTACCGTTGAGAAATAGGTTGAGTCTATCGTTATTGAGCTTGTTAACAATCTGAGGAAAGCTAGGAGTTGTCTTTCAATGTTGTGAGACATTGTGATTTGTTAGTTATGGGCACCTGTGGTGCGGTTCCATTGAGAATTCATAGAGAAAGTCTAGCGGGAAGAGTAATTGAGTGTTGCTTGGTGTATGGAGCATTGGTTATGGTCCCTCGAGTTGTGTGTTGTGTTCTCAGTTTCATCGTGGGTGTAATGAATTGTGTTAGTTTCAGACATCAAATGTGCGTGGTTGATGATTTTGAGCATAGCGACTTGAGTTACTTCAGGTGTAACGGTGTTGGGATAGGATCGCGCATTGTAGCGAGGCTACGAGAGTTATGACCTTTCGGAGTAGATTCAGGCATTTTATTTCTATGATGTAAGATAGGGTCTCAGCCCTGTATTATAACGACATTGATGAACTTGAGGTACAACTATTTTGATTGAGTCATTTATTATGAATTGAGTGCATTCAGATCATTTATTACTGGTGCGTATATTATGCAAGATGTGGTTTAGACTTGTATTGAGGTATCATATCACCATAGTGGTGTTGGATTTGAGGTGATCGTTGTGTTCATTAATGAATATGAACAAATTTGATCTTAGCTTGTTAGGAAGATAATATCGAGGTTTGACCCAAAAATCTATTGCGATATCAGTCAAGGGAAGTGGTTTTAGGAATGGTTGATTTGAGAGATGATTACGATTTATAGCGTGTTTCATTCATCGTTGGCAGTATATGAAAGTGTTGGAATAAGGCTTTAGCTAATAAGAGGTTCTCTAGCGGTAATTGGTTGCTAGGGACAACTGCTGTGAATAGAAGTTATGATTCCAAGTGTTTGGTTTAAGCGGTATATCATATTTCACCCGAGGGTGCAAGTATGGGTTATTACAGCTGGTTCAGGTTTACTCTAAGTACAGATGTGAATTTCTGATCTTGTGTATGCTTTTCGGAAAGTGTGACGTGGTTTTATGGGTTGGTTTATGGATTAAATAAACTGTGAAACTTCGGTTGTATTGTGTTATCGGATCTATGCGAGATAGGGTGACGAGGGATCACCCCGGGTATATGGTTGGTAAGATCATTCATCTACTGGTTGGCTTCTAGAACAACTCTCAATACGCTCGCGGACGAGCATTTGTTTAAGTTGGGTAGGATGTAACGAACCGACCCATTGTCATGTCAGTTACCGCCCTATTGTCCCCGTTTTATGCTTCTATAGGTTTCATTATATGTATTTGGAGAATTTGAAGTAATTCGAATAGAGTTCGGGTAGAAATGAGACGAGACAATAAGTCTCTTTATGAGAAAGTTAGTTTGGAAAAGTCAACCGAATGTTGAATTATGAGTTAGAGGGCTCAGAATGAATTTCCGATGATTCAACTAGTTTCGGGGGATGATTTGTGATGTGTGTGCAAAACTTCAGGTACTTCGGACGTTGTTTGGTTGGGTTTTTTATTGAATGCGTGTTTCGGAAGTTTTTGAAGAACTTAGGCTTGAATCCGATGTGAACTGATGATTTCAGTGTTGTTAGGTGTGTTTTGATGATTGAAACAAGTTTGAATGATGTTTTGGGATATGTTGGTGCCTTTGATTGAGGTTCCGGGGCCTCAGGTATGTTTCGAGTTGTGATCATCCTCTTATTTGATCTTTCAACGTCGTATTTTTGGACATAAAAGAGTACTATATTGAATAAATAAGCTTTGATTACTGTTTTTAATGATGCATTAGATCCGTATCATAATTACGGACCCGTAGCAAAAGAAATCATCAAATTTGGACATCGTATGAGGATTTTATCGCCATTTTACTAAGGTTGCCCAGATTTTCATATTAATGATGAAATTGCCCCTGACGGCGTATTGAAAACCTGCACTATTTGCAAATCTTAAAACCTACATATTTCCTTCATTATAAGGTCAAATTGAGTGATTCAAAAGCCTAAATTCATTAGAATTTCACAAAGCATCCATTGGGAGTAGTCAAACGCGTGAAAACTATACCTATAATGAGAAGATCGAGTTTTCTTCCAATTTTGGAACGGGACGAAACTTTTGAGGCAATGTTTAAGAGAGAATTCGTGGGATTTCATCAGGTAAGAGTTCTTAGACTCAGATTATGTTGTTATGATATAAAAATATAGATTAAACACTGAAAAACCAAGAATTTAAAGGGTAAAAATGGAGGTTAGGCCTTGAAACCTAAGAATGTGAAAAGTTGGAATTTGAGGGGTCAAACGGACTCCGATTTTGATAAATTTTATATGTACGGACTCATGGAGAGACGAAGAACCCGTTGGTATGATTTTCTGAATTTTTCGAGAAGTGCCCAGGGCTCAGATTTTATCAACTTCGTCAATTTTAGTACTTTTCAAGTAATTGTGATTGGGTTATGTTTCTTTGACCCGTATTTATGTATTCGCTGTGGTTTTGACTAGATTCGACGCGCGAGGAGGTCTATACAAAAGGAAAAGGCATTGCAGACGAGTCTACGACCGGTTAGAGGCGAGTAGTTGGTGTATATGATAGCCTGAGGGTTTGAAACCCCTGCTTATCACATTGTGACACTATTTAGGGCGTGACTGCACCCCATGGCAGGTGCGAGATTATTTATGACTGGGGATTGTGACTTGGTCCATCCCGAACATGTATGTTTCTATATATTAACGATTGATACGCACCTTGTGTTGAATATATTTGGGCTTATTGCCGTGTTTGGGGCCTTGTGTCGATCTGTAGTATCCGTAGAGGATGAATATCATTGTGATAACATGATTTGCATAATCATTGATCTTAGTCCTGTATTTAATCACTATTATGAAATATTAAGTCACATTTTCTTGAAAATTAAGTAACTAAAGTATTTTCCCCATTAATGAATTGTAAACTGGAAATAAATAAATTGAAGCTGTTATGTGACTCATATGCATATTGTGGACTGGGTATGGATCGGGCTGCACGCCACAGCGAATGAGATGAATATATTGCGCTTGGGCTGAAGGAACCCCTCCGTAGTCTGTAAACACCCCCAGTGAGCGCCGTCGACGTTAAATGGATCGGGCTATGCGTCGTAGAGGTCATGTGCATTGCACTGCATTCATGCATTATTATTTATTTGTGTTAGTTATTATTAGCTGTTGTTGTTGGTTTGTGGTAAGATATCGGACTGTTAGTTTTAGCTTTTCTTTATGGCATTTCGTGGATTTCTTACCTTCAGACATTTTATATGTTTTTTACTCACTGAGTACTTAGTACTCACCCCTAATCCCTGCACCATTGTGTGCAGATTCAGGTACGCTGGAGGTGTAGCCGAGCAGTCCCGTTTATTCAGAGCTATCAGAGTTGTTGAGGTAGTTGCTGGTGTTTGCGGGACCTGGCTACTCTTCTTATCCCAGTTTTATTTACATATGTATTTTTATTTCGTTCATATATTTCTATTATCTAATTTTTGCTTAGAGGATCTAGACTCATGACCCC
Source organism: Nicotiana noctiflora (assembly GCA_032618575.1). Lineage (NCBI taxonomy): Eukaryota > Viridiplantae > Streptophyta > Magnoliopsida > Solanales > Solanaceae > Nicotiana > Nicotiana noctiflora. The sequence goes on from JASVEL010010264.1 coordinate 39,717, forward strand.
AGATCTTTTGGGAGTGTTATTTTCGGTGTTCGCATTGCTTAGTATTTTTATTCTACTATTATTATTGGAGTATTATTTTAAACTCTCTTATTCTTCTTGAATCTATCCTTTTGGGACTTGTTGTTAAATATGAAAACAGTTGTTGGTCTGGCTTGCCTAGCTTTAAGGTTGGGCGCCATCACGACCGGGTTTGGGTCGTGACAGAAATAATATCTTGGGATAAATTCTTTCCAATTCACTAACCCTTTTATTTATTTGATTGATTGATATATGTAAAAGGATTTTGGGTCAGGTGCGATTGGTCTACTTTTAATAGGCTCAATATTTATTAGATTAAAAAACTTTGAAGTAACAAATTATTGCTTTCGAAAGTTGAGTTTTTCGGTAGTTGTGTTTTATTTTTATATTAGGTGATGAAAGTTTAGTGATTTTTTTGGTTAGAAAATATAGTTATGTGACTTCGGTGAAACATTGTTATATGATCACGTGTGAAATTGATGTTAGTATTCTATAGTCGTACAATACTTTTGGAGAAGAAAAAAAATGTAAAAACAGAAATATAGAAGAAGTAGAAATTAATCCGAGCAATTGAATTCACACTATTCCTTAATAATTTAATCTCCTCCTAGTACCTTAGGTTGCAGATTATTTCCTTCGAGCATAGAACGAATTAAATACTGATGTCGTGGTACTTCAAGCTCGAGTGTTTCAGTAGCTTCAGAAATGAAGAAATGAAGAAGAGATTTCAGATTTTTCACAAGGAAAATCTGAGGGAATGACATGGAATTTATAGCCATCACATTAGGTTCAACTGAAGAGGTGCAACTCTTCAAGATGGCCTTTATCATTTACGCGAAATAAAATCTTAGGGAAACTTTAAATTACTATTAGAAAAATGGATGATTTGGATTCGAAGCCAAGCTAGCAACGACGATGACGATGTGGGGCATGCCTTCTTCTAAACTTTTTAAGAGTTAGAAGAAGTGTAATTATATATATACTCAACATATGAGCTTTCTTCTTACAATATGAGATAATTTTTCTTTGCAAAGAAGGAAAATTCAAAATTTTTATTTTCCCATCCATTTACCATTCACTATCTTATTAAACTAAAAAATCCAACAGTCTCCTACATGAATGGAAAATGGCTTTATAACGGAAATATAAATGAAAAACTGCATGATTTGCAAGCAAGAATTAATCGCATCTGGATAAGTATATTTGCCTTTGAACTTTCCGTCGTGAACTTTTATCGGATTTGCTCGGTCAATCAATAGACTTGATATCTTTGAACCGTCAAACTTTGGTATATACCTAGACAACCATAAGTCATACAATCAACTCTTAACCGTGTTTGGTTCTCATTATTGTGTTTGTTTCAGCCATGAACACCGCTTGATTTCATAAGTGCGTAGAGAACTGGCCTTGTAAAATTCTCCTTTAAGAAACTAACACTTCACACTTAAATATGTGATTCCTAAACATGTCATCCTTTAGATCACTCTTTGATATAGCCTGTATCAAATTTAAAAACCATTAAAAAAACTCTAATAATTTATCTTTGGTACTGAATATTATCTCATCATAAAAATGGACTAAACTTTTGGTCGACAATATTGAACCGTCATTAATGCCTTTGTTTGATCTCCTGGAACCTAGATCTCGGGATCTCCACTCTTCTAGGTAGATTTACCACCACAATGACTTATCCTTGGCCATACTCCTGCTCCCATCGATGATCTTTCAACTACCTCTATAGTTAGGCCTTTTATAAGTGGATCCAATACATGACTTCACAAAGTCAATTGTGATAATTTTCCTGGAGCTCAATTGTCTAAGGTTTTATGTCTTCATCTTATATGACAAGATTTTCTATTATACATAACGCTCTTAGCCTTTATGATTGATGTTTAACTATTGCAATGTATACATATTGATTCCCACTGTTTGGTCCAAAATAGAATATCTTTCAAGAAAATTCGGAGTCATTTAGCTTCTTTATCGACTTTATCTAAGGCTATGAGCTCAACCTCTATTGTAGAGTGGGCAATAAAAGTTTGTTTGAATAACTTTCAAGATACCACTTCTCCACCGGTAGTGAATACATATCCACTTATGGACTTAGAATCAGTTGATTCAGTGATCCAATTTGCATCACAGTATCCCTCAATCACTGCTATGAGCACATAATTTTTGCCATAAGCAAGTTATTCCTAAAATCCAAACAAAAGAATTTTTTTTATTTTTTTACAATTTTTTGTTGATATTTCTGTATTTTTTGTGTTAATTAGTTGCATAATAACTCATATTAAAAATACAAAAAATATGCATATGCATTTGGATTTTTAATTTCATAATTTTAATATTAATTCATTTCGAAACAATTTAGTAAAAATCAAAAATAATATTTTATTATTTTAATTGAAAATTATTAAATAAATTTTGTTTTGTTTTAATAAGAAAAATACAAAATACAAAAAAAATAATAAAAACAAAAAAGAGAAATGAAAATAAAAAGCAAGGTAAATAAAAAAAAACATACAAACAAAGAAGCGCTGTCAAGTGAGATAACTTGGGCTTTTGCAATAATTCCCCAGCCCAACACAAAGATACCCGTCCCTAGGCCCAATTGAAAAATCCGGTCCAGCACATTGGGAATTAAAACGGTGGCGTTTTGATAAGAAATGATCCTGGCCGTCGAGGATTATGGATCCAACGGTTGAGGCCTGATCTCATTAAAAATGAAACAACAACGTTTTGCATTGGTTGATCTCGACCCTTCATTACCTTGATCCAACGGTTGAGGTATGAGCTTATTAATAAGTGAAACGACATCGTTCAATGCCCAAGAGATATCAACAGTTCTTTTTAATTCATCCAACGACTGTAAATCATTAATGCCCTTTTAATATATCAATCAGAATTAAAAACCCTAATCATTTTATTCCGTTTAGTCTTCCTCATTCTTTAAGCCGCCTCTACTCCCTTGTCCACCCGCCGGAACCCTGCCGCCGGGGAACGACATTTACGCCAACCACCCTAAAAAATACATCATAGAATCACCATAAGCCCCTGAATCCACCTCTCTACTTCTTTTCCTTCAAATCCTTCCCCATTGTTTCGTACATTCAAAAATGTTTCGCTGGTACCCTAACTTCGGCGAACACGACCTTACCCAATCCAACCCAAAATCACACAGTATCACCTTCTGACCTTCCTCAACACGTTTCTAAGAGTCTTGAACTTCAAATCCAACTAGAACGTCTCAAAAGTAAGTTTGTAAGATTCTCCGGTGAGGAAAAATTGCCACAAGACCTCCTTGGTTCTTGGAGATTTTGACGACTAAAAAACAAGAAAAGAAAAGACTGTCCAATGATCTAAAAAAGCCAAGTTTCTTTTTCTCTTTTTTTATTTCTGATTCTGCATGTGTTTAATTGACTCTTTTCTTGCATTTTTTTGTTCTATTTTTCAAGCTTATCTTGTGTTAGTTGAAATTCGTCTCTTTTTGTTAGAATATCTGTTTTAGTTTATAGTATCTGAATTTTAGAATTTTTCATAAGTTTCTTTCAGTTGATATTAAATTGATATTCATATCAGTATTAAATTGTTAGAATATCTATTTTATTTTATTTGGTTTTGATACATGATCCATGCTTTACGTGCTAAATATTTTTACCGCTTTAATATTTGTTGAATTGTATATAAATTATTGTGAATCCCTCCCTCTTTCTGAGTCTTCTACATCATGGAGAAAGGTGAACTTCGTGTAGATTCTCTTCTGTTAGAGTCTTTTTATCAATTTAGAATGAGGTTTGGATAAGTTGCAAAGTCGGGCGAGCTTCTGTATCCCCGGTACGCTGCCTCCCCTTCGGCCCGAGTTGTCCGCTCGGGTAAGCTAGGTCTAGACCAATAAACCTAGGGTTTAAATCTAGATGAACAATAAACTCATGCTGGATCCCTAGTAGGACGCTTATTTGCATCACGTGCATTTTGACTTAGGGGGACTCAACACATGGGTTGGGTCCGTCTAGGATTGGTGACCTGAATTAAAATGACCATCATGATGCATATTTACGTGTTACTTGCATTTATTTGCTTGGCTCCGCATGTTGACTGGCTTGTATATCATGATTAAAAAATTGTAAAAATTAGCAGTATTAGGACTAAGAGAGGATAACCATATATTGAGAAAAACCAATGCCCAAATAGTACCGAAATGCTGCCGAATTTTTGAAAATAAAAAAAAGAAATATTTGAAAAAAATAGAAAGCAAATTGTTGGTAAAAAAATAGTTTTGATTTTGGCTAATCGGCCCGAACTACGCTGGTTTGATTCTCACCACGTGTGAGATATATAGGCAACCCTTGACGGGTTCAACCACTTCTTTTTGCGAAAATAGCCAAAAATATCAAAATTTTGATTTTGTTATAAATAAGTCAAGTGACTCTATTCTTGTTAAAAATAAGCCGAATGTCCCTCAAAAAGATGCTGGAAGGCCATTTTTGCAAAAATAGCCACTTTGAGTCACTTTAAATAATTTGCGGGCACAACCTTAAAATACCCCTTGTGGAAATGTTGAAAGGTCGTATCCACAAAATCAAGTTTGGATCATTTAACAACTTTACAAAAAATAGCCACTTATCAAATAAACCATTATACGACAAGTTTTGCTCTAATAGCCCCAATTTGTATTAAAACTTTCTAAGTCTTGCGATTGGCCTGTGGTGATGCTGAATGACACCCCATGGGCCCCGTGATGAGAAATTTTGATATTAATCATTGAATATGAAATTTCTAAAATGAAATTTTTGCAAAAAAATAAACATATTTCTTTTTAATCATTAAATCCCTTTAAATAAATGTGCAGGATGAATTCAAATGACATCGACACCTTCTGAGTCCTGAGCGAGATACCCCTTAAGATCTATTTGTGGTGGAATGATCTCGGAGATGAAAGCAGAAAATCAGTGATAAAAATTCTGGGTGGCCTTGTGGGTCTCATGGACATAAAACCGAGGAAGGATATTGTTGAGGCTTTAATACCGGTTTAGGATCCAACTCGAAATGTCTTCAGATTCTCTAATTGTGAGCTTACATCAACATTGGAAGAAATAGCAGGGTGTGCCGGTCTTAATGGAAACATGAGAAATAGATATCCTTTGTCACCGAGACCGGTCACACTCCACCGGTTTTTGGATTTGTAAGTTTCAGACGGGAAGTCCAAGATCCGTGTCTAGAGAATGAGTGTTGTACCTTGCATTTTCTTTATCACCGATATGGTAACCCGAAGGGCTTCGAGGAACCAAATACCGGCCTGACACATATTGGAAATAAAGATAAATGAGAGGCTCGGTGTGGGTTGGCATTTATGGTGGCCTTCTTAGGAATTGTAATTTGCCCAAGGAAAGATAGAAATATAGACCCCGGACTAGTAGAAATGGTGGATATAGGTATGAAAAAATCTTCTAGCACGGTGGTCTCCTTGATCATAGCTGAGATATATCGAGCTTTAACTAAGTGCCGAGAAGGGGATAAATTCTTTCAAGGGTGTAGTCTTCTATTGCAAATGTGGATCCAAGAGCATTTATGCCATCGCACCGGATATATGAATTTCGGGTTGACTGGATTTAGTTGCATCAACGAGTTTGAAACCCGGGTTGCAGGCATCAAATTTCCCGAGGGTGTTGAAGCTTGGACATCATGTTTGAGATCTTTAAATGCGGATAAGGTTGAGTGGGCTTATGGGTGGCTTCCTGCTACCGAGGTTATCTACACTTCAGCGGAAGTTCCCTATATTCTTCTAATGGGCATTCACAGCATACAACCTTATGCGCCTTATAGGGTTCTACGGCAATTTGGGAGGTTCCAAACGATGCATAATGATGAGGATTTGAGTGAACAAATTATTGAGTTGAGTCCCAAAGCTACTTTTTCAGAAGCAAGAATTAGAAAGATATGGAATGAAAGTAGGTTTCTACAACCCGACACCATGATAGAGGATCAGGCAAAGGGTGAAGTGGATCCTCAATATTTGGCATGGTTCAACAAAAGATTCAAGTCTCCGGGATGCCTGCTAAGAGGCCTCATGTACATCAGTTTACTGATGGAGCTCGAGTCCAATGAGATTGGTTAGCAAAGGAGACATTGAATATTCGAATTCTTCTTGTATCATAATTTATTGTTATTTAATGCTACATCCTTTATTTTTGGATCATTTAATATGATGGTAGTGCCACCATTTATTGCTACATAGATTATACCCGTCCCAAAAATAATTTATACATCGTTTGAATATTAATATAGGCTAAGATTAACTCTATTCTATTACAAAATCTAATTATTTAAACTTATATTTAAATTTTGGATTAAATAATTTGGCGACGTATATAAAGATTTTCTTTATCTATTCTTTTAGTTTCCTTTAAATCTACAACCCACGTGATTTGTTAATCTAACAATTCACAAAGCTTTCTTTTTTCTGCTTGTATAAAAATTTTCATAGCAGGTAACTAAGGAAACAGAACTAGGGCGACAAGTGACATGAAATTTAACATGAACGTTTTCTCTAATTACTAATTTCCTTTGAGGTTCATAGAGGTATTTTTCATTTTTTTGTTTCCCACCTAGTGTCTGGTACCTGTATTGGAGTCCGACTATATCCGAATTTGCGCTCCATAGGGTCCTTTCGGGGAAAAGCGATCCCTATCAAAGCTTTTTCCATACCCAGGATTCAAACTCAAGAACTCTAGTCAAGAGAAGAGCGGTCCCATCCACCCTATTTCTCTTTGACATTTATATTTACATTTATTTCCCAATTTTAATTGAGCAAATGAACGTCTAAAAATGTAAAGAAGAAAAGACCATTAAATACAAATTCCCAAAAAAGGAATCCATCTTGTACTGAACGATGAGAAGTTATTTTCTCAGAGTAAAACAACAAAAGAAGTTGTGCAAAAGTCATAGTGGTTGTTAACCCCATCACATTTATTACTCTCTAATGAGTGTGAATAAATTTGTCCTAATCCCAACTCTTATCAAATTCATCACCCCCTTCTTCACTTTTTCAACTCTTGAGTCACTAGTCATCCTTTGCTTCTACCGATTTTCCAATTTTGAAATGAAATAATTCCACATAATGTAAGATTTACAAAACTACAATCCATTTTTATCTTCATCACACTCTTTAGAGTGCGGCCTTCCCCAAATATTACATGAATATAAGATGCCTTGTGTATCGAGCTGTATTTTATAGTATAACTAGAAAATTTAATAACAATGAATCACATGAATTTTACGACGAATACAAGAATTTAGAATTAAGGTGTATTAAATAATTAAAAAAAATAGTACTTGTAATATAATGAATCATGCATATTTCTGTTAGAGTGTAATCAAAATAGGATTTATAGTACTTATCATAATTAATTTGGAATTAAGATGTAGTGACTTGTTTGACCAAATAATTCAAACAAAATAAACTTTCAAAGTCAGAAATATCAGGGGTAAAAGTGTAATTTCATAGTAATATTCATTTTTGTTTTTGTTTTTGGATTACAACTATAAATACCTCAAAACAAAATCGTATGATATTAATTCAGCTGTTATACTTCTCCCCTCTCCCTCGGTTGGTTTCTCACTTCCCAAAGAGAACTAAGACAGACATCAAAATCTCTATGTATATGCGTGCATATACATACAGTCCATAGCTTTGTAGTTTCTTGATAAAACGTTTCTGGGAATTCGTGAATAATTGAATCTTGGATGATCATTCTCTCAGATCCCTCAACTTCTGACTTGGGTATAACTTCTTTTTATCTCTAAGCTTCTCATTTTATATATAGACATGTTTTTTTTATTTTTTATAAAAAATTTATGCATTTGTCTATTGATGTGTTCATTCTGGATATCTGTTATAGTGCTTGGTAGACCAGATTTGTCGCGTGAAGATAAGTATTTTTAGATAGATTTATTTGTGTGTGTAATAGGGTTAATATCTAACCGGTACCTGTGTTGGTGGTGGGAGGTAGCAGGTATCCCTTGTGCCATGTGGAATTAGTCGAGGTCTGTCCGGTGGAATTAGTCGAGGTGTTAACAAGCTGGCCGGTATACCACGGTTATAAAAGAAAAGATGCAAAAAATTCTTTTCAAGATAAAGATTGGCATTTAATGATTGTAGGCATCTCTGTTTCTGTCTTCTTTTTTCTGTTTTTCTCTGGCATTTATGGGTATATGTTCTTTGTTCTTCTCGACTTTAGCGATTTGGTGTATGTTATAAGTTTTGTAAAGAAGATCCTGTGAATTTAGGATTTGATGGTTATCCAGAGGTTAACAAAATATGAATTTTTTGGTTTAGATTTTCTCATTGCCTTTTTTCTTTTCTATCGACAATTTAGTTTACATGTCGAGTTTTAGTATTTTCTCAGAATCAAGGTTTGTTCCTTTTCGGTTGTCTATAGTGATTTTGCTTGAGTTGTATTAATTTTTTTCTTCTGCAAAACATGGGCACTTTAATTGCTTATATGCCAGCACATGTCCATGCTGCCTGGAAAATTTACGTTGTGCTTTTGGTTTAGGGTTTACATTGTCGGTGCTTGTTTATTAAATGTTAAGTCTGCGGATAAGTTGGATTTTTTTGTTTATGCGCCAACTTTTGTGTTTGCAGCAGTTTGATGGGATTCACGAGTGCTATATAAATTCAGATTGGCAGGTTAAATTGGTAAGTCATTATCCTGCTCAGTAATTCGGAACAGTTGATTCCTTTTGTTGCTCTTGGGTAGGGTTGTTTTCAATGCGACATGATACAATAATTTGCTTCGCCTATGCCAGTTGAACCAATATCTATCTGATCACTGGCACAAAAGATCAAGTATTTGTGATTTATCATAATAAAAGTAGGGAAAATGATGGAACCTGCCCGATACCAGGTTCTATCACCTTGTAGAGTGTCCTGATTACGTAGACCAGGTTCACTGAAGTGCTACTAAGTAAATCTTGTCGTGGAGATAGATCACATAATTCAAGAATCTAGATTTGTTTGACTAGCTTGGTGCTTGCACCTATTACTCTAGTCCATTGTTCACCTATTGCCTCCACTATAACACAGCTTATCTATGTGGGTATCTCGTTAACCTTATGTTCTTAACCAAAAAAAAAAAAGGAGGTAATTATTCTTAATGAATAAAAGAACAAGGGGCCTCTCTACCCTTTCGGGTAGGGGTTAAGGCCTGTGTACGTATTACCCTCCCCAGACCCCACTTTGTGGGAACATACTGGGTAGTTGTTGTTGTTGTTGTTGAATAAAAGAACAAGGGACGAAAAAGCACAGAAGGATAAACCATGTGATATCTAAGAATGCAGCGTGAAACCCCAATAACAATGTGGTTGTTGACCTATGAATGTATCAACATCTGGAGTCCCTCTTGAAAAATTTTCACTAAAGTGGCAACTTTTTTAGCTGGACCTCTTACATCGGACACATTTTAGTGAGATCAGAACCTTAAAACCTTCCCTTCGCCATCAGGATTAGAAGATAACGTAAAATTTTTATGCATCAATCATCATGCAATCAGAAGTAGGAGAGAGGGAACTTCCTTTTCAACTTGTTTCTTCTCCATGTCTATATTTGTCATGAGAGTCTAAACGATTAGGTTTTTGACAGTTAATCATTGTTGGAGGTAACCTTGCTATTCTTCTTTTCTTTTATAAGGAAAGCTAGCCCAAATCATAGCCTTTGCAGCCGCCTCCAATTTTTCCATATATGGTGTTATTATTGCCTCAGCCACCAATAATTGTTCAACTTTGGTAGACTTGAGTTGATTACTCTTCCTGCTATTCAATATTTAAAGCAGTAGTACACCTATAGGCTAGAATTTTGAAGTGATAAAGGTTGTCTCTGGAATGCTTGAATGCTCACCCTATTGTTGATAGAACATTTTGATCCTACAATTCATATATGCAGATTTGACAATTTTGAGGATGTGTAACTGGTACTCTGGTCTTTTTGGTTTTCCATTTTGGATTGATGTCAAGCTCACCTTACACTTGGTGATCGTTCACTTTTCAATCTTCTACTAATATTTGACATTTCACATTTCCATTTCACTCATCGTGCCAAGTAAAGCTCTACCAATTTGAACTTGAGATGGAGATGTGGGATTAGAAACTTCTCATAATTCTCGGTTGTGGTTGACTGCTTAAACTGTGCTGATCAAAGACAATTTTTTAACTAGAAAATCTTGTCCTTAAAATTCTTGGTGTTTTATTTTAAACACCAGTGATCTTGATGTTGTCACAAATGACAACTGCACTTCGAGGATGCCCTATCTAGTGAAGTAAGCTAAATCATGAAAACAAAGAGTAGAGATCTTTTACATTATCTTCATGAAAAGAAAAAAGTGAACATTTTTAAAGGCTACTTAATTGGGAGGTAAAGTCTGCTGAGCATTTGACCCTAGATTCTATAAAAATGCCTTAAAAATGCTGTACAAAAATGAGCGTCTCGATGATCAGTTGGTGGTGAAATAAATAACCGAACTTTATTCTGTCAAGTTGATACAGTAATGTATAAGGACATTGAAATGAGCTTCAGGATGATCAGATTAGCCATTTTCTAATACTATTGCTAATGCTTTTAAGCTACTGCATATAAGGAATTAGGTTCTTTATATAGTACATTGAATCAAGTATACACGTTTCCAACTTTTTGATGTGAACTGACTACTTCCTATTTTTGCTCTTTGATAATTTGAGAAATTATTTCTGTTGGAGACCATCTTATACTAGTCGGAATTAAAGCTCTAGTTATTGTCGTTACACTTACATTACGTCCGATGTTTGGCTAGAGTTACCATTAGATGCATGTATGTGGGTGTTGGGTAGGGATAAGTGTGAAATTTAGAGAACCTCTAGTTTTAGGACTCCTGTTTGCTTTAAAAAACAAATTACGTGTGTTGTAATGATATGGACCCCGATAGAATAGAATGGATATAGAGGATTCATTTAGCCGACCACAACTAGTTCGAGGTTGAGGCATAGTTGATTATTGAACTGTGTTATTTTGTTCAACTTGGTATATTTTCAGCTTTTCACCATACCTTCATTATGTTGGAGTCATTAGTTGATCTATTTCATTTCTTATATGTAGTATTATTCAGTCACACCTTTCATCTTTTCTAACTTATACTCTGGTCATCTGTATACTACTAGGATTTGTAGCTGAAATAGATTGTAGTTGATGATGTTTGGATGGTTAGTCTTTTCCTTTATCTTGTACTTTTAAATGCCAACAACATTTTTTATTATGGTATGTCATGAATGTAATATTAGGTTTCGAGGTCCTTTGGTCTTTACATAGATTTACTTCTTTAGTTACTACTTCCCTGTAGTAGACTAAAAGAATCTGGATGTTGGGATTGTTTCATCTTCTCTACCTGTCTATCTTGTTTTGGTTTGACTTTTGTATCTTTCAATTGCCATTAAATGCAAGGTTGTTCCAACTGCTATAAGGGGTTATCTGTCAGCAGATCAGGTCTTATTGTATTATCCGAACAATAGGTCATGTTTTTATGATAAACAGATTAGCCGTTTGAGAATTGTGGTATCTTTGGTTAAATTGGCATTACCATCTTTTTAACTGTTTCTGGAGTTCCCGAATGAGACGAGTTGTATTTGTTTTCCTCAGATTGTTCCATTCCATTAAAGAGTTGGCTGGATGGAGAGAGACCATCCAGATATCACTACCCCTGGAAAGATGGATCATAATGATATTCAAGGTTCTAACCCTGACCTCAATAAGTTCAACGGCGAGCCAAATGCTTTGCATGCTTCTACTTCCCCCGACATCACGGAGACTCCTACTCAGAAACCTGCAGAAAATGTTGCTTCTTTAGCAGGGGAACAAGAAAATCAGATCAGAGAGAATGAGGAGAACCATAGTGAAAATGCTCAAAACCAGTTGGTGCTTTATGATCCTGCTGTCTCTGCTGCTGGTGAAGTTGAACCTCTCCGTGCTCGAAGAAACTCCTTCCCGAATTATACATCTAGGGTTTTGCCATCTGTAGGGGCATTTACTGTGCAGTGTGCTAGCTGTTTCAAATGGCGGCTCATACCTACAAAGGAGAAGTATGAAGAAATAAGGGAACACATACTGGAGCTGCCCTTCTATTGTGAAACAGCTCGTGAGTGGCGCCCTGAGGTATCGTGTGATGATCCACCTGACATCACTCAAGATGGAAGCAGGCTGTGGGCAATTGATAGACCTAACATTGCTCAGCCTCCTCCAGGGTGGGAACGGCTTTTAAGAATCAGAGCAGAAGGAGGCACCAAGTTTGCTGATGTGTATGTCTTGCATTTCTTTCACTACTCGTTTTACTGTTAATACTTAAATACAAGTGATGCTTTCCTTTTAAGCTATGAACCTTGGCACCGATGTGCAAAATAAATGCGGTGGTTCTTTAATTTTTTTCCTTGTCATGATTTACAGGTACTATGTTTCGCCATCTGGCAAGAGACTTCGTTCCATGGTTGAAGTTCTAAAGTATGTTCAATTTATCAAGTTGAACTGTCTTTGCAGAACATGTTTATTTTCCTCATGTCTTCTTGGACTGGTCTAAATTGTTTGCACTGACAATAGGGAATATGTGTTTTCATTTGCATTTCTATTGTGGCTGTCGTTTAATGCTCTCCTCTTCGCCAGGCACTTGGAGGAACATCCGGAGTATGTGGCGCAAGGTGTACAGACGTCACAGTTTTCATTTCAGATCCCAAGACCTCTACAGGAAGACTATGTTAAGAAGCGTCGTCCACCACCTTCACGTGATGGTCCTTCTGATGGTATGTGTATAAGACATGCTTAAATTAGAAATACGATCTAGCATTATGATGATGTTTGCATGCAACATGCCTGGAAAAAAACTATACTTTTATTTGTGTTTGTATTAATTGAATGGTAATAAGATTTTCTGCTTGGAAAACCACAAATTTCATGACTAATAGCTGCTGGAAAAGAAAAGTTAAAGAAGTATAGTCTTCCTTTAGGATACCGTTTTACTCCTCTAAATGTGTTCTATGATGCATATATCTGTCTATGATGAATCAGCATCACAAGCGAACACTTCTAAGATAAGAACTTTTTGGCTAGAATGGTATCATTGGGAATATGACTAAAGATATTTAATCTACCTAGACATTCAAATTGATATGAACTCTTATGCCAAAATGGTATCATGGGGAACTTCTCGTTGGTTAATAATCTACTTAACATCCTAGAAGGATGCCTCACTAGTGGTTCTTGCCTTTCTGCAGTTAGCTTTTATACCTATCAATAAAACATTGATCCATCATTCTACTCTATTTTAGTCTTTGTTGCGTTCTAGCTTGTTGTCTCCTTGCCTGTAAACAATACTTCTGTCAACCTTGTAATGTTAAAATTGGTTAAGTTGGACAAATAGACTGGTTTGTTGTAATTCTAGATTGAAAACCTTGTGACTAAGTTTTGTATATCATGATCTACTCTGGTATGTCCTTGGTCCATATAAATTAATCACTTTTTACTTGTCCAAATGCTAATTTTATTATCCAGTTACTTGAGCTTCTTGGTAGAATTTTCACTTACAACTGGCTCAAAATTCGTGCTCATCACTGACACGCATATCTATTGTTGTGACAGTTAATCCTATCTCATGGGTCGCTCCAGATGGCAATACAGGTTTACTGCTTGGGGGAGCCGGGCCGTCTGCACCTTCTGATACAGCAGCCCCTTTAAATGTACTGGACGGTAGCGCTCCAAAGAAACCTAAACTGATGGGTGACAGTGATTCAGTTATCTAAGTGAAAGTCGATGATTTTCATCTTCTTTGTTTTGGGGCTTATGATCTCATGAAGTGTATGATGCCCCAAAGCAACTTGTTGTAACTAGGATTATGGTTTTTTGACCAAACCTGTTAATCTAAAAAGCATGGTTTTTTGATGGCTATATGCCGAGGTGTCTGGTTGTTGGTGTAGTTTGAGTGTAGGAGATATGAGCAGAATATAGACATACTCTTTAAGACTTTTGTTCTTTGTTAAGTTTAGCTGAAAATGTTGTTATAAGACAGAAAGAATGCTTTTTTGGTTGAAATATAGTAACTTTTTGTTATGGTATTGCTGGAAATCTGATATTCATGGTTCATTTTGCTCATCCATTGTGTGATTTTCATACTCAACCCCCCCCCCCCCTGACATAGCTTTTTTCCCTTTGTTTTTTCGATATTTATACTTTTTAGTTTCCTAAAGTTTCACCTATATGTCATTTTTTACCCCCTTCTTTTACCAAATTGTGAGTTGGGAAAGATAAATGCTAGTTAAGTTTGATTGAATATTAGTATTATATTCCAACTGCTTCCGTGGTTTGTTTATGTGTTTTTTGTACTTATAATAATTGGAGGGCCACTAAATTAGACATGCACGTGCTCTGCTCTATATTCTTTCCTTTTCTAGATGCACGTAAAGTTTGTAGCTCTCAAAATAAAATTACTTTTATTCCGAACGGCATAAGCGTATGATTTGCCTCGTTACTATCAGAAGTCTTATTTATTACCCGATTATATTTTTTGTCAAAAATATCCCTACCGTTATATATTAAGGTCATATTTATTCTTACCCGTTAAAAACTTCATCCCTTCTTTTAAAGTCCGACAAAGGGTCAAACATATCCCTCTACTTTAAAAAATAAAAAAAAATATTTTTCAAAAACAAAAATAGTTTTTTAAAAATAACTTTTTCAGTTTTTAAAAACAAAAATATTTTGTTAAAAAAAGCATTTTTTTTCGGTTAAAAAAAACAGTTTATACAAATTTATTTTTTCAGTTTTTACAAAAAGAAAATCTTTAAAGAACTGAAAAAAATATTTTCCAAAAATGAAAATATTTGTTGGAAATATTTTTTTCAGTATTAAAAAGCAAAAAATATTTTGTTAAAAACTGAATATTTTTTTCTAGTTTTTACAAAAAAAATATTTTGTTAAAAAAACTATTTTTTTTAGTTTTTACAATTGTTTTGGAAAAACATTTCAGTATCTACCCAGTTTAAAAAACAAAAATTTGCAATTTTTTTTTTTAAGTTTTACAAAAAGAAAATTTTGTTTTTTAAACTGAGTAGATATTGAAAAAATTTTGCAAACCAAATTGTAAAAACTGAAAAAATTATTTTTTAACAAAATATTTTTCTTTGTAAAAACTGAAAAATATTCAGTTTTAATAAAATATTTTCGTTTTTGAAAAATGTTTTTTCTTCATTTTTTTCAGTTTTTTTAAAGATTTTCTTTTTGTAAAAATTGAAAAAATAAATTTGTATAAACTGACTTTTTTTTTTTGAAAAATCGAAAAATATTTTTTTCAATTGAAAAAAATATTTTTGTTTTTTAAAAACTGAAAAATTTATTTTAAACAAAATATTTTCGTTTATGAAAGGTATTTTTTTTCAGGTTTTGAAAGTAAAGAGGTATATTTGGCCCTTTGCCGGATTTTAAAAGAATGGATGGAGTGTTTGACGTGTAAGAAAAAATATGATCCTAATATTTAACGGTAGTGATATTTTTGATAGAAAACGTAAACGGGGGATAAATAAGACCTATTTATTATAGTAGAGGGACAAATCAGACCTTTAACCGTATTCCAAAACTACCTGAGATTATTTATACCAAATAAAACACCGTATACTTCTCTTTGTGATTTATTTATATAGGGCATGTTATCCTCAAGGTTTTATGGCAAATTCGAGCATTTCTCCTTTCGAAATCTACTCCTGAAGTTACGTCTTTTGGTGCTAGGATTGAAGTTAAGTACTTTCGAGTTGCTCTATACTCAAATGTTTTAAAAAGAAAGAATCCTAAAACCTGTGTAAAATGCACGAGTATTGCTATCAAAATCTGGTTTAACAATCACCATTCGTTAAGAGGCCGCAGCTTTTTCAATTTTGTACACTTTTGACTCTATAGGCAGAAAATTCAAGTTTCTAAAAGGTATAATTACATTTCCAAATATATAGTGGTTGTTCAATCATTTTCACTCTTACTGGGGTAGTTGGGTGTGTTAAGGAGTTTCAAAGTTGCATTATCTGAATTCTTTCTTTATTTTCCATCATCTATTCTAACTTGCTTTTTCCAAGAATTATCCTCTTTTTGTTCCAAGATTAAACCAATGCTGAAAATTGGTCATACTTCTATCAGATGGTATACCACCACCAAGATAAAAGAGAGCAAAAACAAAGTACATGAAAACTTTAATCTTCAAGTATTTAGCCATCAAATGTACCATCTTTCAACAACAAGAGTCTAACAACTATACCATTTTCAAAGTTATCAT
>JASVEL010010265.1:0-295116 GCA_032618575.1 Nicotiana noctiflora
GAGTGGGCAAATGGAGTCCGATTTTGATAAATTTTATATGCCTAGACTCGTATCGAGATGACGATTATGAATATGTGACTTTTGTAATTTTTTTAGAAGCGTACCGAAAGTCGGGTTTTGGTAACTTTGCCATTTTTGGTGTAAATCGAGTTGTGTTGATTGGGTGTCGCCCCATTGGCCTAATTTATTGTATTTCTACTGTATTTGATCAGATTCTACGTGTGCGGAGCTTGATTCTCGTGGAAAGGGTATCGCGGAGTAGGCATCGTGCTGTATTGAGGTGAGTAATAGATGTGGGTGATGACTAGCGGCTTCGAAACCTCGGTATACCACTTTGTGACGTTGTATAGCGGCGAGACACGTACTCTCTTGTGAGTGCGGGGTCGATTGTGATTGGAGACTATGTCTTAGTCCGACTTGTTGGCACTGTGTTATGATAATTGGCTATTCTTGAGCCGTTGAACCTCCTTCTCATATGGTTGCATACTATATTGTGATAATTGGCTATTCTTGAGCCGTTGAACCCCCTTCTTGGGCGGTTGAGTATACTTGTGGGTCGTGAGCCAGTTATTGGATCCCGCGAGGATCGTTATCATTGTTTTGTGATATTGACATGTTAGTTTTACTACCAGTCCGTAGCTATTATTGTTATCATGATTTTCCAATCTTTGGAACTTTGATATTACTGTTTTCAAATGGAAAAAAAATGATAAAAGAGTTTTCAAAACTACTTTTGAGCTCGCGAGGCTGCATTTGCATATTAGCTGACTGGTAGTGGATCGCGCTGCACGCCGCAGCGTATATTCATGATATTGTGCTTGGGCTGTAGGAGCCCCTCCGGAGTCTGAACCCCCACAGTGAATACGGGTACCCAAATTGGACGGGTACCCAAATTGGATCGGGCTACGCGTCGTAGCGGTCATTTCATGCATTGCATTGCATTTAGCTACATCCGCTAGTTGTTATACTATGTTGTTGATATTTTGTTGGTTCTCTACTGTTGATATTGAACTGTTACAGGGTATTGGTTAACAACTTTACATAGTGCTTTCTTGCGGATTTCTTATCCGCGCTATCTTACCCCTGTTTATTACCATTGAGTCCGGCAGTACTCATTTTACTCCCTGCACCTTGTGTGCAGATCCAAGTACCTCTCAGCAGTGATCCGGTAGCTGTTCGAGGCGACATCTGTAGGATATTCGAGGTAGCTGCATAGTCCGCAGGACCCGATATTCCTTCTTACTGTCTTTTCATTCTGTATTGCTATTTCTTTCCACACTTGGTATCTTGTAAATCATTATACACTTATGTTCATTAGAGGCTCGTGACTCTTGACCCTTCGGTCTATGGGAGTTGGTATATTTTGGGACTTGGTTCCCCGTTTTCGATATATGTATCACCGTTGCTTCATGTTTTGATATGTTTAAATCGGATGAAGCGAGCTTCTAGCTCCGTCGTTGTTGTTGATTGGTCAGGCTGGCCTAGCAATGTGCTGGGCGCCATCACGACCGGATTTGGGGTTGTTTTCACTTTTTGTATATACTCCCCCCCCCACACACACACATATATATGCTCACACATATAGAAACTACTCTCCAATTTAAATTATCAAAATTTTATTTCTTAATTTCTATTTTTTAAAAACTCCAAATTGAAATCACACCCAATTGAATTGGTAATATTTATTTCTTTATTTTTATTTTATATTTTTAAATAAATTAAAACTCCAACTTGAAACAAATTTCCAACTTTAATAGATATGTTTTTTGTTAGTAATTGTTTCGCTTTTTTACTATAGCTAATTTAACTTTTTTTGTTTTTTTTTTTTGTTTTTTTTTAAAACAACTTGTAACTGCTCTCCAATTCAATTGAGTAGTTATTTTTTATTTATATTTTTATTTTGTCTTAATAATGCTTTTTTAAATTATTAATACTTTTATTTTTTTATTGTAGCTAATTTAATTTTTCTTATTGTTTAATTTTAAAATAACTTTAAAAATTCAACATGAAACTACTTTCCAGTTTGAATGAGTAGTTATTTTTTTTGTATTTTTATTTTTTTAGTTAAAAAGTTAGTTTATTTTAACTTAATATTGCCACTTGGTTTTTATGGTTATGCCACTTATTTTAATAATGTATTTTTACCTCTCCTTTTATTTTATATAGATATAAATAATTAAATAAAATATTTAATTATTTCAAATAAAATGTGCTCTATAAAGATCAAAAATATAAAATTATTGTTAAATTTTATTATTGCGTAAATAGAACAACCACTTCGTAAAAACGTGGTTTTTATTTTGCAAGTGGTTAGGACACCACTGCTTATAAATTGTTACTTTTTCTTCCTATTCTATGACAGTTACTTAAAAGAAGTTATTTAATTATTTTAATTTTAATTCTAATAAAATATAATACCTAATAACTAATTATTACTTCTAATAACTACTTCTTGTCCTAAAACTAACACGTGTCATTTTCTTATTTTGTCATTTGTCACAATTCTATACCAAACTTTCTTCCTTTTATAATATATAAATATATAGATAGATATGTATAAAAAGTAGAGAAGACCAAAAAAGGAGAGAAATATGCAACAAAAAGGTCAACCCATATCTGGATCTAACACCATGACAAAGAAAATCAAAACTTGCAGTATTACTTCTGACCCCCAACTGAACTAATGGAGTAACTAGTAAAGCTTGTGATGCATAACTACAACCCAACAAATATCTACAAAAACTATAGACGACTCTGAACTAAACCCACAAGACAGAAACTGGAAACCTAGAAGAATGAAGGACACGATCACCTTAAGCTTCTGGTTCTAGCAAAAGAGTATATCCTTTCAAACAACACTCTCGAGACCTATGGTGCCTTTGCCCTGAAAAACAAGTACAATATGACTTAAGAGTTAGAACAGAAGAGAACAGAGATCACTATTTAACATATAACAATCTCCCTAAAAAGAAAATGAAACAGAATTAGAAGTGATCGAGAACACCAAAAATAATCTTTATATATATATATATATATATATATATATATATATATATATATATATATATATATATATATATATATATATATATATATGTATGTATGTATGTATGTATGTATGTATATATTTAAAAGAATTTCAGAACTTTCTTATTTAATCATCTGCTTTCATCCAGTCTCAATCAGTATCATCAAACTCATCCCCCTCTTCCGATTCTATAACCTTATCATGTGAATGGTGTGCGTTAGTTGGAATATCAATAATATCAACGGGTATATCTTATCTTGACCATCTAAAGTCAACATCAAATAATCTAGAGGAGGAACCAATGTCATCATTAGGTTCCCTCCAAAATGTGTCTCCAATATTCAGACAATTATCTTCCTCTAGATCATACAAATCAACAGGTACTTTATTCCTTGCATAAAAAACATATTTTTCAATGGATCCTCCGCATAAAAAACTTGATAAACTTATGATGCCAACACAAAAGGGTCATCTGTACTACATAAACTAATCAAGTACACCCGAGTCAACCCATAATCATCTATTTCATTACGAAACCAATCACATCTAAATAGTACAACGCTAAAACAACCCCAATAATTGACCTCAATGATATCCTGAATAATTTCATAATAGATAACCTCACCATCGATGGGATTTTGGTCCCTAGTACTAGTAAAACTATCAGTTGTTGCCGATACAGTCACTCCACTATTTTGAGTCGTGCATCGGGAATCCCGTTCTTTGGTATGAAATCGATATCCATTAATTGTCACGACCCAAAATCTACCACGGTTGTGATGGCGCCTATCGTGTTACAAGGCAAGCCTATTCCCCAAATATTACTACTAAATCGATAATAATAATTTAATAAAACATTTTCAACATTTGAATTTCTCATAAACTAATCAACTCCAAATATAATTAATATAAATACGGAAACGAGTCCCAAACATCAGGGTGTCACTAAGTCATGAGCGTCTAAAACTACGAACTAAGAAATATATTAGTCTAAAACAAGAAATGACAAGATGATTAACAAGGTCATGCGGACGCTAGCAGCTACCTTGCAGTCTTCAAAGATAGTCGGCCTGAACTCAACGATCGCCGCGCTCTAACTCACCTGGATCTGCACATATAGTGCAGGGAGTACTATGAGTACTACCACCTCGGTAGTAACAAAAATAACTAAGGAATTGAGCAGTATTGACGAGCTGAGAAAAGTAGTCCAATTATTAATTTTGACAATTTACAATAAACATGAAAAAATAGGAAAATTTCATAAAACCAACAAATATCACAAAGAAATCAATGGGTAAGTGTAGCAACAACAAAAGTAAATGTAACCTCATAGCAATGCCACTCCATCACTCAGCACTCGCACTCAACACTCCACACTCTGCGCTCACTGGGGGTGTGTACAGACTCCGGAGGGGCTCCCAAAGCCCAAGCGCTAAGCACGGACAACTCACGTGCCATCATATCAATACCCGGATCCGCACGGTCAACTCACATGCTACGCGGACAACTCACGCGCTATGGCATTAATACCTGGACCCGCACGGTCAACTCACGTGCTACGCGGACAACTCACGCGCTATGGTATTCATATCCTCACAACCAGGCCCTCGGTCTCACTCAATCGTGTACCTCACTAGCCTCACCATCATCAACAAATAAAGGAACACAACCCACACCAAGTATCATAACATATTAGCAAATAATAGAGAGTGAGGTAAACAAGTACGATAATTTCTATGACTGAGTACAATTAATGTGAACATGAATAAATTAAGCCTAAGCATGATCTCTAACATGAAGATAGACAAGTTCAACTAGAAGTAACTACGTAAACACGGATGATGGCCATAAGGCCTCACGGGACGGACAAAGTCTCAATCCCTCGCGGTGCACACCCACACGCCCGTCACCTAGCATGGGTATCACCACCAACCAATCACATGATATTAATTTCTCCAGGTTTATACCCTCAAGGCCAGAGTTAAAATTGTTACTTACCTCAACAGCGTAAAATCCTACTCCGGGATGTCCTCGTCCCTCGACTCGGTCTCCAAAGGCTCTGAATCTATCCAAAATATTACTTAATGATGTAAATTATCTTCATCGGATTTATCACATAGTTTTACACAAAGCTGGCTAATAATTGACACATTAGCGATTCAATTAATTCCTTAAACGCTAACATATGTAAAACTCACTCAATATAAAAGGGCGCTAACATATGTAATTCTGGACTTTATTTCTCATTACTACACTCGTAACTATACGTAGGTTGAATGATTCAAAGTCTAATTACATGAATAGGTAATGTAACTAATCTAACATAGAGTGTAGATCCCACGAATTTTCTGTGCACATTATTTGACTCTAATATGCAATGTTATGGAGTCTTGAGCATAATAATAAGTTCTTTTTTTTTTTGTAATTACTCAATTACCACATAATCATTTGTCCCCTAAATTATTGTAGCAGAAGCCGAAACTGTTTACGAGCAAAGGAAGTGCTTTTCCTTAGCATTCTACACCCAAATCTATATTTAATTGAATTCATCAATTATTACATAACTAGTGAATATATTCGCGCTTCGCCGCGATAAAGAAAGAGAGTAATAAAAATATATTATTGTTTTTTCTAGTTAAGAGAATAATTTCTTTTTATATATGATTATAAATTAATTAATTTTATGCGATAATTTTAATTTTTTTCATCAATTTTTTTCTCATGGTTGTTCTTTTATAAACGCGCGTCAAATATAAAACCTTCAATGTCATATCGTACACTTATAATTATAAAACTAACTTTGCTAATTCGGTTGAGATAGAAGAGATTAAAAAAATATAATGTATGTATGTATAAAACTAAAGTAATATATATCACCAAGATAAATCTTTTCCTTAGAGTTGCCTTCTCATAGTTATTCTTATTATGTACATGTCAAATACAAAATCTTCAATTTTAGGACGTATACTTATAACTCTTATTATCATCATTCTTTTATTTTGAGAAAAATGTCCGTTGCATGTAATTCTTTTTTAATATTTAATACTTATTGTCAATAGACAAGAACCTTATTTGTGGAAATAAAGGGTTCGGATTTCAAACTTAATTAAAAAATTCTTGATCTAGGAAAGAAATTAAGTAATTAATTAAGAAAATAAATAATAATTTGAATTATCATTGACTTAAATTGAAAAATATATTGTGTTATATTGAGAAAACTAATATCACAACTTACATGATTCAATTTGAAAGATTAACTACAAATAAATAAAAAATTAAAAATTAAAAAGAAATAAGAACATACAACTTGCTTAAGAAAAAAGAGATAAAAAACATACAATAAGCCTAAATCCCCTCTCTCTCTCAGCGAATCAAACTGAAACAAAAAACAAAGTCAATCAAGATCTCAAAAATTATAACTTCATAAGCATAAAGTAAAGAACGATATGTTATATTATATATATTAGCAAAATAATAATCACAACTGTAACTAAATAAAAGAGGAAAAATAAAAGAGAAATAAGAACATACAACTTGCTTAAGAGAAGTACTTACATAGTGTTGACCCACTGTGGTTATTTGGATTATGGCACCTGATCGTAGGCAACACAAGTGAACACCATTAAATTAGTGAAAATTTTAAATATCTATGCTGTAAGGCAATGTATTTTGTACTTGAGGAACAACAGGAGCAATACCTGAACTAAACATTAAGGAAAAAAGATTAAGATATTATACTAAGGAAAACTCAAAATGAACAAAATGTAAGTATTCATAACCTTATGTACCTATAATATTAATTAGTAGTATAAAACAAAAGGAACGTGGCAGTGAATTCCCTCGTTCTTCTTCCTTCCTCATGCCTGTTAGAAGCACTTCTCTGCCTATTGCAACCTAATACCTAAAATGAGAAAACTTATGTTTTAGAGATACTCACAGTTCAAGATAAATGCAAAGCAAAATTTATTGAAAATCATTAGTGGGGTGAATTGGTGACAAAGGGTATATGAATAGAATTAGATAATGAAACCGTTGCTTAATTAGTTTAATGAAACGTTTGAACAATAAAGAGTATAAGATTAGTAGATGAACCAGTGCTTGCAATTTATGAAAAGGTGGAGTGATAATTATTAGACTTTAATTTTTATAGTAGCATAAATAAGAAAAAAGCAACAAAAAAAGGCAAAAAAATGAGGAAAAAGATAAATACAAAGCCTAGCATTTGAGACATGCCACATCACTTTTTTCATTCCCACTTTTATAATATATAGATAGATTATTACCTCCATCATCATTATATAACTAATGTCTACTAATTATGGCATAATCATTCATTCCCATATTATATACTACTGACCACAATCAATTCAAAAGTCATATACCAAAATTTAGTAATACCTGGGCAAAACCGACGTCCTTAACTCGCTCTCTTTTGTCTTCTTTTCTTAACTTTTTCCTTGATCAAAATCAGAAGTCGTCTTGCGGCAATTTTTTTTTTCTTTGTGTCTATACTCTCTTGAAGAATTTAAGACTTTATTTACTCTTGTTTTATGCCCTAGGTCTTCACCAATTAACGCGTACTCAAAAAGAGAAGATATGGGCCTATACCACTTCACTATTATTCATTATTTAAAATTAATTTTCTTACTCACTAATATGCACCATTTATAAATGAGGCCCACTAGCCACTTATCTAATTCAAGAGACGTTTTTTTCCTATCCCTCAATATATAATTATTAATTTCAAGAAAATATAAATAGGCATCTATGCACTCAGATATAAAATAAACAATTATTTACTCTAGTAGTATGCACTTTGAAATTTAATTAAGCAATAACTCAAGAGTTTTTTTTTTTTTTAAATTCTAAAATGAATCACAAAAATTTACGAGATGTTACATTCTCCCCCACTTAAAATAGCGTTCGTCCTCGAACGAGTCCAACAAAAAAAACATACCTGAAATCATAGCATCTGAAGCAATAGCATCTGGACCGGCTTGAAGTGCATAGAAACGAGCCTGACCACCCCCTGATCTACCTCCCCCTCTCGGGCGATCCATAGCTGGCTGGGCTCCGTCCCTAACTGGCTGAACTCCACCCCTAGCTGGCTGGGCGGGTGGTGGAGGATTTGGTGCTGGTGTCGGCGGTCGGGCACCCTGCTGTGGAGTCCCACTCGACAGCCTAGGGCAATATCTTGCAATGTGACCAAAATCCCCACACTCGAAACAACCCCTCCTCTGACGAAACTGTTGCTCCCGATGCCCAAAAGAATTACCCGATGATGCCTGAGCGGGCGGGGCATAATGAGAATCTTGCACTGGCAATGCACTGAATGATGAGTGACTCTGCTGAAACTGACCTTGTTGAAGCTGACCTCCCCGAGGAGAACCTTTGAAATCACCCTGACCACGAGGCCTCTTAGCCTCCCTCTCAGCCCTCTCCTGACCTCGAACCATCTCAATTTGTCGAGCAATATCTACAACCACATCAAAGGTAGAACCAGATACTCTTTCCCTGGTCATAAGCAATCGAATCTGAAACCCGAGGTCATCTACAAACCTCCTAATCCTCTCGCGGTCTGTGGGAACCAACCAGACCGCATGACGAGCCAACTCGGAGAACCGCATCTCATACTGTGTAACAGACATCTCACCTTGACGAAGCTGCTCAAACTGGCTGCAAAGCTCCTCTCTGCGGGACTCCGGTACAAACTTCTCTAGAAAGAGAACCGTGAATCGCTGCCAAGAAATAGGCGTTGCGCCAACCGGCCTACGCCTCTCGTAAGCCTCCCACCAATTAAGTGCAGCCCCAGAAAACTGGAAAGTAGTGAATGAGACCCCACTAGTCTCCAGAATACCCGCGGTCCGAAGCATTCTCTGACACTTGTCCAAGAAACCCTGTGCATCCTCACCCTCAGCACCACTAAATAACGGAGGATGGAGTCTCCCAAACCTCTCCAATTTACGCTGCTCATCCTCTGGCATTACAGGAGCAACATAGTCCTGAGCAGCTGCAACTGGCTGTGCTGGAGGTGCCCCTCGTGTCTGAAGTCCCTGAACTACCTGCTCAAGTGTCCAGGCAGCGGGAGTCTGAGTGCCTCCCCCGGCCTGAGAAGTAGCTGCAGCCGTCGTGGCTGAAACCGCCTGAGCAAGGCCTGTACACACTGATAAAATCTAGGCCAGGGCCTCCTGAAGGCCTGGAATAACAATAGGCACAGGTGGTGCCTGAGCTGGTCCTGCCGGAACCTCTACCTCGGGGACCTGATCCTGAGCGGGAACAACTGGGGGAACTGCAGGTGCTGCCCCAGCTACTGCACCGACGATATCCCCGTCCCTACCACGACCTCTACCTCGGCCTCGGCCTCGGCCTCTTCCGCGGCCTCGACCTCTTGCGGCCCGTGCGGATGATTGTCCCTCCTGACCGGTAGCACGAATCCTCACCATCTGTGAGAGAATGAAATAATAAATGTTCAGTTGCTAGAATACACAGAACGCGCGACAAGAATCAAAGAATGTGAAATTTCCTAAGGGTTCTGTAGCCTCTCAAAGATAAGTACAGACGTCTCCGTACCGATCCGCAAGACTCTACTAAACCCGCTCATGACTCGTGAGACCTATGTAACCTAGGCTCTGATACCAACTTTGTCACGACCCAATATCTACCACGGTCGTAATGGCGCCTATCGTGTTACAAGGCAAGCCTATTCCCCAAATATTAGTACTAAATCGATAATAATAATTTAATAAAACATTTTCAACATTTGAATTTCTCATAAACTAATCAACTCCAAATATAATTAATATAAAATGCGGAAACGAGTCCCAAACATCGGGGTGTCACTAAGTCATGAGCGTCTAAAACTACGAACTAAGAAATATAATTGTCTAAAACAATAAATGACAAGATGATTAACAAGGTCATGCGGACGCTAGCAGCTGCCTTGCAGTCTTCAAAGATAGTCGGTCTGAACTCAACGATCGCCGCGCTCTAACTCACCTGGATCTGCACATATAGTGCAGGGAGTACTATGAGTACTACCACCTCAGTAGTAACAAAAATAACTAAGGAATTGAGCAGTATTGACGAGCTGAGAAAAGTAGTCCAATTATTTATTTTGACAATTTACAATAAACATGAATAAATAGGTAAATTTCATAAAACCAACAAATATCACAAAGAAATCTATGGGTAAGTGTAGCAACAACAAAAGTAAATGTAACCTCATAGCAATGCCACTCCATCACTCAGCACTCGCACTCAACACTCCACACTCTGCGCTCACTGGGGGTGTGTACAGACTCCGGAGGGGCTCCCAAAGCCCAAGCGCTAAGCACGGACAACTCACGTGCCATCATATCAATACCCGGATCCGCACGGTCAACTCACATGCTACGCGGACAACTCACGCGCTATGGCATTAATACCTGGACCCGCACGGTCAACTCACGTGCTACGCGGACAACTCACGCGCTATGGTATTCATATCCTCACAACCAGGCCCTCGGTCTCACTCAATCGTGTACCTCACTAGCCTCACCATTATCAACAAATAAAGGAACACAACCCACACCAAGTATCATAACATATTAGCAAATAATAGAGAGTGAGGTAAACAAGTACGATAATTTCTATGACTGAGTACAATTAATGTGAACATGAATAAATTAAGCCTAAGCGTGATCTCTAACATGAAGACAGACAAGTTCAACTATAAGTAACTACGTAAACACAGATGATGGCCATAAGGCCTCACGGGACGGACAAAGTCTCAATCCGTCGCGGTGCACACCCACACGCCCGTCACCTAGCATGGGTATCACCACCAAACAATCACATAATATTAATTTCTCTGGGGTTTATACCCTCAAGGCCAGAGTTAAAATTGTTACTTACCTCAACAGCGTAAAATCCTACTCCGGGATGTCCTCGTCCCTCGACTCGGTCTCCAAAGGCTCTGAATCTATCCAAAATATTACTTAATGATGTAAATTATCTTCATCGGATTTATCTCATAGTTTTACACAAAGCTGGCTAATAATTGACACATTAGCGATTCAATTAATTCCTTAATCGCTAACATATGTAAAACTCACTCAATATAAAAGGGCGCTAACATATGTAATTCTGGACTTCATTTCTCATTACTACACTCGTAGCTATACGTAGGTTGAAAGATTCAAAGTCTAATTACATGAATAGGTAATGTAACTAATCTAACATAGAGTGTAGATCCCACGAATTTTCTGTGCACATTATTTGACTCTAATATGCAATGTTATGGAGTCTTGAGCATAATAATAAGTTTTTTTTTTGTAATTACTCAATTTCCACATAATCATTTGTCCCCTAAATTATAGTAGCAGAAGCCGAAACTGTTTACGAGCAAAGGAAGTGCTTTTCCTTAGCATTCTACACCCAAATCTATATTTAATTGAATTCATCAATTATTACATCATTATTACCTCCATCATCATTATATAACTAATGTCTACTAATTATGGCATAATCATTCATTCCCATATTATATACCACTGACCACAATCAATTCAAAAGTCATATACCAAAATTTAGTAATACCTGGGCAAAACCGACGTCCTTAACTCGCTCTCTTTTGTCTTCTTTTCTTAACTTTTTCCTTGATCAAAATCAGAAGTCGTCTTGCGGCAATTTTTTTTTCTTTGTGTCTATACTCTCTTGAAGAATTTAAGACTTTATTTACTCTTGTTTTATGCCCTAAGTCTTCACCAATTAACGCGTACTCAAAAAGAGAAGATATGGGCCTATACCACTTCACTATTATTCATTATTTAAAATTAATTTTCTTACTCACTAATATGCACCATTTATAAATGAGGCCCACTAGCCACTTATCTAATTCAAGAGACGTTTTTTTTCCTATCCCTCAATATATAATTATTAATTTCAAGAAAATATAAATATGCATCTATGCACTCAGATATAAAATAAACAATTATTTACTCTAGTAGTATGTACTACGAAATTTAATTAAGCAATAACTCAAGAGTTTTTTTTTTTTTAAATTCTAAAATGAATCACAAAAATTTACGAGATGTTACATTAATAAAATATACAGTATATCTTTTTGCCACCATATTGCGTCCTTTGGCTAGCCATCGTAAATAATCTGGCACTACAATATTTTTAACTTTCTCCTTAAATCAATTACTGATTTTCTGACTATGATTCCTTGCTCTTTCTGATGCATTTGATCTACTGTGATTAATAATTAAATTCTTATGTTCCCAGCAATCATGATATTTCAAGTTTAATCATATAATAAATAAATATAAAATATGAATAAAGATATATAATATGTATCTTACTCGATAAATTTTTCCACATGCTCATCTCCGGTATTGAACACAGCATATAAATGTGCTTCAAAACATAACTGTGCATCCATAAGAGAAGTATTTTTTTTTCTTACTTCCAATTGGATGGCCTGTATTAGGGAACAAATGTGAAAAATTTTGAGAGCACTCATCATCCACAGTTTGGTACCTACTGAATTTCGTCTTCACGCCATCATGTAGGTATCTCGAACAAAAAGTCAAGCACTCATAAGCCAAAAATCCCTCTGCTATTGACGCTTATGGACAAGATCGATTGCGTACAAATGCCTTGTACTTACATAGGTTTCTCTCAATAGGATACATCTAACAAAGATGAGCCGCCCCCA
This sequence comes from Nicotiana noctiflora, assembly GCA_032618575.1. Taxonomy (NCBI): domain Eukaryota; kingdom Viridiplantae; phylum Streptophyta; class Magnoliopsida; order Solanales; family Solanaceae; genus Nicotiana; species Nicotiana noctiflora. The sequence continues at coordinate 12,729 of JASVEL010010265.1, forward strand.
AGCTTAATTTCATTCATCAAATGAACGGAAAAATCTGGCATAATGCAAAAAATATTGGATGAAAATTTTTTCAAGCTCACATGTTATTTCAACAATTTCAGCTTCTTTTCCTTATGACCTTACTACATATAGCTCTAAAGAAATTTTCCAACCTAATCAAAGCTAATGAAATATTCTTGGTCAGCACTTTTCTAACAGTAATGCATCATAAAATGAGCATCATGACTCTTATACCCTGATATTTTCATCTCCTTCACATGCACGTGTTCTAAAATATTTGAAGCACATCTTTTTGATAATTTAGCATTTTTCATGACAGTACAAAACAAAATTTTCTGTTTTGGTTCCATAGAGAAACAAGATTTAGCCAAACTTACAGTTCTATTATTATTTGTTTTTGGTTGTAGCTCCTTTCGTATCCCCATTTCTTGCAAGTCATAGCAAGAATTTTCATGGTCCTTCGACTTTCCATCTATTTCCAATAAAGTCCCGAGCAAACTATCGCATATGTTTTTCTCAATGTGCATCACATCAAGATTATGCCTCAATTTGTTATGCACCAAATATGGCAATTCAAAGAAAACATATCTCTTTTTCCATGGGCCCTTAGCACTCCGAGGCCTATTTTTAGTTCCTTTTCCAAAGATATTGTTGAATTCTATCAGCTCTTCAAACACTTCCTCACCCGTCAAAGGAGCAGGTGCAAGTTTGTGCTCCTATTTACCGTCAAATCACTTCTTATCTCTTCGGAATGGATGATCAACAGGCAAAAATCTTCGATGGCCCAAGTTACACATCTTATGACTATGTTTGAGATATTGAGAGCATGTGTCATAATTGCAAGTGGGACATGCTAATTTCCCCTTAGTGTTCCATCCTGAAAGCATAGCTAATGCTGAAATCACTAACTGTCCACAATAAGGCAGCATGCATTCGGAAAGTTTGGTTGGTTACATCATCAAATGTGTCTATCCCCATTTCTCATAGTTTCTTCAATTCTTCAATTAATGGTTATAGGTACACGTCTATATCATTTCTTGGAGACGATGGACCTAGAATGGTCATAAAATATTATATACTCTGGCTTTATACAAATTCACGGTGATATATTATAGTTCATTAATATAACAGGACACGTGCTATGAGAAATATTCATCGTTCGAAACGGGTTGAAACCATCACTTGCAAGACCCAATCTAACATTATGAGGATCGCTAGAGAATTCTGGATGCAATGAATAAAAATTCTTCTAAGCTTCCCTATCAGCAGGATGTCTTATATTCCTATCATTGAGTCGTTCATTAGCATGCGATCTCATCGTAGCAGCCGTTTTAGGACATATGAATATCCTCTGAAGCCTAGGCTATAAAGGAAAGTACCTTAAAATCTTTTTAGGGATTTTAGAGCTTGCATTAGTCAAAGAACCAGCATTATTCCATCTTGAAGACGCACAAATATAGCAATTATTGGACTTCTCATTTTCTTTCCAAAATAATATGCAATCGTTGGGGCATGCATGTATTTTTTCATAATGAAGAGCCAAATCTTTTATCATGTTTTTAGCCTTATTGCAAGATTCTGGTACCTGAGTAAAGGGGAATGCCTCTTTTATCAACTCTAATAAATCCGAGAAAGCCACATTGCTTAACCCATGCAAGGATTTAAGCAAGTACAACCGAATAGTGAAACTCAATTTAATGAAATTTTCACACCGTGGATATAACTCTTATTTTCCTTCCTCTAGTAATTTGAAAAATTTCCTTGCTTCTTCAGATTGTCTTTCCTCATCTCCTTCTCCATCCCATCACATGCCTAATCCTCTATATTTCTCAATGTATCATGAAGCATTCCATCAACATCATCACGCATGTTAGAACCTTCATCATCATTGCTTGGAGAAGGTGTATTTCTCGAGAAAAATTTCTCCCCGTGGAAAACTATATTTTTTTTTAATTTTTGAAAACAAAACAAAATAAAATTTTTATTTATTTAAATAACCCAAAAACAAATCACTAAAAATCAAATTTTTTTTTTTTAATTCCTTCACAAAATTTTGGCAGAGTTTCGGCAGCATTTGGGTATTGGTTTTTTCTATAATCAACAATTTGTTATTTTCTCTTTTTTTTTTCCTCTCAATTTCACAAAATATTCTTAACCGGTCAGCATGATGGTCCGAGATAAATAAATGTAACACGTAATCATGATGGTCTTTTCATATTTGGTTACGTGTAATCCAGCGCCAAAATCAGCTAAACACGATCAAAACAATAGCTCAAAATTGAAACCGTTCGAGTTCGAGTTATGTCGAGGTCGCCGGCATATTTTTGTGGTCGATGGAAGTGTAGAGCCTCAGAAAACGCCTGTTCATTCTAATCTGCAGCGTGCTCGTTTTTGTGTATCGTTCGGAGCTGCTACAAAATTTGCAAGTTAATAAAAAGGTCCATGTTTATCAACTGTTCAATATTATGATTGATCTGATTTTGTTTTTCTCCAATTAAATGTTATGTTTGATAAATGAATCTGGTGGTTCTTTGAACAGATCAAAATCACCAAAATATAAGAAGGTCCATATGTATATGAATTGTAACACAACTCAATTCAACATATATTTTCACTTTGACGATGTACTCCTCAAAATGCAGTTTCTTCTTCCCAAGGTTTCGTATTCCTATCCTGGAGATATGAGTGGATATATATAGGGGAAGACTTCGTAATATAGTTGAAGGTTTAGTTAGTAGAACTTCACTGATTTTTAAATTTGAAGCATCTCTTGGTTAGACACTAGTAGTATATTAGTAGGCTTCTTCTTTCTATACTAGATGTTGCACACGTGCGATGCACGAGCCCAATTGTTGTTTCTTTTTGTTTTCCTTTTTTTCATCTTTTTAATATTTCTTGGTCTATTATTAATTACACACTTTATACGCCTTTAGGGAAAGAAGAAATAGAATAGGCTTTTCTGTAATAGCATATAGAACTACGATTACATGTATTCTTATTTATCTTTTGCATTATGTGTGTTTTAATTTTTCGGAAAACGTATTACTATACCAATCACTTTGAAACACTTGTCAAGTTTAATGCTTTATTATATAATGATTAGATAATAATTCAAGTAGAATTTAAACTATTTCTACATAGGGCCTCTTTTATTTTAATATAATTTTTTATATTACTAAGCCTTAAGTTAATTATTATTAAATAGTAATTAAAAAGTCAGTTGAGAAATAATTCGTCATATATTTTTCTCTTTTTAAAATTGAATGATATATAGTTTTATTCTTTTAGTATTTTCAGTGTGTTAATGCTTTATCTTTTTCTTTTTTACTAATCATAAGTTAAATATTAATATTAATCCCAAATAGTTGATGAAATGGTATTTTTTGGTTCTTTTAAATAATAATCGTGATTTTAATTATTAAGAATTTTAACAAGAAACTTTGTGATTTGTTCTATTGGAATTACATAATATTTTTTTCTAGTTTCATTCGATATGATTGAGATACTATTTAGGGTATAATGTAGTCATCATCACAATAGTAGTATTTGTTGAGACTATTTTAAAAATATTAATTGTATATTTATCTATTTAAAAAATTTTATAATAGTGAATTCTAATTGAATAGAGTATGTACTCAACTAACTTCGATCATAGAGGGAGAAGTATAATATTGTATGACGATATATACTTCTCATACTTCTTTATATATAACAATTTTTAAAAGATAATAATTACACAAATTAGTTGTCTTCATTTTTACTTCAGATATTCTCAACTCATATTTTTAGAGAGGGGATAATTATTACAATTTTTTATATTCTATAATAAAAAAGGGAACTTAAAACTATATTTTATTCTTAAATAAAAAAAACCGAATTTTGTGAAGTATTCCAATTGAAATTTGTGTAAAATGATATCAATTGATAATGATATAATAACATTTGAATGTAAATCTACATATAGTACCATTAATTTTTTAATTGAAATCTTCTTTACTGAAATAGTTAATAAATAAAATGATATTTCTTAAGAAAATAATAAAATTGTCATATATATATATATGTATGTGACCTTAGTATTTTTAATCGGGAGAACATTTGAATTATAAATTATCAAAAAAATAATTATTCTAGTTAATAGCAGAAATCCATGGCTGTTGTTGCTATGGTTTTGCCTAATTCTCTATTTAATGTTCTTTGGTACTTATTTTAATTTGCATGATTGTTATTTTTATTAAAATTTTCAAAGACTCCTTTTTCAGTTCTTTTGGTTTCTCAGTTGGGTGTTACAATTAATTTTGATTCTGTTTTTTGTTTAAATTTTACCCAACCTTTTTCCAGTTCAAATAATGCATTTAATAAAGATAATAAAGGTTGAATGGAAAGTGGGGTCTACCTAAAGAATTTAATAACTTATGGGCACGTTAGTTTTGGTTTTTTCGGTTATTGAGAACACACAACAAAATTTTTGGGCCTAGCATACAAACAAACAATGCACTAATATATTTAAAATGACCATTATACCCTTGGTCAACAATGCACTAATATATTTAAAATGACCATTATACCCTTGGTCAACCTCCTCTTCTCTTTTCTATATAATAGAAATGTCTTCATTTTACTTCAGATATTCTCAACTCATATTTTTAGAGAGGGGATAATTATTATAATTTTTTATATTCTATAATAAAAAAGGGAACTTAAAACTATATTTTATTCTTAAATAAAAAAAATTCCGAATTTTGTGAAGTATTCCAATTGAAATTTGTGTAAAATGATATCAATTGATAATGATATAATAACATTTGAATGTAAATCTACATATAGTACCATTAATTTTTTTAATGAAATCTTCTTTACTGAAATAGTTAATAAATAAAATGATATTTCTTAAGAAAATAATAAAATTGTCACATATATATGTATGTGACCTTAGTATTTTTAATCGGGCGAACATTTGAATTATAAATTATCAAAAAAATAATTATTCTAGTTAATAGCAGAAATCCATGGCTGTTGTTGCTATGGTTTTGCCTAATTCTCTATTTAATGTTCTTTGGTATTTATTTTAATTTGCATGATTGTTATTTTTATTAAAATTTTCAAAGACTCCTTTTTCAGTTCTTTTGGTTTCTCAGTTGGGTGTTACAATTAATTTTGATTCTGTTGTTTGTTTAAATTTTACCCAACCTTTTTCCAGTTCAAATAATGCATTTAATAAAGATAATAAAAGTTGAATGGAAAGTGGGTTCTACCTAAAGAATTTAATAACTTATGGGCACGTTAGTTTTGATTTTTTCGGTTATTAAGAACACACAACAAAATTTTTGGGCCTAGTATACAAACAAACAATGCACTAATATATTTAAAATGACCATTATACCCTTGGTCAACCTTCTCTTTTCTATATAATAGAAATATGTCGAGTAGATTTTTCTTATTTTTGATTTGCTTATTTGATTCGACGTTTTTGAGGCATAAGCTGAATTGATCACGTGATTGTTAAGAACTCTGTTTAGGTTAGTTGATTAAGCTTAAAATTAAATGATGTGGCCATGTGATTGCTTTGCATGCGAATTTGTCTTGAGCCGTGAAGATTTAGCAATTAGTTGGGATTGATTGACTAGAATAGTTCCGCAATAATATTTTGCCTATAAATTTTGCAATACAATAATCTCAAAGTAATTTAGGAGACAATCTTGAACATCCGCAGTTTGTTTTAGTTGAATAAAGCTCTTGGGAATAAATCACTACAAGAATGAAGGCCTTTCGCAACAACATTTGTTGTTGCCATATATTCAACGTTGTTGGCAAAAATGTTTTTGGCAACGATAAAGAAGTCGTTGCACTCCGTTGCAGTAAACACCGATGCGAAAACTATATGCAACAGCCGAGAATATTGTTGCCAAAAGTATCTTATCACAACAATATCTATCGTTGCCATATGTTATTATTTTGTTGGCAAAAGGTTAATGAAGTCCTGGATTATGAAGACATGTAGCAATAAAAATTGTTGTTGCGAGAACATTAATTTTTTGCCAACAATATCAGTTGTTGCTTAAAAAACTGGCGGTAAAATTAATAATCAGTTATCAATACTTTTAGCAACAACTGTTATTGTGGCAATAATACCTTTTTGCCAACAGATTATCTAGTACTACTTTAACAACAATTTATACATTGTTACTAATACACAATTCATATATTGTTTAAATTTTCACAAATACAAGTAGGAATTATAAATTGTATTTTAAATAGATATAAATAAAATTTCTACACAAAATTTATGAAGTGGATATACTAACTTCCAAAAATTAAATAATCCTAAAAGTATATTTTTACTTACAAAACGAGTAAAAGCATCATATATCTAAGGTCCTTAAGTTCTAGTCTAATAGTAACCCAAAAAATAAATCTTCCAAGATCCTTAAGTTCTATTCTAATAGTAACCCAAAAAATAAATCTTCCAAGGTCCTTAAGTTTCTAACAGTAACCCAAAAAATAAATCTTCTTCCAATAGCTTGTGCACTTCATGAACCGGATGTGAGGATTTTTCAACTACGCATGCTCATCCTAAAAAGAAAATAAATATAATTAGATTTTGATAAAAAGAAGCAATAAAGACTGATACCAAGAAACTTCCTTTCATGAACTAAAATAAGTTTACTTACCATGGTATCATCCATAAGACTTGTAGGACTTGTCTCATCCGAATTATTTAAATTAGCAATCATGTCAAAAATTGCAGCAGGAAGTCCAGTCTGTTAAGCATTGTACAATTAAACTTAACATGATTGAACGTCAATGAAGCAAATTTATAACATAAAAAATACTAGAACAAGTTTCCTTTCAGTAAAACATAATAGTTTCTAAATATTCTAATAAATAAACAACATCCACATAAAGCATTTTATACCTTGAATATCTAATATATAATGTAGAAGACAAACAGATTAGTGTATGAGAACTCCATTTTTCGAAGCTAGTACCATAGGATATAAAACAGAACATGATATATTAGACTTTGAAGTATCTTTATCATACTATCTACATTCATATACTTCAATGTGGACAAGGTTCAGTTATTTTCTTGCAAAATTCTTTTTCTTCGTTGGAAACATAAGCATATATCTGTAGCATACTTCCTTTAAAGTTTGAGGTTAAAGGAAATATCCTATATATCCGTAAAATAAACATAAGCCTTCAATTAACTTTTGACTAGTAAATGCATAATGCATTATACTTTTCCCAAACCCATACCAAGCACCATACATGTTTCTACTACAATATAAAATTTTAATTCCATGTTGTCTTATTCTTTAGCCACTAATTAACTGAGGCTGCTATAGTTCCTATAGTCAAATCTCAGCTCAATGTTTTTAAAACGTTAAGATAAATTCAATGCCACGGCACAAGTTGACTTCATTATCCAACCCTTTATATAAAGGGAGGTCTCCCCTTCACTTCTCCTCGCATCAAGTCCTTAAAATTCTCTTCATCTTTCTGTCTATTACCAGTAAAAATGCTTTAACCTCAAACTCCAGTTCTATTGACCTATCCTGGCGGAATCACCAATGTGTAGCTGGATCCAGAATGACTAACATGAAAAGTGATGCTATCTCATTTAATCTCAAGTATTTTAATAAAATTGTTCAAATCAAAAGCAAGTAATAAACTAAATACCTCAGAACTTTGAATATGGGATACTAGTGCCAGCATGCCTTGTTTTAATATTTTTTGGTCACTCACTAGACGAGCTTCCATGACTTCTCGCTTTTTCCGCTCCTCCTCAAGTTGATTTTTCACTTCTATTAGTTTGCACTCTACGCTCTCTCGTTTATGACGTTCTTCTTCCACCTCTTTCTGTTGTGCTTGTAGTTGCTCTTGAGTTACATGCATAGATCTTCTACTAGCTGGCTTCACTCCCGATCCTTGACCGCGGCAATATCCTGACTTTTCTCCAACAAGTTTCACAAAAGCAGCATTAATAATTGGGTCCACATCAGTACCCTCTTCCACTTCTTGAATTTGTTCATCCACAATTTCTTCTAGCTTATCCTACAAAATATTGTACAAGCTTAAATTTGAAATATTTGTTCAAATCGGCTCATATTCTAAGATAAAGATAAGATCTTCGTATATACATTAAATTCAGCAGAGGCATCATTAACCCAATGTCCTGACTTCATGTGAGTCATTTTCCAAAGTTTTTGAAGATTTGGCTCTTTGCCAGTTCTTGGATCTCTCTAGCAAAAAAAAAATTATATTATGTTATTAAAGAAAAATGATCAAAATTAGTCAAAACAAAGACATATCTTACCGCATCATAAGATACTGCTTGGAAGGACTTTCTGCCACATATATGATTCATTTCTTGTTTTTCCTTATTAGTTTTATTTCGTGCACTCATTTGCTGCATGAATATGTTATAATTTAAGTAAGAAAGTATAAAAAAACTAAGCAATATTATAAAATTAAATCCATTTAATTTTGATATACTTCTAATTACCTTAAAAGCATCAGAACTAAAATAGTCCACTAAGAAATTCCATTCAGCTTCATTAACCTCTACTGGCATGTTATGCAAGCTTTCTTCCTTCGTAGCAAATTTTTTAAAATGATCGTGGAGCCTACTACGACGATATCGGTATAAATTATTGGCTGTTTGAAGGATAGTATCCCGATTGTGTTGTGTGTCTGGAAGTTGAAAGGTGTCCTGCACTCAAAAATAACTTATTTCTGTCATTGCTATTTTCCTCTTCTTACAGTAATTGAACTTAGGAAAAATTCAAAGACAGGTAAAATAGTAAAAATAAAAATAAAGAGTAGAACAACATATCTGTAGTTCATATAAGCATTCACAAACCAGGCATCAAGAATGATAGTGTTGTAGACAATAAAGAAAGCAGCTCACTCAATCAAGAATGAGAACCCATTATAAATTTATTATAACTGCCTCTAAATGGTTAGTAAGAAAACAGTGATCACCAATTTGGTCTTTGCTAAAGGGATAACATCAGGACGACTAGGTAAGCCTAACACGTTGCGGAATATACAAGCTATGAACACTTAAATAAGAAAACAGCGGAAAAATAGGATAAAAGATATGTAATCTGTACCGCTCGGCACATACATCCGTCAACACCATGAACAAAACACTACCAAGATCCGGAATCCCACGGTAACACAGACTAAAGGAGAATATACAACTGTGGCTCTATGTATAAAGAGTGTCTAACAACGGAATGAAGGAAAAATGCCAACTAGTACTATTAGAATAGAAGGGAAAGCATCTGGATCCGCGGACGTAGCAGATCATACCTCGAGGTCTCCCAGAAAGCTGCGGAATCACCTAGCACGGCCTGCTCTGATGTACCTGGATCTGCACAACAAAAGTGTGCAGAAGAGTAGCATGAGTACACCACGGCGGTACTCAGTAAGTGCCAAGCCTAACCTCGATGGAGTAGTGACGAGGAAGGTCAGGGCCCTACTGAGAAATAATAATATAATGATAATAACAATAATAAGCAGTTTAAATGATAATAATTTCCGAAATTAACAACAATAAATGATTACCGCAATCGTCTACAATTAAGCTAACAACAAATAGTCAACTCAATAAAACCAGTCCAGGACCTGTGGGAATCGAACCCACAGTCCCATTGACAGTACCTCTGGGTCTCCGGGAATCGAACCCGCAGCCCATGTCTCAATAAATAATCAATAACTCAGGATCTCCGGGAATCGAACCCGTAGTCCCTACCAATAACTCGGGATCTCGGGAATCGAACCCGTAGTCCCTACCAATAACTCAGGATCTCGGGAATCGAACCCGTAGTCCCTACCAATAACTCAGGATCTCGGGAATCGAACCCGTAGTCCCTACCAATATCACTCCGGGTCTCTGGGAATCGAACCCACAGCCCTGGGTCTCCGGGAATCGAACCCGCAGTCCACAAGCACAGCAATTAAAGGAACACACAGAGAGAGTAAATTATACTTAACTATAACTTCACCGAAAAATAGTACCAATAATTATCAAAAAAAATAAGACAATTAGGCAACTAGTCAGTCAGGTACTACCTAATCATGCTTTTCTAACTACTACCGATAAAATATCAAATTAACAGCTAAAGACAGAAATATCACTCATCGAACATTTTTAAATAAAGTATGTGTTCAACGACCAGCGCATGTACACGTCCGTCACCTCGCGTACAAGGCATTTAAATTATCACATAATATCTTAGGGGTGAAAATTCCCCCACATGAGGTTAGACAAGCCACTTACCTCAATTCCGGTACAAAACCGCTAAGAAATAACCCTCTTGCCGCGAATGTCGGCCTCCACAAGTGTAGAATCTGATAAAAATCAATAGCATCACATCAAAATAGGTCAATTGGGCATTACCCGATCAAAACACTCAAAATACGCCAAAAACCCACAAGTTGCCAAAACCCGACTTTCGGTACGCTTATCGAAAAATCACGAAAATTATATATTCGGGTTCCTTATCTCAATACGAGTCTAGGCATATAAAATTTACCAAAATCGGACTCCATTTGCCCGCTCAAATCGGGGATTTTCTAACATTTAGGCCCAGGGCTCAAACTCACCTTTAATCTTCCAATTTCAGTGAAATAATCACGGATTTCATGATAAACCAACGAATTAAGGTGAAGAAACTTACCCCCGATGATTTCCCGATGATATCCCAGCGTTTCCCCTTCAAAATCCTCTCTTGGAGCTCAACAATGGCGGTTTTGGTGTGTTAGGCCGCGACCGAAATGTTCTGGACTTAAAGTCACTGCCAGGCCATTTTACTCTACGCGATCGCAGCACTGGGCTTGCGATCGCGATGCACAAAATATGGGCGGCCTAATTTTCCTCTACGCGATCGCGTGACCCTGGACGCGATCGCAGTGAACAACTCAGCAACACTACGCGATCGCAAACGTACTAACGCGATCGCGAAGAACAAACTCGTCCGGCTCCCCAACTACCCTACGTGATCGCATACTCCCTCACGCGATCGCACTGCTTCCGACCAATACCCTACGCAATCGCATACTCCCTCACGCGATCGCACTGGTTCAACCTCCAGACTTACGCGATCGCAGGCTTTACTTCGCGATCGCAGAGCTCGGGATTTCTCCCTTACGCGATCGCATGGCCATCTCCGCGATCGCGGAGAGCAAAATTGTTCTGCAGTTATTGCAGCAGAACAGCAGTGCCTTTTGGCACAAATTGGTCCGTTTGGACCCCCGAATTCATCCCGAGGCTCCCGGGACCCCAACGAAAACCACCAACATACTCCAAAACACGATATGAACTTGTTCAAATCATAAAAACACGTCTAACAACATCAAAACCCATAATTCACATAGAATTCAAGCCTAAATTTCTTAAACCTTTCCGAATTGCACATTCGATCTAAAACCCGACCAAACGACGTCCGAATGACCTGAAACTTTGCGGACATATCCAAATTCACATAACGAAGCTACAGAAATTGTCGGAATTCCATTCCGACCCCCGGATCAAAATCTCACCTATCGTTCGGATTCGCCAAAATATCAACCTTCGGCATTTCAAGCCTAATTGAGCTACGGACCTCCAAAATACATTCCGAACGCGCTCCCAACCCCGAAATCACCTAACGGAACTAATGGAACCATCGGATTTCCGTTCCGAGATCGTCTTAACACCTGTTCCGGCTACGGGCCATTTTCTAGCTTCAAAGCTCTTATTTAGGGACTAAGTGTCCCAAAATGTTCAAATTTTCAAAACCGACTCTCCCGGCAACCCACAATAGCAGAAATGAACTTAGGGGAACAGTTAAATTAGGGATTGGGGCGTAATTTTCTAAAACGACCGGTCGGGTCGTTACATCTTCCCACACTTAAAAGATTCGTTCGTCCTCGAACGAGCATAGAAAACATACCTGGAGTAGTGAAAAGATGAGGGTACTGACTGCGCATATCCTGCTCGGTCTCCCAAGTCGCCTCCTCGACCGGCTGGCCCCGCCACTGAACCTTTACCGAAGCGATGTTCTTTGACCTTAGCTTTCTGACCTGTCTGTCTAGAACGGCAACTGGCTCCTCAACATAAGACAGATCCTTGTCTAGCTGAACAGAAGTGAAATCCAACACATGCGACGGGTCACCATGGTATCTCCGGAGCATGGAGACATGAAATACGGGGTGAACTCCGGCTAGGCTGGCTGGGAGGTAAGGCCAACTCATAAGCAACCTCCCCAACACGCCTCAAAATCTCAAAAGGGCCAATAAATCTGGGACTCAACTTCCCTTTCTTCCCAAACCTCATAACGCCCTTCATGGGCGAGACTCGAAGTAGAACCCGCTCACCAACCATAAAAGCCACATCGCGAACCTTCTTGTCCGCATAACTCTTCTGTCTAGACTGGGCCGCACGAAGTCTGTCCTGAATTACCTTGACCTTGTCCATAGCATCCTGAACCATATCAGTACCTAGCAACCTGGCCTCGCCCGGCTCAAACCAACCCACGGGAGACCTGCACCTCCTACCATATAGGGCCTCATACGGTGCCATCTAAATACTAGACTGGTAGCTGTTGTTATAAGCAAACTCCGCCAGTGGCAAGAAGTGATCCCATGAACCTCCAAACTCAATCACGCACGCACGGAGCATATCCTCCAAAATCCGAATAGTGCGCTCGGACTGCCCATCAGTCTGGGGGTGAAATGCTGTGCTCAGCTCCACCCGAGTACCTAACTCCTGCTGTACAGCTCTCCAGAACCGTGAAGTGAACTGAGTGCCTCTATCCGAAATGATGGAAACTGGAATACCATGCAGCCGAACTACCTCCCTGATATAGATCTCCGCCAGTCGCTCCGATGAATATGTAGTGCTCACCGGTACAAAATGGGCGGACTTGGTCAGCCGATCCACAATGACCCAAATGGAATCAAACTTCCTAACCGTCCGTGGAAGTCAAGATACAAAGTCCATGGTAATGCGCTCCCATTTCCACTCAGGAATCTCGATCGCTGCATCAATCCACCCGGACGCTGATGTTCATACTTTACCTGCTGGCAGTTGAGGCATCTGGAAACATAATCAACTATATCCCTCTTCATCCGCCTCCATCAGTAATGTTGTTTCAAGTCCCGATACATCTTCGCGGCACCCGGATGGATGGAATACCGCGAACTATGGGCCTCTACTAGAATCAGCTCTTGAAGATCATTTGCATTGGGCACACAGATACGCCCATGCATCCTCATGACTCCATCATCCTCGATGGTAACATCTCGAGCATCACGACGCCGAACTCTATCCTGGAGGACAAGCAAATAAGGGTCGTCGAGCTGATGCTCCCTGATGCGGTCAAATAGAGAAGACCGAGAAACCACACAAGCCAGAACCCGGATGGGCTCCTAGAGATCCAGTCTAACAAACTGCCTGGCTAAATCCTGAACATCCATCGCCATAGGACTCTCCGAAGCTGGTAGATATTCCAAACTCTCCAAATTCTCCGCCCGACGACTCAAGGCATCGGCAACCACATTAGCCTTGCCCGGATGGTAGAGAATAGTAATATCATAGTCCTTCAGTAGCTCCAACCATCTTCTCTTATGCATATTCAGGTCCTTCTGCTTAAGCAAGTGCTGCAAGCTCCGGTGATCAGTGTAGATCTCACAAGGAACCCCATATAAATAATGACGCCAAATTTTCAAGGCGTGAACAATGGCGGCTAGCTCCAAATCATGAACAGGGTAATTCTTCTCATGTACCTTCAGCTGTCTCGACGCGTAGGCAATCACCCTATCGTCCTGCATCAATACCGCACCGAGTCTAACTCGTGAGGCATCACAATATACAGTATAGGACCCCAAACCTGTAGGCAACATCAATATAGGGGCCGAAGTCAAAGCTGTCTTGAGCTTCGGAAAGCTCGCCTCACACTCGTCTGTCCACTGAAAAGGGGCACCCTTTTGGGTCAATCTAGTCATAGGTGCTGCAATCGAAGAGAACCCCTCTACAAAACGACGGTAATAGCCCGCCAAACCAAGGAAACTGCGAATCTCAGTAGCGGAGGAGGGTCTGGGCCAACTCTGCACGGCCTCCACCTTCCTCGGATCTACTCGAATACCATCACTCGACACCACGTGGCCCAAAAATGCTACCGAACTCAACCAGAATTCACATTTAGAGAACTTGGCATAAAGCTGCTTCTCCCTCAGAATCTGAAGCACTATCCTCAAATGTTGCTCGTGCTCTTCCCGGCTCCGGGAATATACTAGAATATCATCAATGAAGACAATCACGAACGAGTCCAGATAAGGCCTGAACACACTGTGCATCAAATGCATAAATGCTGCTGGGGCATTAGTCGACCCAAAAGACATCACGAGGAACTCATAGTGACCATACCGGGTCCTGAAGGCAGTCTTCGGGATATCTGGCTCCCGAATCTTCAGCTGGTGATACCCAGAGCGCAAATCAATCTTAGAAAACACCTGTGCGCCCTGTAGCTGGTCAAATAAATCATCAATACGGGGCAAAGGATACCGGTTCTTCACTGTAACCTTGTTCAGCTGACGATAGTCAATACACATACGCATAAAACTGTCCTTTTTCTTCACAAATAATACAGGAGCACCCCAAGGCGAAACACTGGGTCGAATAAAACCCTTGCCCAATAACTCCTGTAATTGATCCTTCAACTCCTTCAACTCGGGAGGAGCCATACGGTACGGTGGAATAGAAATGGGCTGAGTGCCCGGCAACAAGTCAATAGCAAAGTCAATATCTCTGTCGGGCGGCATGCCCGGAAGATCAGCTGGAAATACATCAGCAAAGTCACGTACCACATGAACAGAATCAATAGAGGGAGGGTCAATACTGACGTCCCGCACATAGGCAAGATAAGTAGCACACCCCTTCTCAACCATACGCTGAGCTCTGAAAAAGAAATAACACGGCTAGGGGTGTGATCTAGAGTACCACTCCACTCAATACGTGGAATGCCTGGCATAGCCAGCGTCACGGTCTTGGCGTGACAATCAAGAATAGCATAATGGGGCGACAACCAGTCCATGCCCAGAATAATATCAAAATCGACCATCCCAAGCAGCAGTAGATCCGCTCTGGTCTCAAAATCACTAATGGTAATCAAACACGACCGATATACGCGGTCCACAGCCAAAGAATCACCCACCGGAGTGGAAACATAAATGGGGGCACTCAAAGAATCCCGAGGCACACCCGGATGAGAAGCAAAGTAAGAAGACACATATGAAAAAGTGGAACCAGGGTCGAATAGAACCGATGCCTCCCTGTGACTAACCAGAATAATACTTGTGATAACAGAATCGGATGCAACCGCCGCAGCGCGATCTGGAATAGCATAGAATCTGGCCTGTCCCCCCTCTCGAGGGCGGCCTCTAGAACCCGAACCCCCGCCTGTCGCTGGCTGGGCAGTTGGAGTAGCAGCTGGAGCTGGAATGATAGCCTGCTGACCCTGAGAGCCACACTGATGCTATGATGACTGATGAGGGGCTCCTCTCCTGCGTCTGGGGCACTCCCTAACCAGATGGCGAGTATCCCCGCACTCAAAACAAGCTCTGAGAGGACGCGGTGGCTGAGACTGATCGGCCTCACCCCCACTAGTCTGACCCCTGGAAGTACCCCGCGCAGGAGGTGCACTAGAAACTGGGGGAGCATAATAAGGCTCCTGAGGTGCTGGAAGAGCTGGGGTACTACCGGCTGCGGGCAATGCTGAGTGAACTGGATGACCGGAATAACCCCTGCCAAAACGACCGACTGCTGAAGTACGGGCACCAGAGAAATGGCCCGACTCACGAGACCTCTTGGCCTCTCTATCTCCCCGCTCTCTAGGGAGCATACTCTCGATCCTCCCGGCAATGCTAACTGCCTGCTGATAAGATATATCTGTCTCCAACTCTCTGGCCATGCTGGACCGGATCGGCGGAATCAGGCCCTCAATAAATCTCCGCACTCTCTCCCGGACCGTGGCTACCAAAGCCGGTGCATGCCTCGCTAGACGGGTGAAACTGATAGCATACTCCGATACTGACATGGAGCCCTGTCGCAACCGCTCAAACTCCGAGCGCCAAGAATCCCTAAGGCTCTGGGGAACAAACTCCGTCAAAAACAGATTTGAAAACTGCGTCCAGGTCAACGAAGCGGACTCCTCCGGACTATCCAACTCATACGTGCGCCACCAATCATAAGCGGTCCCACGAAACTGAAACGTAGTGAAGGAAACCCCGCTGGTCTCCACAATCCCCATGGTAGAAAGAATACGATGACACTCCTCCAGAAAACCCAATGCATCATCTGAAGCCAAACCACTGAACACTGGAGGGTCATATTTCTTGAACCTCTCCAATCTACGCTGCTCGTCCTCAGAGGCAGCTGGTCCACCTCCTGGTTGTGCTGGGGCGGCAGGAGGCATAACCAAAATATCTGGAACCTGTCCCACTGGCACACGCTGCTCTGGAGTAACGGCTGCGGGAGTCTGGGCTCCTCCCCCGGCCTGAGATGTAGCTGCGACGAGAGGAAGCAATCCTGCCTGAGCTAAAGTGGTATACATACTCATGAACTGGGCCAGGGTCTCCTGTACTGCTGGAGTAGTAGCAGCTGTAGTCGGTGTACCAGGTGTCTGCGCTCCAACCTGGTCTACCTGTGGCACCTCAGTGGCAGCGCGCGCAGGTGCTGTGGCTGCACCTCGGGCGCGTCCTCGTCCTCTACCTCGACCCCGGCCTCTGACGGCGGCAACAGGGGGCGCGGGTACCTGATCGTCGCGAGTAGCTCGTGTCCTCACCATCTGTGAGAGAATAGAAATCAATAGTTTAGATTTTGATGCCAAAAATGTCGCACGACAAGGAATCCAAAGAAATGAAGAGTTTCCTAAACAGTTACATAGCCCCTCGTAGATAAATACAGACGTCTCCGTATCGATCAGCGAGACTCTAAGTAACCGGTCTGTGTCCCGTGACTCCTATGAACCTAGTGCTCTGATACCAACTTGTCACGACCCTAGTTCACCAATCGTGAACATGTCGTGATGGCACCCAGTCCCCACGACTAGGTAAGCCTAACACGTTGCGGAATATACAAGCTATGAACACTTAAATAAGAAAACAGCGGAAAAATAGGATAAAAGATATGTAATCTGTACCGCTGGGCACATACATCCGTCAACACCATGAATAAAACACTACCAAGATCCGGAATCCCACGGTAACACAGACTAAAGGAGAATATACAACTGTGGCTCTATGTATAAAGAGTGTCTAACAACGGAATGAAGGAAAAATGCCAACTAGTACTATTAGAATAGAAGGGAAAGCATCTGGATCCGCGGACGTAGCAGATCATACCTCGAGGTCTCCCAGAAAGCTGCGGAATCACCTAGCACGGGCCTGCTCTGATGTACCTGGATCTGCACAACAAAAGTGTGCAGAAGAGTAGCATGAGTACACCACGGCGGTACTCAGTAAGTGCCAAGCCTAACCTCGATGGAGTAGTGACGAGGAAGGTCAGGGCCCTACCGAGAAACAATAATATAATGATAATAACAATAATAAGCAGTTTAAATGATAATAATTTCCGAAATTAACAACAATAAATGATTACCGCAATCGTCTACAATTAAGCTAACAACAAATAGTCAACTCAATAAAACCAGTCCAGGACCTGTGGGAATCGAACCCACAGTCCCATTGACAGTACCTCTGGGTCTCCGGGAATCGAACTCGCAGCCCATGTCTCAATAAATAATCAATAACTCAGGATCTCCGGGAATCGAACCCGCAGTCCCTACCAATAACTCAGGATCTCGGGAATCGAACCCGTAGTCCCTACCGATAACTCAGGATCTCGGGAATCGAACCCGTAGTCCCTACCAATAACTCGGGATCTCGGGAATCGAACCCGTAGTCCCTACCAATATCACTCCGGGTCTCTGGGAATCGAACCCATAACCCTGGGTCTCCGGGAATCGAACCCGCAGTCCACAAGCACAGCAATTAAAGGAACACACAGAGAGAGTAAATTATACTTAACTATAACTTCACCGAAAAATAGTACCAATAATTATCAAAAAAAATAAGACAATTAGGCAACTAGTCAGTCAGGTACTACCTAATCATGCTTTTCTAACTACTACCGATAAAATATCAAATTAACAGCTAAAGACAGAAATATCACTCATCGAACATTTTTAAATAAAGTATGTGTTCAACGACCAGCGCATGTACACGTCCGTCACCTCGCGTACAAGGCATTTAAATTATCACATAATATCTTAGGGGTGAAAATTCCCCCACATGAGGTTAGACAAGCCACTTACCTCAATTCCGGTACAAAACCGCTAAGAAATAACCCTCTTGCCGCGAATGTCGGCCTCCACAAGTGTAGAATCTGATAAAAATCAATAGCATCACATCAAAATAGGTCAATTGGGCATTACCCGATCAAAACACTCAAAATACGCCAAAAACCCACAAGTTGCCAAAACCCGACTTTCGGTACGCTTATCGAAAAATCACGAAAATTATATATTCGGGTTCCTTATCTCAATACGAGTCTAGGCATATAAAATTTACCAAAATCGGACTCCATTTGCCCGCTCAAATCGGGGATTTTCTAACATTTAGGCCCAGGGCTCAAACTCACCTTTAATCTTCCAATTTCAGTGAAATAATCACGGATTTCATGATAAACCAACGAATTAAGGTCAAGAAACTTACCCCCGATGATTTCCCGATGATATCCCGGCGTTTCCCCTTCAAAATCCTCTCTTGGAGCTCAACAATGGCGGTTTTGGTGTGTTAGGCCGCGACTGAAATGTTCTGGACTTAAAGTCACTGCCAGGCCATTTTACTCTACGCGATCGCAGCACCGGGCTTGCGATCGCGATGCACAAAATATGGGCGGCCTAATTTTCCTCTACGCGATCGCGTGACCCTGGACGCGATCGCAGTGAACAACTCAGCAACACTACGCGATCGCAAACGTACTAACGCGATCGCGAAGAACAAACTCGTCCGGCTCCCCAACTACCCTACGTGATCGCATACTCCCTCACGCGATCGCACTGCTTCCGACCAATACCCTACGCAATCGCATACTCCCTCACGCGATCGCACTGGTTCAATCTCCAGACTTACGCGATCGCAGGCTTTACTTCGCGATCGCAAAGCTCGGGATTTCTCCCTTACGCGATCGCATGACCATCTCCGCGATCGCGGAGAGCAAAATTGTTCTGCAGTTATTGCAGCAGAACAGCAATGCCTTTTGGCACAAATTGGTCCGTTTGGACCCCCGAATTCATCCCGAGGCTCCCGGGACCCCAACGAAAACCACCAACATACTCCAAAACACGATATGAACTTGTTCAAATCATAAAAACACGTCTAACAACATCAAAACCCATAATTCACATAGAATTCAAGCCTAAATTTCTTAAACCTTTCCGAATTGCACATTCGATCTAAAACCCGACCAAACGACGTCCGAATGACCCTGAAACTTTGCGGACATATCCAAATTCACATAACGAAGCTACAGAAATTGTCGGAATTCCATTCCGACCCCCGGATCAAAATCTCACCTATCGTTCGGATTAGCCAAAATTTCAACCTTCGGCATTTCAAGCCTAATTGAGCTACGGACCTCCAAAATACATTCCGAACGCGCTCCCAACCCCGAAATCACCTAACGGAACTAATGGAACCATCGGATTTCCGTTCCGAGATCGTCTTAACACCTGTTCCGGCTACGGGCCATTTTCTAGCTTCAAAGCTCTTATTTAGGGACTAAGTGTCCCAAAATGTTCAAATTTTCAAAACCGACTCTCCCGGCAACCCACAATAGCAGAAATGAACTTAGGGGAACAGTTAAATTAGGGATTGGGGCGTAATTTTCTAAAACGACCGGTCGGGTCGTTACAAAAACAGTGATCACCAATTTGGTCTTTGCTAAAGGGATAACATCAGGGATAGGTGAAGTGGCAATGGACTAAAAAGAGTGTTACTTTCCTAATATTTCATATAAACACAATCCATTTCCATAGTTTTTTCCAATGACATGTATACATGTCATGCATCTATGTCTATGACAATATCTACTTTGGCACTGTTTCTTTTATAAGGTAAGTAACCCACTAATGTCAAAGCACCAAGCGGGTACTGAAGAAACTCTACAAAGCTCTGAATACTGCACGTTATATTTGCATAGAATGCAGCAGCTCCAGAATACAATCACAATCATATACATCTTTCATTCAATACCATAATTTTAGCGACAGTAAGCATCCATATTTGTAAGGAAATCCACTTTTTCAAAATCTTATCAGCCTTGCCACCATTCAGACTGTCTATCAACCTCTTATCTGTCCATACGTTCAGAACTACTTTAAAAGTTGAAAAATATATATTATGTCTTCACTATTCTATAACTCTCGGTTGGAAGTAGAGGGTGCTCACCACTAGAGCAGCCCACTCTTGTCTAACAATTTAAGCATGTCCTGATCAATCATAGACATGACTTTAGAGTACCTCATGATCTTCACCTCAGGCTTAACCCAGGCAGAGATGCTATTGTTGTTCTGTTGTTGTTCTTCATCAGTATCCCTCCTCTCAGCAAGCAGAGGATGAACCTGACTAGACATCCAAACTTTCCCAACAACAACTGCTCTCTTCTGCTTCCCTAACCCCCTGCCAGTCCAGTATACTCCAATTTTTCATCAGGAGAACTACGACCAAATGCATTGTAGATAATAAAGTTACAAGGCATCTGCTTACAGTAGAGCGGAGAGCGGCTTAGGTTGGCACTGTAGAAGAGGTTGATGTCTAATTTCACAGTCCAGTCTCCATTATGGACAGGAAGGTGTTATGGCTAATATTTCTCATTGAACCTATTGTTGAGGATCTTAAAGGTGATGCAATACATTTGAGGTGTGCCATGTCGAATAAAATCTCAAAACCCATGGCCCTCACTTAATTAGTTTTAACTCTTTAGAATTGGAAGCGTGTCATTTAGCAAATTTCCATGGCCCTCGTAAATTTAACAATGGTTAGTTGCTTTAGGAGCGTTATTTAATAATTTTACCTCCTTAAACTCGGGTACACATTTATGTGACCCAAATTCAAATCCCAACGATGTTGCAATACGTCAAAAACCACAGGTGCATTTATGTGACGTGGTTCGAGATGTGTTTTAATGGTGTTGCAATTCTCTTAAAAATGAATAAAAGCGGTTAAGATTAAAATTTGCATATAGGTTCATAATTGTTTAAAATCAGATAATTTAAGTCTAATATGACAGTTGAGCGACCGTGCTACAACCACGAAACTCGTGAATGCCTAACACTTTCTTCCGAGTTAACAGAATTCCTTGCCTAGATTTCTTGTTCGTGGACTGTTAACAGAGTCATTCTTTTCCTCGATTCGAAATTCTAAATCAGTGACTTGGGATACCATAAATCTCCCAAGTGGCGACCCTGAATCTTTTAAATAAATCCCATTTGATTGTCACTTCAAGTTGAAAATAACTCCCTTATTATTATATCCTTCCGGGGGTGTAAGTAAAAAAAGGAGGTGTGACAGACCTTTAAGGACATTTTTACTATTTTTCCTCATTCTATTTGTTTGAAAGCATATCCCCAGTCATATTTTTACCTAGTTATTGTTTAACACTTGTTTTATCACTATATTTCTTAGAAATGTGAAAGCTGTTTGGGCTCGGTTCCTTGTTTTAGTTATGGTCCAAGTGATCGTGAGTTGATGACTGAGATAGATTCAGGGTCTGATTGTGAGGTTGATGAATGAGATAGACTAAGAGTCTGATTGTGAGGTTAATAACTGAGAGAGGCCGATGGCCTGGTTGTGAGGATTATATATCTATGGAAAGGGCTGCACGCCGCATCAATATATATATATATATATATATATATATATATATATATATATATATATATATATATATATATATATATATATATATATATATATATATATATATATATATGCACACCACAGCGATACAGAGCTCGGGTTATAGGAGTCCCTTCGGAGTCTGCACACCCCCAGTGAGTGCATTCAACTATATATGTGGATCGGACTGCACGCCGCAGCGGTTATGTCACGACCCCAAACCCGATCGTGATGGCACGGAACACAACCGTTAGGCAAGCCCGACCATTTACACTCTCAACCCGAGCATGAAGCTCAAAACCAGTTATTTGAATATCATTAATAGCAATGAAGCTAAAAGGTTTAACTAATAGTAGAAATAAGCCAAACATCAAGATAATACTGAATAATCTCCCAAAGACCTGGGGAGGAGTCGGTTCCTGCGGACGTCAGGCAACTACTTCGACAACTCCGATAACGCTCTGAAAACAGCAAAAGCTTAGCTAAACTCCCGAGGTACCTAGATCTACACACATGATGCAGGGAGTAAAGTGAGTACTTCCAACTCAGTGATAATAGACATGTATAATGACTGATAGTAAGAAATCCCGAAATACAACAACACAAAGCTATAATCAGTACTTCTACATATTTAACAGCGGAACAACAATAAATAATGACAGACAAAGCAGGCAGATATAAAGGCATGAATGTAATGCAATGTTTGTGGTCGCTACGGCGCGCAGACCGATCCATTTGGGTACCCGCGCTCACTGTGGGGGTTAACATTCCGGAAGGGCTCCTACAGCCCAAGCACAATATCATCGTAGCATTCACTGCGGCATGTAGCCCGATCCGCAATCAGTCCAGTTATATGCATGCAAACCATATGGGCATAGTCAAACTTACTATTTTCAGTTCCAATTATCAAAAATTATAGATTAAGTGTTTAAATTTACTAGCTATTTCGAGACAGTGTTTAACTCAGGAATGATATCATGAAATATGCTAACATCATGAAAACTGTGATAATAATTCCTACGGGATCAAAATAATCGGCATACAGCCCAAATGTATCCATAACCATCCAAGAAGGAGGTTTGCCAACTAATTTCTAGCCAATAACACAATATGAATATCAATCGATCGGACTAAGCCTTAGTCCCAATCAAAATCGACCCCGCACTCACCGTAGAGTATGTGTCTCACTTTAATATAGCTTCACAATGTGATATACCGGGGTTTCAAACCCTTAGGTCATCATTTACATCTATTACTCACCTCAAACCAGCCACGAAACTAGTCCGCTAATCCTTTCTCTCTTGAATCAACCTCTTCATGCGCCGAATATGATCAAAACCACAAGAAATACATTATAATAAGCTTATGGAACATAACCCAATTGAAAGAATTCAAAAAACACCCAAAAACACGAAGTTGACGAAACCCGAGCCCCGGGTCCACTTCTCAAAAAATTACAAAATTCACATCACCGGAATACTCGTCTTGTCACGAGTCCGTACATATAAAATACACAAGAATCAGAGACCATTTGACCCCTCAAATCATCAATTTAAACCCTATTAGGTTTCAAGCCCTAACCTCCATTTTTACCCTTTAATTCCTTGAATTTCCATGATTAATTCATGTTTTTACACCATAATAGCATAACCCGAGTCCATATATTCATGCCTAATGAAAACCCTTCGAATCCTCTTCAAAATCGCCCAAAAACCCGCTTTACTCGAAGTCCAAAATATTTTCTTCTTTTCCAAGTTGGGGAAAACTGTTCACTATAGTACCAGAATTCGGGAACACTGGTCTCACTTAAACCACTAGACCGCTTATGCGATCTAAGCACCTTTTATGTGGTTTTCCCTTGACCACTTCTGCGGTCTATTATCCGCTAACGAGGCTCCGCTAACACGCTCACCAGTCTGCTTAGGAGAAAAACCCTTGGGCCACTCCTGATCGCTTCTGCGATCTTCCCCACCGTATCTACAGAACCGCTAAGAATTTTTGGGACCGACGACCTCTTGGCGCTTGCTTTAACAAAAGACATGGAAAGGCGCAGAACTGGCTTGGGGAGAACCAAACTCTTTTCTTCATTTTCTTGGCTTGCTGTACATTTGCCACAGTAGGTTTGAACCCCAATCGAAAGGTCCCTAAATTTTCGGGCAAGGATATAGGCTGAACAATACCCTGAAGCTCGGCCCCCAGACCTTTTCCTGGCACGAACCCATTACCCAGCATCTCTGAAGCCATCATGACGGTTGCGGGACCTATCCTGGGGAGTGGGAGGTTCTCTCCTTCAAACATTTTATCCATTGAAACCTCGTCGAAAACCTGGTACACCCATGGTCCCTTGTCATCATCATTCTCTATGAATGGCACAATATCATCTCCCACAAGGCTTGTACCGTCATCTCCGTGCACCACTATCTCCTGCATGTCCCATTCAAGTTTCACAATCTGGTGTAATGTAGAAGGTACTGCTTTGGCAGCATGGATCCAAGGTCGCCCAAGTAGAAGATTGTATGATATCGCTACATCAACCACTTGGAATTCCATGGTGAACTCTACTGGACTAATGGTCAATTCTAGTATGATGTCACCCACCATGTCGGTACCACCTCTATCGAAACCTCGGACGCAGACGTTGTTCTTGTGAATCCGGTCATGATCAATTTTCAGCTTGTTCAAAGTAGCCAAAGTACATATATTGGCACTTGACCCATTATCAACCAGTACTCGGGGTGACCACCGAGTCTTCACATTTCATGTTCAAATACAAGGCATTGTTGTGTTCTGTACCCTCTGTCGAAAACTCATTATCAAAAAAGGTCACCCGGTTTACTTCGAGGATTTTGTGCACTATCTTCTCCAAGTGATTTATAGGGATTTTATCCGAAACATGAGCCTCGTTCAGAATTATCATCAGTGCCTGGCAATAATCGTTGGAATGAATCAACAAAGACAACAACGAAATTTGAGCTGGAGTCTTTCTTAATTGTTCCAAAATGGAGTACTCTTGTGTCTTCATTTTCTTCAGAAACTCCTCAGCTTCTTCTTTCGTTACCGGCTTCTTTGCCACTGCTGGACTAGACTTTCTTAACTCGATGGGAGCAAAGAATCTCGCCGAACGAGTTAACCTATGAGCCTCACATATCTCTTCTTCCACTTGCTTGGCTTTGTACATTACCATTGGTTTCTCATACTTCCAAGGTATGGCCTTGCTGCTAGTCACTGGCAGTTGGACTACAGGCTTGATGATGACCGGTTCCCGGGAAACTCCCTTTACAACAAATACGGGTGCAGATAACGCTTCCGATACTACCCCTTTGGTTGCTTCTGATTTCTTTGGAGTAATGGCTGGATTCTTCGCCAATATCACCACAGGTTTAATCTCTAACTTCTCAACATGTACCCCTGCTTCCTCATCGATCGACTTTTCTTTTGGGGTAGCTCGGATCATCGTTAGTGTTTGCGATTGTTTCTTTATCACCCTTCCTTCATGCACAAGATCAATCATATGAGTTTCGTGGTGTGATGGTAATAGGTTCTGATTGATGCTGGGCACCTCCGGCGCCTGGACCTTAATCTTATTGGCATGAATGAGATCTTGTACCATATGCTTCAATTTATAACATTTCTCAGTATCATGCCCTAGCATTCTTGAGCAGTACTCGTAGCTTTTCGATTGGTCTACATTCTGGGGCGGGGGATTTGGCATCCTAGGCTTACAGGACTCAACAAACCTAATTGCCTTAATTTGTGAAACAAGGCGGTATAGGTGTATCCCAATTTAGTAAAGGCTCTTTCTCTGTAGCCTGTCATTTTTAGAAGCTTGATTTCCGCGAAAACCTGCCCCTGGAGGGTTCTTGTAGGCCCTTGGTGGAGGATAGGCATTTTGGGGTGGTGGGTATGTGTTCTATCGAATTGGATAGGTGTTCTGTGGAGGTGCATATGCATTTTAGGGAGCCGACGCACGTCATTGCGGGCGAACCGGTGGTTGAGTGTATGTTTGTGCTTGGTGTACAGAAAATTATGGTTCCTGCAGTGGATAGTAGTGTTATTGTGGGTTGTATGAGGAATATGGATAATTTGGATTGTGGGGTCCGGGTTGGTTGTGGTATGGTTTGATGGCCCTAGACCAACTGCTTGCTTCAACCGTGGCGACTTCTTCTTTATTTTTCCTCCCTAGCGCATCTCCTATGCCGCTCTCAATTACCAGGGTTGTTGCCTTAAGTGCTGAGTAATTCATAATTTTATCGGACCACTTTCCCGCCTCTATCATAACCCCTATCTTTATTACTTCATTGAAAGATTTTCCAACTGTTGTCACCAAGTGACCAAAGTAAGTTGGGTCCAGCATTTGTAGGAAGTGTCCACCATTTCCCTCTCTCTCATGGTAGGATCAACCCTAGCTGCCTGTTCTCTCCAGCGGAAACCAAATTCGCGGAAGCTTTCTCCAGGCTTCTTCCTAGTCCTCAGTAATGTGAGACGGTCAGGAACTATCTCGAGATTTTATTGGAAGTGATCTGCGAAAGCTTGCGCCAGATCATCCCAAGTGTACCACTTGCTGGGATCTTGTCTGGTATACCATTCAAGTGCCGATCCGCTTAAGATTTGGAAAAAGTAAGCTATCAGTAGCTCATCTTTGCCACCATTCCCTCTCATTTTGCTACAAAATCCACGTAACTGAGCCATGGGATCGCCGTGCCCCTCGTATAAGTCAAACTTGGGCATCTTGAACCCTGCTGGTAACTGGACGTCGGGGAAAGGGCATAGATCTTTGTAGGCCACACTGACCTGATTGCCCAACCCATGCATGCTCCTGAAGGTTTGCTCCAGGCTCTTGAACTTCCTAATTACCTCATCTTGTTCCGGGATCTTTGCTGGCTTTTCAATGTCTACCGGGATTTCCAAGTGAGGGTTATGGGTATGGGGTTCTGGTGAATTGAATGTAGGCTCAGGGGGATAATATTGAGCATCATGAGCCTGAAACAACGGCTCACTAGTTGATATTTGCAGCGTGGCTAGTGGGGGTCCCATAAAAACATGAATTCTTGGTGGTGGAAAATGTTGATTGGGAGGCGGAGCTTGGGTATCATAGGGGCTTCTCCCCTGATAGTAATGATGATTCGGTGGGTTTGTTGAAGGGCCAGGGTGAGGGTATTCCGGCATATGCCCTAATGTAGAAGTAATAGGTATTTCAGGGCTGTTCTGCACTTTAGCCAAGGCTAACTTCATCGCATGCATTTCCAACCCTGTCATTTCTATCTTCTCCATTGCCTCTTTCAGCAATTGGCTTACTGATCTCTCTTCCTCCATGTTGTGTTCTGAAGTAGACATGCTTAGTTGTATAGGTCCTTTGGATCTGGTTTGATAATGATGTGATGCCAGAACGCTCTAACAACTAATGATATTTAGAAAACAACAAACTTGTTAGCATTAAAGATTTAACAGATTTGGCAATTACACATTGGGGATGCAATGTTCCTAAGCAGTTAACCATTTCTAACATGTTCTTGCTCTAACCGCATGCGTCGTCCCGACTTGTTTTATTCGTGCCTTCAAAGTGTTTTAAGGAATCTTCCTCTCTTTTATTATTATTTTATTTTTATTTATTTTTTTCTTTTTTGGTGGTGGTCGAATCTTATGGGGATTGCCTACGTATCACGTCCCCGCATGAATCAGACCGGGCATAGTTCTGATATGAAATACAATAAAATAAAAACACTAAATTTTGGGAATCTTTTATTTTTTAACAACATTGCGATTACAAACCAACCATCTTTTGGAAAACATAAAAGCAAGCAAAATTCGCACTACTAACATGATTTATTATGAGAAGAAGAAAAATGGAAGACAATAGACTCTTAAGACAACAAGGAAAAACTTGAACTAGGGGTACATTAAGGCTTTGAGTTTTGGTGCCCGCGAGGCATCATTCGGCCTTTCCGCGGGCTTTGGCGCAAGGTCCCTCTGCAAGCTTCTCAATCATCCATGATTTGATGGACGCTGCCCATGACTGAAGTGAAGAGGTTATGACGGGGCATTTGCTCACATGCCAAGCACCTCATTGTGATGTAGTGCCCAATCTCTTCAATTCTACCCCTGACCCTATCCTTCTCTATAAGCATTTGCTCTATTCGCTGATTTCTTGATCCCAACACCTGAGCATTGAGGAGGAGTTGATCTTGAAGTTCTTGCATCTGCTTTTCCATTCGTGCCATTAAGTCATGACAGCGTTCTTTATCAGCCCTGAAGTTTCTGGCTTGCGTGGAATGACGTCCTTCTAGAGTGGATATTGTTTCTCTTAATATATAGATGTTTCCTTCATATTCCCTCTTTAACTATTGCAAACGATTCGCTATTGCCCCCATGACACTTGTCCACCTGGATCTAATCCCTGCTATCTGGGCTTCAGATATTTCCAAATCCCTTTGGAGGTTAAAGACTTGATCTTCCAACCTCTCTATCAATCTTTTATCTGATTGACTCCTTGGTTGGTTTTCAGCATCCATTCTTAGTTGCTGGATTTGGGCTTTTAGCATCCCACTCTCCTGGGCCAATTTTCTCCTTTTCCCTTTATGAACATCAGACTGCAAGACATTTTCATACTTCAAGTCCGCAACTTGCTATTTCAGCTTGCTAATTTCAACCCGATAATTTTTTTCTCTTGTCAACCAAGCCCATTGTTCTCGCGAATCATCCGTGAATTGCTGGACATGGGCCCTTTTAGCAGACCTTTGATGAGTTTGGAATCTTTTTCCGAACCACGCATTATAGTTTGGATTTGCTTCGCCTTTGGCCAAATTGCGTACCATAGTTTTGGGCTCAAGGAATCTACATTCGTGCCATAGTTTACGAATTGTATCTTCCGGAAATGTGGCTTTTGGACTTAGCTCAATGACATGTTTGCTCAAATTTTCATCGTTAGGGATAGTCTGGAACCTTCCCAATTGCCGCAATACCCGATGGGGAGCGTATGGTTGGACACTACTGTTGACATCCAATTTTGTCCCTCCTTCTTTTAATTAATTTTCTTGAGCTTCTCCTAATTTATTAGTACATCAAGTACTATATTTTTTAGTACTATTTTCCATCCACTATTATTATTATTATTATTATTGTTATAATAATAATTATTATTATGTTATTACTACTATTGTTAGTACTATTATTTATTATTTCTATTACTACTATTACAACGACAGTTTTAATATTATCGCTACTACTATTATAGTCATCATTATCGTTATTATTATTATATTACGAAAAGACACATTTTTTATTTATTTATATAATTAATTGATAATATTTGTCTAATTAAACATTTTATAAATGTTTACATTAGTGATGATGTTTTAACATCTACTGTAAGTTATTGTTTTTAAATACTAGCTATCAAAATTATTTTAAGTAACGTTAAATAATTTAGCTAACAATATTATGTTGTATTATATAATGTGAATAATAAAATTATTTTATATCCAAATATAATCTCAAAGAAGTATATAAAAAAAATGGAAAATGCCCAAAACCTTAAAAGAACTAGCCCATTTCGGTTAAGCCCATTCACTAAAGAAGTCCAAATTAATCTAACCCAACAAGAAAGCCCAATTCGCCTAGCCCACACCATAGAACCCTCTAGATCCCTTAATCTTAACCCTTCCTTTTCATCAGATGATCCAACGTTCTTCTTCCTCTTTTGACCAAATGCCAAAATATTTTCCAACCCAACTTAGAAGAAGCATAACCATTTTTGGCTTAGAAATCTCTGCTTATGCTGCTATATCTCTGCCATGGCTTCCAACGTTCAAAATGGAGCGACCAACTTGACTCAAAATTCAATTTTTCTATTCAAAATCCCGCCCAAAATCAACCCTAATTTTTGCCTATAAATAGTGGCATTAGGAAAACGATTTGAGGGGAGCCGCCGCTCATCCCCTCACAAATTTGAGGCATAAAAGAGCAGAAACCTTGGTGTTTGCTCGCCGAAGTGGAAGTCGATTCACTGACCTGAGACCTGTGCCTCAAGTTCACTGTGCCGCGAAAGGTGAGTTCTATTTCCCTTTTCGTTTTTGTTCTGTCTTAAAAATGTGTGTAAGATTTAGCATCTGTTTAAACACATTTTTGGTTTCGGTTTGCTTCTTGCGTTCCAAGTATGATATATATTAGTCTTGCCTCTCTGTTGATTTAATGATGCCTAAACCAATATCTAGTTTTGCTAAGCTTATATGTTCTAGTTTTTTCTTTCCTCTTTAGTTAATGGTTATACATTAGATATACCATGTATAGGATTTTTTTTAGTTGTCTAAAGTGATTTATGATTTATGTTACTATAACTGTAGAAACTTTGGTTACCCAACTAAAGTGCCGTTGCTACTTAATTGAAACTTCTTTAGATATTTTTACCAGTAATGTGTTCAAAGCATATTTTTGACAACCGAGTTTACATATATAGAATTTTAGACTCCAATGCCTATAAGTTTACTAATTCTAGTTGATAAGAAAGAGTTACATCTCATATATACTAGAGAATAACGCGTAAAGAATATTTATTTGGCTCGCCTTTAAATGATTTAAAAAAAAACAATTCTGATTTAATTTCTTTTTTTTTCTTTTCACAAAACATTAGCTACTAAGCACAGTTAAGTATATTCCTTTCAATTTGTTATTTGAAATAAGAGTCTAAGTTTCAAGAGATATGGATACCATGGCTTGAGAATTCTTTAACACTACAATACCTGGGCTTAACCAAATGGTTGGTGCTCGCTTTTAGTGTTAGGCTTGAATCTTTTAGGGTCATTTGTTGAGATGTATCAAGCATTATGTAAAAATAGATGCAGGTGTAGTATCTTGCTATCCATATAATGAGGTTTTAAGAAGAGAACGTCTGAGTTTCGTTAAAACATAAAACTGCATTTTGTGTTCTTTCTTCATGGAGTATGCCCCATTCCTAGTTCCTTACAAGTATATATACTAGATAAATATTGCGTTCTTAAGTTTTATAAAAGCATCATTTCTTTGCAATATGTATCATGTTTGAAGTTTTTTGAGATTTGTTCCTTGTCTATATAATACTTAGGACACACACTCAATGCAATCTTGTCTTCGCCTAGCTTCATTGTCTCATTTTCTTCATGCTTGTTGAAGATTTAAGTTGTCTACTAATTTTATTCTTTTATTTCACCTTTTCTTTGCATGTCATACACATCGGAGTCGAAGAGTCTCAAGAGAGACTCAAATGCCGCTGTCGAAGCAAACTCAGCACCAATCTCTCATTCTTGAATAGCGGGACTCCGAGATTTGTCCTTCCGAAGAATCAAATAGGAAAATTGCTTGTTTATTTTGCCTTATTCCTGCTGCTCTGGATTCACCTTCTGCTGACTAACATTTATTTATATGTTTTGCCTGAGAAGTTTTCTTTTTGCACGGTTAAGCCTTAAATTACTTAGTATGTTACCTCTCATTAGTAGTATAAATAACTATAGAATATAAGGTTGAGGTGACATAATATGGAGACCCAACTAATCATTCTCAATAGATCTTTTTCACATATCTTAAACTTTTGAGAACTACTCTTTTTACTACAAATATAGACTCAATTCAGTTGGTTTAAGTCTTTGTTTTCTTTGAGTGTAAAGGCAAAAACAACTTTGTGATTTAGGATTTTGAATATATTTTCCTTTGGAACACATAAAGAGATTGAGTTTCTTTAAATATTCTATGATTGCTCCAGGTTGTACATCTCCAAGGCAGTTTTTTTTCTATTCAAATTAAGTTATAAACTTTGTTGCAGCTGTAGGACCTTTTCTCTAGTTAATTATTTGGAGTTGAACAAGTTTTAAATTCTAATACGTCCAAACAACCCAATTCTCCTTTTCTATTCGTACACTTTTACAATTTGGACAACAAGTATTAATTGCTTTTGTACAAGGATAATATACAAACTTTCACCTGTGATGGACACCTGGTTTTCTAATATACAAATATTTTCACTACTTAACATTAGATTAATTAACCTAAGTTTGGCCGGTTAACCGTAGTTAACGGATTATATAGGGTGCCTTAATAACCTTCCCTATATGATTAATTAGAATCCTTACCCATAATCTTTAAGGTTAAGTAGACCATTATACAGAGTTAACTTGAAGCATTATTTAGTAAATAGGTGTCATAATTCACCTTAAAAATAATTAGGTGGCGACTCTCTTTAATTATTTAAACCCGCAGAATTACCCAATATGTTATACTCTAATTTGACCCGTGTTAAAATGGGGTATAACAACTACGGACACCCATTAAAGGAAT
Source organism: Nicotiana noctiflora (assembly GCA_032618575.1). Lineage (NCBI taxonomy): Eukaryota > Viridiplantae > Streptophyta > Magnoliopsida > Solanales > Solanaceae > Nicotiana > Nicotiana noctiflora. The sequence continues at coordinate 44,982 of JASVEL010010265.1, forward strand.
ATAACACTCTTTTGCGGACATATATATTGCCTTAGTAACGGGTAACCATTCGAATGCCCATTCAATTTGGTCTGTTGTCAGGGATCTCAATCGTAAAAACCAATCTTCAGTACCTTCGAGGAACATGACATCTTCTACCCGTTTCTTGAACTTTTCAACACAGTTCAAACCGGTCAGTCCATGGTTCATGTGCCCTACTTGATGACAGAGATGTTCTTGTATCCACAACTGAAGTAATAGATTGCAAACTTGGAAAATTCCCCCCCCCCCCCTTTACATATAGTCAATGCTCTGTATATTTCTGATAAGATTAGGGGAACTATAGTGTTGTCCACCCTATTCATTGCGATGTCAACCATCCCTATGAGAATTATCTTTATTTTCTTGTCATTTCGCAGGCAAACCATAATTCCCAAGAATGTCGTTATGAATGCCAAAGTTCATCTCGCTTCCCATTTTCCTCTGTCACCAGCATGAGTTCGACCCAAATTTGGTTTGTCAAAACCACATGGATTATCGTAACGTTGATAAAAGAATTGAAGGGTGCAACATCCTTTCGATAAATTTCTATTTTGAACAGTTCGGCTGATATTTAACCAATCCAGAAAGCAGTGTGAAGATACCGGCCTCAGGGACAATAGATATTGATTTCTCAGATTCACTTCCAATCTCGCATAAACTGCTATATCATCCAACGTAGGTGTAAGCTCAAAATCAGCAAAGCGAAACACATTTCGAGTTGGATCCCAAAATGATAGTAAGGCTTCAATGACATCCGACCATGCCTTGATATTTATTAGACCGGTGAGACCCCCCCCCCCCAAGATTTTGACCACTATTTCTTTGTTTTTTTCTTCCAGATCGTTCCACCATATATGAAGCTGGAGAGGGACCTTGCTAAAGATGGTGAAAGGTTTGTTTTCACTAGTGCTCATCCTGCACATTTATTAAGGTGATTTATTTTTATTTTTCTTCCTTGATTATTTCAAAATATATATACATAAAAAATGACTTTAAATATTTTTCTAAAAAAATCCGATTTTCCTAATACGGCCCTTTAATACTTCAGAGACGAAGATTCCAAGGCTGTGAGGGCTAATTGGTCAAAAACCAAAAAAAAGCCCTAAAACGGCAGTTTATGTAAAATCAGCCTTTCGGCGTCCCTTTTAGGAACATCTGGCTATTTCTATAATAATGACACTACCCGACATACTTAAGACTCTTTTTTTTCAATAAAACCAGATATTGCAAACACGGCCTTTCAGCGCCTCGGGGACGAAAATTCTACGTCTGTGTGAGTCAATCGGCAAAAATCTAAAAAAATGACCTAAAGGTGATTGTTTATGCAAAATCAGCCTTCCGGCTTCCCTTTCGGGAACATTCGACTATTTTTGACATAAATGGCATCACCGGACTTAGTCATGATGAAAATTAAAATTTTAACACTTTTTGGTAATTTTTGCAAAAAAGGGAGGTTGGACCCGATGAGGATTGCCTACGTATCTCACATCCGGTGAGAATTAAACCAATGTAATTCGGATTAAATAAAACAAACTACATTTGTAAATGAAACAAACTATTTTTATTTTATTGAAAAACAACTAAACTATTATATTTTTTAAGAATAAATCAAAAAAAAAATATTTTTTAATTTTTAAAAGAAAAATGTTTTTTTTCTTTTTTAAGTAAAAAAAACTATTTTGAAAATAACAAATTTTCTTCTTTGTTTTTCATTTTCCACAATATTTAAAAACTGGTCCGCATGCAAGTCTGAAGCAAATAAATGCGTAAAACAAACAGGATGCAACATGATGGGCTTTTCATTTCAGGTTGCATGTCCTAGACGGACCCAACCCCGTGTTGAGTCCCCTAGATCAAATGCAACATGATGCAAATAAGCGTTCCTACTAGGGATCCGGCATGAAACTTTGTTATTCTAGGTTTAAAATCTAAATTTATTGTTCTAGACCTGGCTTACCCGAGCGGACAACTCGAGCCGAGGGGGGCAGCGTACCGGGAATACAGAAGCTTCACCGGCTTTGCAACTTATCTGAACCTCGTTCTAAAATTGGAATAGACTCTAACAGAAAAGAAGTCACACGAAGTGCACCCTTCTTCATGATTTAGAAGACTCAGAGAGGAGATGGATTTCGGCACAGTTTATATACAATTCACAAATTATTAAAGAGGTAAATATTTAGCATATAAGGCATGGAACATGTATCAAAATCAAATAAAGCCAAATATAACAGTTTAACTGAGCTCAAATTCTTGAACCCTGAACCGAAGTTCTGGGTCCTAGTCCCCAGTAGAGTCGCTAGAGCTGTCACACCTCCTTTTCATGCTACCACACCCTAAAGGGAAAGGTACAAGGGAGTTTTTCCAATTAAGTGACAATATTCGAAATGGAATTATTTTTATTTTTTAGAGTCGTCACTTGGAATGAATTATGGTGTCCCAAATCACCGATTTATTTAAATCCCAAATCGAGGAAATTTATACTTTCCAAATGAAGTCTACGAACCAGAAATTCTAAGTAAGGAACTCTGTTGACCCGAGGGAAGGTGTTAGGCACCATCGGATCCCGTGGTTCTAGCACGATCGCTTAAATTATTATAGATGGCTTAGAATATCTAATTTTTATACATATTATAACCTATGTGCTTTTAATTAATTTTAAATTAATTATAGATGGCCGAATGTTTTAACCTATGTCCATTTCACATGTGTGGGTGGAAATATATTTACCCACTTTCCACAGACCTGATTTCTTCTTCATTTCACGCCCATTGAGATGGCCAAAACACATGCGACCAACAACCTTGTATACAACCGGACTTGACTCACATACCATCATCTCACGTTACTCTTTTAGATTGTGCATTTTACTAGCCCTGCTTAAGCACGCTTTATCAGGAAAAAGCATGCCCTTTTTCAGCACCATTGGTCAAGACTCATCCCACATTGTTGTCCAAATTTCATCAAAATCCTTTGTGAGAGCTTTCACATCCGGCATGGTTGGCAAGTTATCAAGGTAAGGAACCTCCCTTGAATGAAACAGCACTTGGGAATCATACACTTTTTGTCTTGGGGGATAGAGCATACTCTCTCGTCAACTCAGGTTTTCTTCTGATCCTCATCATCACCATCCTCGTGATCAAAGGGTGTCTCGTCTCCAGATTCATCAGCATTGTTGTCGTAATCACTATTCTCACTCTGTGCATCTGCCAGATCCCGATTTAATACATCATCTTCGGGCAATTGAGCGAGTACATTTGCTTCAACTTGCTCGTTTTCATAATTGAGTGACTACATATGCTCGGATTCATAATTTGTAAAATTCATATCCGGCTTGTACCCCTATTAAATATATGAGCGTTAATACAAATAGAATACAACAAAAATGTACATCGTAACACAAAAGAAAATTAAAGCTTACCACTCCTCCTGTGAATCATGTACTGTAGGTGGGGATAAGTTTAAATCAAGAAAAACTCTTTCATCCGGAACCTGTCCAGCAAAAACTCCTCCAGAATAGCCAGCGGATGACTGGGGGTTATCCGGAACCTGTCCGGAGATCTCATTGTTTGGAACGTCTTCAACCTTGACGTACATATCCAACATAATTATTACAAAATATTCCCGAAATTCAGCGGGAGACCTCAAAAAATCCCTCAAAGTTTCATCATCATAGATGTTTAACTCCGAGTAAAAAGCAGTCCCTTACGGAGTGACGGAATACAGATATCTTCAGGTTACTTTAAGTATCACTGAACGTTTCCTCACAACCATTTTTTCGCATAACAATAACATCAATTTATCGTACTCTAGTGTGTAAGCAGTAATTTAACATGATCATGTGGAGATAAACTATACCTCACGGAGTTATTCTCCGTCACAACCTCATATCTCCCTCCTCCCCCCAAATATAATAAAACTCTTATTCTACGATCTTCAGACATTAAAAAAAAAATAATTCACAATTTAACAACTAGAAAATATTGAAGAGAGTTAGAGTTGTATGTGAAAGAATTTTCCTAAGGTTCTAACTGCTTTATATAGGAAATGGGTAGCCCGGGATATTGAAATTGTTTACCATATAGCGTCTTCAAAACACACGCTATATATTTAAATTATTGTACTCAGTCAGTTCATTTACTGATGAGTCCATATTAAGTGCATATCGTTTGTTTTTTTGCCCGCTATATATAGCGTATGAAAACAGAACGCTATACCTTAACGGCAGACGTTACCGTTAAGGTATAGCGTTCTGTTTTCGTACGTATATACAAAAATATCTCTTTATTTAACACCTATAATGATGTTTTGAGTCAAAAAAGACAATATATAGGTTCCGGATTCCCCTTAGAGCCTTAGTGCAACGAGAGATAAAGAGCTATTTAGACTAATTTTACATCAATGCTATTAAATAATTTTGTAAGCATTGACTCCATTTTTTAAACACTTTGGTACACAGATAATATGGGTCGGCAACACGTACAATAATGTAATTCAAAAATATTAATTTAACACAGAAGAAAGAGACTACTCCTGTTATTACGCATATTTACAGTGGTTTTTACAGTTCTCATCACCAAAGTCAAAGCTAGCCTCTTAGAGACAAGGAAAAGGCATTTACATTGAAGAATGAGTCTAATTAATGTAAATGAAAGTACTACCTACTTAATTAATAATTCACAGTTGTTCATACCCAACATCTATTAATTAAGTAGGTAATACTCTCGTTTACACTAATTAGACTCATTCTTCAATGTAAATGCCCTTTCCTTTTCTCTTAGAGGCAAGGTTTGACTTTGGTGATAAGAAGTGTAGAAACCACTGTAATAACAAGAATACTCTCCTTCTTCTAATTAATGTTCTTGAATGTCATTATTGTACACGCTAACCCATATTATTTGTGTACTAAGGTCTTTAAAAAATAGAGTCAATGCGTACAGAATTATTTAATAGCCTTTATGTAAAATTGCCCTAAATAACTCTTGATCTCTCGCCTTGCACTAAGGCTGTAAGGGTAGATCTGGCAAAAGAGTTATGAAGAACTTCTTGTTTCGAAAACATCAAACATTTCAAAAAACTTAGTATATTTTAATTTGTCAAAACAAGTAATATTTGAGCCCGGAGGTATATATATATATATATATATATATATATTACGCTCTCTGATCCTTTTAAAATGTCTTTTGGCAGATGCACTCATAAGAAATCATTTACTAGTAGTATTTATCATAAGGGCTATATTTGCACCCAAAAAAAAAAAAAATCATAAGGGCTATATGATTAAATAATCTTTTAGTTCTCCTCAAACATATTTTTGGATTCTAATATAGAATATTATTGAAGAATAGATTTTAAAAAAATTAATATCTTCTTAAAATTTTAAATGTTTACTCAGTTTTTTCGATCAAATTAAATAAGAAGACAGTTAAGAAGGAAACACATCGGAAATGGAATTAACTACGCAGGAACAAGATCAACTTGATCGCAGCACCCAACGAACTAGCAAGTATCATCCCCATTTCATCCCTATCTCTTTGGATGACAACGCTAGACTATTCAAACACCGGCACCAATCCGTTATTATTAAACTGCTTGGAAAAATAATATTGTTCACCGTAAAAATGGTTTGAACAATTAAATTTTATTATGGGATTCCAAAATATTTTTATGCTAGTTGTTAAGCAGTTGATGTTATGTGAAAGACTTAGAAACGAGATAAGAATTTTAGAAGAAGGTGATAACAAAACTGATAGGTTAGCAATCGGGGCATCGTGCTTGTCGATTAGGGGGCCTCGAGGTCGATTCGGGTGCTCGGCGGTGAGCTATCGAAGGTGATCGATGTACGACTAACAGTTACAATAAAATCAACGAAGGCTCTTTATGGCCAATGATAAGAAATAAATGAAGATAATAAATTGAAGTAATAATATCAATAGAATGTGTTATGGAGCAGAGAAAATATTCTTGTGTATTTAGTATGAAGAACCAGATATTTATAAAATGACAAGGATCTCCTTTATATATGAGGAGAATCTCAACATAGTACAAAATTAATTAATTACAAACATACGGAGAGGTGACGGCTAGATGACGCCTTGATTCGGGTTTAGAGTAGTCTACTAGACTTTGTCAGCCCTAGCCATATGTCTTGGGTACTCCCGATTTCTACCATTACCATGATCATTACTGCCCCAAGGTCGAGTGTCAACGAACCTCCAGGGAGGAGACTCGGCCTTATCCTCGAGCCTTCGAGCCTTCGATGTTGTTGTTGATGTTGTTGTTGTTGCTGCCACTGGATCGAGATGAAGTGATGGGGGGCAATTTTTTTCGATTTAGGAGGATGTTTGAATTCTACACTGCTGCTCGAGAGGGCATTCAGATTATACACCGTTGCTCACCTCCCTACTCCAGCCTGGTGTGGCACTTCACCCCTTATCTTTCCAAGGGATGAAATGGCACAAACGACCGCTTAACTATCACGACATAATGTCCCAGAAGGCGGACTTGAAGCAACCGTGCAAGTAGGGTCAGTGCTCGCCAAACCTTCTATTCTGTCTTCGACAAGCTATGTCTCTTTTTCTGCTTCTTCTTCATCACTTTCCTCTTCTTCACCTTCGCCCTCGGAGATATTATTCTTGAGGATCGAGTTGAGATCCCCGAAGAGGTGGCGGTCGAAGATGATACCACCGAGGATGCATACCTGAGGAGATGGTGCTCGAAGACACTGCTGTCGAGGATGAACCCTTGAGAATAGTCTAGGCTCTAGGCTTTTACTATATGTGTACCTTTTCGCTTCTTAGTTTCTTCGCTTCTTAGTCTCTGTGAAAGGACCCCTTGTGGGCTTCTATAATCAATTGTTTATAAATATAAAGACGTTTCTCCGATTTTATATTTGATGTATGCTATATTTCTTTTTGTTTGCGCTAATGGAGACTCTGAATGCATGACTCTATCAATAGCTACCAATATCAAGCCCAGGTGTGAGTATTTTTTTTTTCCTGACTTTTGATGGATTAATACGGCTTTTGTGGACCTTTTGTCGTTCCTTGGATCAAGCCTGGATTGGACAGATAAACTCGGGTTATCGGTACCCTTACTTCGAGTTGAGTGAAAGTAATGCTTCGAATCTTGAGACTGAGATATCATTTACATCCCACGATAATATTTGCAGGGAAATTTGCTCGGAGTCCCGATGATAGGCACCGCCTTTAAGCTATTGAGATCAGCCCCCGAGTGGGGGTTCATTCAAGCCTGGACCACCTGGAAACTTGCTTTGAACTTAGCGTAGATAGCCTTAAGGCGTTGTAGATAGATCCTGGGTGAGGATTTACCCAACTTTAGATGGTACTCCGGGGCCAAGCCCATACGGGTAGAGTTTAAGTGCTTGTTTCTTTCTTGAGAGGAGCCTTCCAGATTGAGTAATATTTTGAGTTTTATGATGATGCCAATAGCTTCTTGGAGCCTAACTTCTTTCTGATGGAGGTCCTAGAGATAGGGTACCACCTCGGCACTTGTGATGATGTTGTTGGCTTCTTAGGGCCTAACATACCTTTAATGAAGGTCCTCGAAGTCAGGTACCACCTTGGAACTTGTAATGATACCGTTGGCATCTTAGGGCTTAACTTCCCTTTGATGGAGGTCCTCGAGGTCAGGTACCACCTCAGGACTTGCAACGATTTCATTGTCTTCTTAGGGCCTAAATTATCTTTGATGAAGGTCCTCCAGGTCGGGTACCACCTCGGGACTTGTGATGATATCGTTGGCTTCTTAGGAATTACCTTTGATGAAGGTCCTTGAGGTCGGGTACCACCTCGACACTTGCACCGGTACGGGGATTTCCAACCCCAAAACATTACGTGGTGTCACCTAATTTACCATATGGTTGTAAAGCAATCGAGTCGATTCCGCCGGTGCCGCTTCCCGATTTGATATCAATTAGTGTTTTTAGTCAGCGTCTGAGGTAGGCGGGTCATTGCTATTTTTTCCGTATATTGGGTTGTTTCTGCCTTTTTGGAGATCCCACAATTCTAAGTAGTTAACCTTGTTTTCTTGCTAAGCCTTTTGTTATTTTAGTACTAACGCACTTGCACAAATTCCTGCTTTCGTTCTCTAATTATGCTATAATCATGATTACTACATCGGGGTCTGTCCGATGGATAGGGGAGTGTTCTGCGTCCGATATTTAGGACCAGTGAGAAAATACCTTGAAGATCACTTCTTTGATAGGAAAAACACATAGTGGGTTAGCAAGAAAGGACTGTGGATGGAAAATGTATCATTATAGATACTTTCCCCGGATGAGGGCATCACATATCGTGTCGACGGGTTTTTGAAAGTGTACGCATATCCTTTCACACTGGGCCCCCTTGATAGGGTTGTGCTCGACTTCTATTTAAAATATCGTGTTACTTTGGCGTAGATCCACCCGTCATTTTGGTGAATAATGTTGATGATGAGATTCTTTGCGGAGAAGGAGCGGCTTGAACTTACGCTCAATTATCTTATCAGATTGTTCCAGCCGTTTTACGATAGAGATCTTCTAACCTTATGATGTCGTGCGACTACGCCCTTCGTAGTTGATGATGAGGAGGACAAATATTGGGAATGGATGAGTCACTTTGTCTGAGTAAGGACCCCTGACATTAAACCCGTGGAGCTTATGCCATTCCCTGAGGAATTGAATTACACACATAAGTGGTACATTTCGTGACTTCTCAATTTTTTTATGGAGAAGGCTGGCTTTGTAATCCTGCCTTCTTTTCTTTTTCTACAGCGGTTTCATGCGCATCGGCCGAAGTTCTTGATTTTCTGGATTGGGTTCGAAAGTTGGCGACCCACTTGACTTGTGATAATCTCAAGTGGTAAGCTTTGCCCCGGGGTAGATGGGGAGCAAAACATCATGGAACGTGTTGTGCAATTTTTTCCTATCCCTTCCTTCATTTGGAAAGGTAATTTCCCTTTACGCGTATTAGTCTTGTTGTTGCAGGCATCCATGAGCCTTTCGAGTCCAAGTTGTGCTCTTTTGGAGAGGGGGAAGGGTTTCTAGCTTCAAAGCTAAAGAACGACAACAATAAGTGAGATATGACTCTACAGGGCGAGTGCTCAAAGTAAGGCAAAACTTGACCTGGTCTCTGGAGCAGAAGCATTGTTTGTGCCTGTCGCGCCCGTGGTTCCTGGTTTTGGAGGTGGTTTCTCCATTATTGTCATCTTTTTTTCTGTCGAATATACTTCGAGGGATACTCAAAATTTGGGTTCACATGAACCGGTTGGACATGCTTTGGCAGAGCTGAGGGAACTAGGTTAGAAAATGTGCGCTTGGCCTTCGAGGAAGCCCAACAGCTTCACTTTGTGGTGAGTTTTGGCAGATGACTTTTGAGTTTTGCACCTTCTCTTTTTTATCGGGTTTTCTTTTGCATGCCTTTAACACACTTAAGTTAGGACTGATTCACTAATAGGTGAGGCTGCGAAAAGCTCTAGATGAGAGAGATCCCTTAGGATCCTTTGTGATGAAAAGGAAGTTGAGTTGGCGCGCTTATGGTATGAGGCGAGTCGGAGCTTGAATTATGAGATCTACTTGAAGGAGAAGGTAGTGTTTTTCCCCAAGAGAGTGTACATCCCACTTTCTAGCTTCTGAAGCTAACGTTTTGTTTATCTTAGTTGCAGAAAAAGACGGAGGCCCTGAAGCACCTTCGAAATGAATCTCGCTGAGCCAAATGTGAGCATGATGAGCTAACAACTCAGGCAGAGGTTCATGCTTTAGAGGGTAAGGGTGCCCTGGCTAAAGTTCCCGCCTTTGAGGCTCAACTTCGCTTAGCTTGTGACATTACCATGGTTCAAATAGATATGATTACAAAGCTCGAGTCCATGCTTTTGAAGGTCAAGGCTGAGATAATTGATGCTCGGGCTGAAGCCGTTGTGAAACGAGCTAAGGCCAACTAGAAGATGGTGATCTATTTGATGGATGCTGCTGATGCTCAAGCTGAGCTAAGAAGGACCCTCGACCGGTTAAGACAAGGTCAAAGAATATGCTCGTTGTAAGTCTCGGAGGAATATTCTTGAGGAGATCTGTGCTAGGGTATTTGTCCTCTTGAAAGAGTTGGCGAGAGCGAGGGATGACGAGAGTGATGCTCGGTTACTTTTGTCAGATATCGAAGATAGCGAAGAAGATTCCAACGAGCCATAACCCTAGGGGGCGTATATTTTACTTTCTGATTCTTTATATAGCGTACTCAAAACATGTTGTAAATGGAGCATGTATTTTATTGCATGTATGTATAAGAGGAAACCTTGTGATTTTGTATCCTTTGGGTTTCTGTTTGCCTGGATTTTAGCCAGATTAACTGGTCTTTGAGTTTGTTGGAATCCTTAGATTCGTGATATGGACCTGGGGCTCATTAGGCTGGCCCGTACGCTTTTATGTACTTAGTCGATGCGAGCACTTAGTATAAGCTTGTGCTTGAGATTTTATGCTTTTGCTTTTTGGCATGTTTTGATCAATTGTTTTGGGTTTAGTCTCTGAGTCGGGTACCGACTCGAGCTCGTTTGACCCTCAAGGTGTCAAATTTCGGGCTCACGATAATAGCTCTTACGCTTTTGGTCGATGCGGCTTTTTAGTGTAAACTAGCATTTGAGCTCTTACGCTTTTGCTCTTGGGCATTTTTAGTTAACTATTTTGGGTTCAGCCTCCAAATCAGATTTCGACTCGAGCTCATTCAACCCTCAAGTTTTTTGATTTCGGAGGGCCGGCGACAATGGCTCTTACACCTTGGGTCGATGCGACCTTTTTGTGCAACCTGTCATTTGAGTTTTTACACTTTTGTTTTTACGCATTTCAAGTTAATTTTTTTGGTTTCAGTCTCAGAATTGGATTTTGACTTGAGCTCATTTAACCCTCAAGCTTTAAAATTTCAAGCCGGCCTTTTGGCTCTTCCGCGTTGGGTCGATACGACCATTGATATGGGATGGCGATAGTGGCTCTTACACGTTGGGTCAGTGCAACCTTTTATAGGCTTTGGTTTTCCCTTATTAAGGACTTTTTGAAATAATTTTTGCCAGACTCTTCGACGGTTTGATAAAATCCTCGATTACTAGTCGTGCGATGATCGAGCTCCTCGGGAGGTTTGGCTTGGAGGCAGAGTATGTCGAAGCCTGTGATTTGGAGCTGTTATGGTCGAAGCACTTTTGCTTGTGTCGAGGGTAGCGTGTTTAATTGGTTATTTTTGAAGTATATTCAAAGTAATTGAAGGCCTATAATTTTGTAGCAATGGTCGAGCGTACCAAAGTCACATTAGTTGGGCTGGTACAGCCTTATGAACGTAGTCATTTATGCTTGGTCGTAGCCATTTTTAATCCCGAGTAAAGTAGTTTTGGCGTCTCTATGGAGGGTATGCCTTTTAGGGGTCTCACAAGTTCGATATATAGGCTTAACTTTGAGATCTGGTTTATGCCTTTAGTAAGGTCTTACAAAATTTTCATGCCTTTGAGGTCTTACAGTTTTTGGATACTTGGTACAAGTATGGTTCATTCCTTGCTCATAGTCTTACAGATATTGCCACTTGGTACAAGTGCGGTTCATGGTTTGCTGGAGGTCTTACAAAACGAGCCTGTCCGCTTGGGTCATATGGCCTTAGGTTTTTAATGAATGGTGACTGGAGACAATCCCCGATTCATCGAACATATCTTGTCTCAATAGCTATTACTCGTATACTTGGTATTACCTCATTGAGGGCTTACGATTTTGGAGATTTCGACCCGGAGGCTGCGCGATTTTTGAGATTTTAAGGTTAGTCCCCGAGTGTTCGGTGTACTCTTGCTTTTGGAGATCAGTTTTCAGGCTGCCTCATTGAGGGCTTATGAGTTGGAGTTCCAACCTGGAGGCCGTTCGGGTGTTGAATTGTTGACGTCAATCCCCGAGTGCTTGGGACGTTTTCGATAGAGGAATAATTTTTGCAAAAATGCCGAGTTTCTTTTGGAGTGTGAGATGCTTTGATAAAGGGTATTCTTCAATTACTTGGTACAAGTATGCTTGTTTTCATCGTTGAGGGCCCAGCTATATAGACATAATTCGTTCGACCATTTGGACCAGTGCATCATTTTCCCATTGGGACCCCTTTCAGCATTTATTGGCTTTTCCGAGCGGACAGTTTTCTCGGGGGAATACCTACTAGTATTCGAGGTTGTTTGCAAAAGAAGCCTTGAATAATTGTGCTTTGAATACTTTTTGAGTGTTCCGTAGCTAGCGTGTGGATGTTGCCTTGTTAAAAACCTTGCCGGTAAAACCCTCTTTCGAATAAAAAACCCGATCAAAGGAAAAGAGTTCAATGGATGCTTTAAAACCTTAAGGTCTTCGATCTTGGTTTTAGAATTTTGAATACCTCGGTCAGATGCCTGCATAAATTTTAGAATGGAGTATATATTAAAATACAAAAGGAGATGGCCATACCTTAGTGTAGGATGTGCCGGCGATGTTTTGAGGTTCGGTATGTTCTAGTCGCTTTTGTTGAGGATGTGGTAAGGTCCTCTACTTGGCTTAATTGGGCTTAACTGAAGGTGCAGTTTGATTACCTTTGGCTCTTTTGTGGGTGGAGGTATTGGTGTCGGTGCCACATCGTGCACCACGAACATTTCTCTTACCATATGTTGTTCCACAAAGACGATTTCAACCCCATCCTTTGTCGTGAATTTCATCATTTGTTGAAGGGTGGATGGTACTGCTCTCATGTAGTGTATCCATGGCCTCCCGAACAAGGGGTTGTACCTCATGTCTCCTTCGATGACATGGAATTTGACATTTTGGGTGTTGCCGACCACGTTGACTGGAGGGTGATGACATGGAATTTGACTTCGGTGGGGCTCCTTCAGCCCAAGCATTATATCATTGCGACGTGCAGTTTGATCCATTATATAAATATCCATAGGGCTCGTCGCGGCGTGCAACCCAATCCAATATAGATAATTATCCCGAAGGCTCGCTGCGGCGTGCAACCCGATCCAATATATATACATACATAGCGCTGAGGCTTGTTGCGGCGTACAATTTAATTCATATACACTCATATAGCTCACAACTATGCACTCAGGCCCTTTCTTAGTCACTAACCTCAGCAGTCCCTCGGGCTCTCATAAAGCATATAATTTAGCCCAATCAGCGACAATAACATGTGTCAATAACGAATAGGAAGGGACAGAGGTAAAATACACAAGTAGCATCATGAATGAGAACAAAACAATAATTAGCAGTTAATTCAGAATGTACACGACCTCACGGGTCTCAACAATGATATCATAAGGCCTAAACATGATTTATAACCCGAAGTGCATTCAACTTCCATAAAAACAGAGGGAGCACGTAGTAAAAAGTAGGCTAATCGATTCTACAGTCTCACGGGACGGACTAAGTCACAATCCCTACACACATACACGCCCGTCACCCAGCATGTGTGTCACCTCCAAAATAGTTATATGACACCAAATTTGGAGTTTCATACACTCAGGACCATATTTATAACTGTTACTTACCTCTGTCCGATCAAATCTCCACTCCTTAATACTATTCCGTCTTGAATCGGCCTCCGAACGTCCCGAATCTAGCTACAAGCAGTACATTATCATTAATATGTTTTAAAGGAATCAATTCCACAAGAAAAACTACTAAATTGGACTCACAACCCAAAATTGGCTCAAACCCTGCCTTCGGGCCTACCTCTCAGAATCCGACAAAAGTCACAAAATTAGAAAGTCCATTCACTCATGAGTCTAACCATACCATATTTAATCAAACCCAACAACAAAATCCCCTTTAAACCCTAAAAATTCCATCTGAATAACCCTTCCACTTTTCCCCCAATTTTACACCCCAAATCATAATTTAGATGATAAAAGTCAAGATATAAACATAGAATTTAATCAAAATCAAGTGAGAAACACTTACTGCAATCAACTCCCTGAAAATACCTTCAAAAATCGCCCAAATCCGTGGTCTCTAGCTCAAAATATAAAAAAATGGGTTCAAACCCTTGATTTTGAAATATAATACTGCCTGCCCAGATTCCTTCTTTGCAAATGCAATATCACTCTCATGTTCGCGTAGATCACTTGGACTGCCTCGCAAATTTAATCTTCGCAAATGCGACCTATACTTCGCGAATGTGAAGATTTACTAGTTCAAATAATCGCAAACACGGCCGCCCCTCGTGAACGCGTAAACAAAATAAATGGAGTTCCCAGCTGCCTCGTCTCTTCTTCCGAACACGATACTCCTCTCGCGTTCGCGATGCACTCTACTTCTGAACCATTGTGAATGCGTCCCTTACTTCCCGAATGCGAAGAATAATTCTCCCTCGATCTCTAGATACTCTTCGCGAATGTGTAAGAGGAAACCAACAACAACAAAATATCAGTGGATCAGCTATCTTTCCAAGGCCATAATTGATCCGTTAACCACCCAAAACTCACTTGAGGCCCTCGGGACCTTAACTAAATATACCAATACGTCCAATAACATCATACGAACTTAGAAGAACCTTCAAATCACTCAAAACAACATCAAAATAGCAACACACACCCAGATTCAAGCCTAAGAATTTCTAAACTTGCAAATTTCATAAACGATGCCGAAACCTATCAAATCGCGTCCGAATGACTTCAAATTTTTCGCACAAGTTATAAATAACACCATGAACCTACTCCAAACTAGAAATCCGATCTGACCCAGATATCAAATTTCCTTTGCCGGCCAAAATCGCCAAAATTCTAACTTTCGTCAATTCAAACCTATTTCTACGACGGACCTCCAAATCACATTCTGGACGCGCTCTTATGCCCAAAATTATCTAACAGAGCTAACTGAACTATAAAAATTCTAATCCGAGATCATTTACACATAAGTCAACATCCAAATAACTTTTCCAATTTAAGCTTCCAAATAAGAGACTATATGTCTAATTCACTCTGAAACTACTCCAGACCCGAACCAACTAACCTGGTACAACATAATATAGATGAAGAACACAAATGAAGAAGAAAAATGGATTAACGGGGCTACGACTCTCAAAACTACCGCCATAGTTACAAAATCCTACCAAACGACTCCTAAGCATTACACATAGTGGCCAATATATAATCCCCCTCTTTACCCGGAATTCCGACAAAAGAGAGATAGAAGTCTTGCATTTTTTCTGTATATACCATGTGTACTTGCTACTTGAAGGTACATAGAAACTTACTACTCACGTACAAAGAAAAGTACATAGGTATTTGTCCTTTACTATGCATATCATCTTATCATAATTAAGTGGAAAATCCTACATAAAAAAATGTATTTCTTTAATATACATATCACTTAATCATAATTATGGAATATATTATATACGAATGGTTGCCAATACAATTACAGTGCCTCCCAAAAAAGAGGTCGTCATTTTGTTTTTCATTAGTGAACCATTTAATTTCATTGACACTTCTGTATTAAAAACTTTATTAATGGTGTCATATTATTAGAATAGACCTTGGAATAAATGATGGATGATTAATCAAATCACCACTTGAACACAAAGTCAATGGATCCAGCTGGAACATTAGGTATCTTGTATTATTGGTATAACTTAAGAGTGATATATATATATATATATATATATATATATATATATATATATATATATATATATATATATATATATATATATATATATCACTCTTAAATCGGCAACAAATCCATCTCTAGGCTTTACCCTCTAAAATCGTCAAGCATTGCTAAATCCTTTGCATTATCTTTACGGAAGCAAGCTAAGCAATCGAAGACACAGAAGGCATAGCCTTGAAGGTGAAAGTCTATAGAATTTATAAAATTATATAACCTTTTGATTTATCTACACACACACACATATATATATATATATATATACATATATATTCTTCAAAATTAAAATTTGGGTACAATTATTATGTTCCGTCATATATAAGCTGAAATGCAAGGT
Source organism: Nicotiana noctiflora (assembly GCA_032618575.1). Lineage (NCBI taxonomy): Eukaryota > Viridiplantae > Streptophyta > Magnoliopsida > Solanales > Solanaceae > Nicotiana > Nicotiana noctiflora. Next base: position 60,974 of record JASVEL010010265.1, read on the forward strand.
AGAACTATGATTTCAAGTTTATAAGTTTGCTAATCGATTTAAATTATTCGGTTCTAAATTAAAGGATTCTTCTAGTATTCAATGCTCAGAATTTGGAAACCGAATAGTCAAATATGCAAAGAATCTACTTTTATTTGGTAGCAATTTCCTTATTTTTACTCTTTTTGTTTTGTTTTTATTTTTAACTTTTAGGTATCATCTGCTAAGACCTTTGAGACTGAGGCGTAATTGTTGTTGTTAAGATCTTTGAGACTGAGGCGTAATTATTGTTGCTACTGCTGCTAAGCCCTAGGAAAGTTGAAGAGCGACAAAAAAAACTCATTTGGCTGTAAGATTTTTTTTTCCTTTTCATTTCTTATCTTTTGGAGCCGGCTTGGCTCAGCGGTAAGCTTGCTTGCCGTGGTGTGTCAGGTCGTGGGTTCGAATCAGCCTCTCTGCAAAGCAGGGGGAAGGCTGCCTAGAGTATTCCCTTCCCCAGACACCCACGAAGTGTATGTTTCAAATTCTTTTATTCTTTCATGGCAAAAAACATAACTTACCATCTCAACCGTGGATCAAATTCTTATTATATATTTTTTGCGAATGCAAATTGTTGTTCGTTTTATCTTTTAAAAGTGTATTTAAAACACATTTTCTTTACAACTTGACACATGAATGCTAACAAAAAAAAACTATAAGCGCATTTAACTTTTAATTTTTTATCCCAATCCTTTTGTAATGACACATGTCACAATTTTAATTTCTTCCTTTCTTTTTAACATTATTTGGCCACTCTTTCAAACTCCCCCCACCCCCACCCCCATTCTCCTTACCCATCTCACACCATTTTCTTCACTTGAAAAATTATTCTCATTTATTGATTCCTATTAAGTTAAATCCTTTGAAATTTTTAAAACCATTTGAATTATCTCTCATAGATCCCTAGTGTTTTGGCTCTTTAACTTTGATTTTTCCTATTCAGTTTCTTTTTCAGTTTTAATTTTTTGTCTTTTTCCCCATGTTGTCTTTGTTCACGATTTTCATAAATTGATAAATAAAGTTAAATATACAACAACATATCAAGTGAATTCTCACAAATAGGGTCTGACGAGAGTAGAGTGTACGCAGACCTTACTTTTATTTTGTAAAGGTCGAAAAGCTAGTTTTGAGAGACACCCGCTCAAGTAAGCACAATCACAGTAGTAAATAAATGAATAATATATCGAGACAATGTTATGAAAAAGAGGGGTCCTAGGATAGCCAGAACAAGAGTAATATTAAAGCTATCAGTATGGAAGAGTCGGACATGACTATATTACCTACCAACCTTTTACATTAATCCTTGACCTCCACAACTTCTTATCAATGATCATGTCCCCAGCTTACTGAAGATGTGTCATATCCTGCCTAATCACCTCTACCTAATATTTATTAGACCTTTCTCGATACCTCCCGAAACCTATTATATATGTCCAACCTCCCACACCTTCTTACTAAGGCATCTAAGTGTCACGACCTTAGTTAACCAATTGTGAACACGTCATGACGGCACCTAGTCTTCGCGACCAGGTAAGCCTAATACATTACGGAAATAATAACATTTGTGGAATTTATAACCAAAACTAAATAACAGGAATAATGTATATAGTTACTGCTTGGCACATACACTTTAACACTTTAAAAGTTATGAAACTATCCCCAAGACCCGGAAATCCACGGGCAACACAGACTAAGAATGAAACATAATACTACTCTAATCATCCGAAAATGTCTATAACAAGGAAAAATGGAGTATCATCTAGCTAACTAGAAGGTGAGCGAGAGGGAGACTCTTCAGTCTGCGGACGCAGCAGATATATCTCATGTCTCTGAAAATGCTCCTGCAGCTACTGAAAATGCGCCTGCGTGGAGGTACCTGGATCTGCACATGAAAAACATGCGCAGAAGAGGCGTGGGTACACCACAGCGGTACTCAGTAAGTGCCAAGCCTAACCTCAATTGGGTGTTGACGAGGAATGATCAGGGCCCTACTGAGATAGAAATAATAGAATAGCAAAATATTAATAGTATTGAACTCTGATGAAAACTAATGAACATAGCAGAGTGTTAAACAGTTCAATGAAATATAATACTACAAGACAAAATAGAAACACATAGTAATTAAAGCTAAATTACAAGAATACTGACGAGGGTCTCCCAAGATACTGTCCTGTAGCCCTTTTCTCAACTATCCAATAGATCTCCTAGGCTACAGTCCCGTAGTCTAATTCTCATATCAATAAAAAAGGATCTCCCGGGATACTGTCCCGTAGTTCCAAATTAAAAGTGCAGAGGGGTCTCCCAGGATACCATCCCGTAGTCCCAAAGTAAAAGTGTAGGGGAATCTTCCGGGATACTATCCCGTAGTCCTAAAGTAAAAGTGCAGGGAGATTCTCCGGGATACCGTCTCGTAATCCTAAAAGTAAAAGTGCAGGGGGATCTACCGAGAATTAAACCGTAGTCCCAAAGTAAACAAACAAGGGGGGAGCTCCCAGAATTCTGCATCCGTAGTCCCAATGCAGATACGCAACCAGCATCATGGAAATATCCAACAATTTAAACACAACGGTACAAGGCAACAAATAATACTGGCCTAACATACTTCACATAATCACAGTTACAGGCAATTTAAATAAATAGGCAACTTGGATCACTTCAACATGCTCTTCTACGCTAGCATAGGCTATAATAGCAAGTAAAGTAAGTCAAATATGAAAGAAAATCCAAACCAAGTATTTAGGTAAGAAATCCATGTTTTTTTTCAACAATTAGCTCAAATACGCGCTCGTCACCTCACGTACAAGGCGTTCAATTAACATTTATCACATCTTAAGGGACGAAGTCCCCCACACAAGGTTAGACAAGCCACTTACCTCGAACCAGTGCGAAATCAACTAGGGAATTATGCCCTTGCCACGAGTATCCGACTCCAAATAACCCAAATCTATTCAATTTAATTACAAATCGTAATAATATTGTAAACAACTGATTCCACTATTAAAATAAAAGCTAGGGCGCAAAAATAGGTAAAATGACCAAAAATCCCTCCAGCCCACGTCTCGGAATTGAATAATTTTCACATTTTAAGAATCATCGTACTCTCACGAGTCTAACCATATAAAAATCTCTCAAATCAGAGGTCAAATGCCCAATCAAAATCACAAAATTAAGCCTAAGAAGTTTCACCCATTTTTTTCAATTTTAGACCCTAAATTTGAATTCTAACCATTGATTAGCTAGGAAATGATGGAATATAACTAAAAGGGATCAAAGCAACATTATCTAATAATCTTCTCTTCAAAATCCACTCAAAATCGCCTTCTCCCCAGCTGTCAATTGATTTTTCTAACTTTGAAATAAACCCTCGAATTAAACGCTTATCCGACCTGTGATTTTTGCTTTTGCGGCCCAGGGACCGCTTCTGTAATCTCGCTTTTGCGGTGGGAATAATCGCTTTTGCGGTCCAACTTAAAATGCCAGGGTCCGCTTTTGCGGACTAAAAACCGCATCTGCAGTTCAGCTTACGTGGGAAGGGACTGCTTCTGCGGTTCTCCTAATGTGGCGCCAAAACCGCTTATGCGATGAAATGGCCGCTTATGCAGCTCCGCTTATGTGGTGAAGAAGACGCTTATGCGGCTATAGGACCGCAGAAGCGAAAATACTAGAAGCCTGCTACAAATTTTTTCTTCTAACTCCAACCTTTGCCCGTTGAGCATTCGAAATCATCTTGAGACCCCCGGGAGTCCAACCAAAAGCACCAATACCACCTAATACCTTATTTGAACTTGTACCAATCATCAAAACACCTCAAACAATACTGGAAGCCCAATTAAATCAAGGATTCAAGCCTAAGAATCAAATTTTATCAAAATACGCTTTCGATCAAAAATCGAACCAAACCTCGTCCAAATGATCTGAAATTTTGCACACACATCCCAAATAACATGATGGAGCTTCAACAACTTTCAGAATTCAAATCCGACCCTCGGATCAAAAATTCACTATTGGACCTGAAACCTCAAAATTTCAAACTTTGGCATTTCAAGCCTAAACGAGTTATGGACCTCCAAATTACATTTAGAACACGCTCCCAACCCTAAAATTACCTAACGGAGCTAACGGAACCATCGGATTTCCATTCCGATGTCATCTTCACACTGCTTCGAATACAGACCATTTTTCAACTCTTAAGATCTCATTTAGGGACTAAGTGTCCCAAAACACTTCAAATGCTAATACTGAACGTCCCGGCAACCTAAAATAGCCGAAATGAACTTAGGGAAAATAATTAATGGGGAATTGAGGCGTAAATTCAAAAACCGACTGGCCGGGTCGTTACACTAAGCATCTCCGCTTCACATGTCCATACTAGTTCAGTTTCACTTCCTGCATTTTCTCCTTTAGGGGGCCCCAACCTTGTCCCAAACATCTTCATTCCTAGTCGTATCTCCCTTAATATGCCTACATATTTATCTCAACATTTTCTTTTCTGCTACTTTCGTTATCTGGACATGCGCGTTCTTAAACAGCCAGCACTCCGCTCCATATAACATTTGTGTCTTGTTGAATTCTACATCCCAAAAGCCATGTCCTTCTCTGCATAATTCATCACCAAAGGCAGCTACTACACCATATGATCAACAATATCTTGTGGCAATGATTCTCGAACAGCAGGTTCATTTCAGTATTCACCATGTATCAATTTAGACACCTTGTCATTTGCACTAGGACTAAATTTTTCTTCTGTCCCTTCTTCATCTTACTCTGTTACTGATGAATCCGTCGTAGTGATGTTATTAAAGTAGAATTTTATTGAATATGATTATAAGCTATTATGTTTGCTAATCTTAAGTTGTAATATTGGAATTTATTTTTGTTATGCTAGAATTTGATAGAAGTTAAAACCATTTTTTTTTGTATTTTGAAATTGTGTTATATATATGATTCCAATTTACTTGTTTTAGTAGTAGTAACTTGTTATTTTACACTGCATGTTATTTATTTTTTAGTTAGCATTAATAGATTAGTTTTGTCAAATATTTGAATAATGTTATGACATTATATTATCAACATAAATTTATTTTATCAAACATGCATTTCATGATGTTCTTATTAATTAATTAAACTAAATATTATTAATTTAGAAAATATATATCAATTATTTTTATAATATATATATATATATATATATATATATATATATATATATATATATATATATATATACGTACAACTCATCAGATAAAAACGCACAACCAAAAATAATATTTTGCCAATGATGGTTGATTCCAACAAATGGTACACAAATCATACAATACTTGTTTGTCCGATGTGGTATCAAAAGAAACAATATCACCAAAATAATCATAGTCAATTCTGGACCGACCGTCTCTCCAAAAAAAGTTAGCTATACGCCCTTCAGAATCAAGTTGGACGTCCCAATAAAAGAGTGTCTCGCTTGCTTGTCTATTATTAAATTCATTAACAACACTTTGAGCATCCCCAACTTCCACCTTAGATTTCATCAATTGGTGTATAAAATTAAAACAATCTTTCTTTGAGTAGCCCAAAACATTAGCCCCACCGGCTTCTTCAACCAAGTAAGAATATGCTGTTGTTGGCTTTATTCCAGCATTAATCATATTTTCTATTACTAACCCTTTGGTTTTAGTTATTGAACGAGCAGATCTTAACAAGTGTCTCTTTTTCGGTGAAGCCATCTCATGATTATGCTCTTTAACAAATCTATCCACCGTGAAAGGACTATTAGAAAAGTGACGCTTAAAACTTATCATTGCAGGACAATTTGATCGTGTGTCTATGTGACTACAAGATGTCTTACTGGGTTTCCTTTGGCTTTCATCCTTTTCACCGTGCTTATAGCACACAAATCGTTTTTCTCTTATCACTACACCACCTTGAAAGTAATACTCCCTCCGTTTCAATTTATATGAACCCATTTGACTGGATACGGAGTTTAAGAAAAAAGAGAAGACTTTTGATCTTGTGGTGTAAAATGAGGCACCTTTATTTTGTGTGGCTATAAATCATTGCATAAAGGTAAATTATTTCCAAATAAGGAAAGAGGTCATTTTTTTTTGGCACGGACTAATAAGGAAATAAGTTCACATAAATTGAAACAGAGGGAGTATTGTTTATCCTTCCTTACACTGAAACCTTTAGAATGGGCATATTCACAATATAAGTTATAAGCTTCGTCCTCATCCCTAACAATTTGATCTTTCATTTTTCCTCTAATTCAGTTATGTTATTTTCTAAAACTTTCTCTTCTTCTATTTTCTCATCATCCTTTTCAGTTCTAGTATCCTCTAATGACTCTTCATGACTCCCAATATTGTTTGTCTTCTCAAAATTTGACATTCTGATATTATAAAAGAAGAAATAAATTTTTGTAATACATATGACAATAGAAAAAATAGAAAAATTTATACAATTACAATCAAATTTAGCCAGATTCATGTAACACAATATAAAAAGACCAAACTAATAGGAGTAACTGATAAAAAAAGTAAAATAACGATGTAATTTCCAATTAGCGGCAATGAAAAAACAACGATGTAATTTTTAATTAGCAGCAATGAACAAATAAAAACAGTGGTAGAAACAAAATGCACAAAAAGTATTCTTTGAATTCTTTCAATATGCACATGTTCCTAAATAGTATGAACTAACCTGTAGTAATCTTTGGAGAGTGACGGAGGAGAACCGCTAAAGAAGTTGGAATTGAAAAGCCCCTCGAATAAAAGAGAAGCCAAGTTTACGGCAAACCTATATTTTGTGTCACTAACTATTCTGTTATTATGAATTTAATTTCTTTTTAATTTTATTTATTTATTAGAAATAAGACTCCTAATTGCCTTAGTTTATCTTTTGTGGTTAACTTAACTAAGGTGGGTGTATACACCGGGTGCGGGTAAGTTTTTTCCCTGCGCAGCTAGCTGGCATTGATATTTAAAAGGCCATTCATGGAATAATGTGACATAAGATAAATTTTGATTATGTGTTTTAAGATACGTTTCTGATAACTAATAAATTAGAAAGTCAACTGTACATATACTGTGCAGCTAACTGGCATTGATAATTAAAAATTCATTGTGAGAATATGAATCATTCTTCAATGTGAAGGCCCGTTTTCCTTCTTTCTAATAATTGACTGAACTTCCATCACTACAGATTAGAAGCTCTCCGCTCCCGATAGACGAGAAGGTTGAATTGTAGGTCAGTGTTTTTTCTTGCTAAAGAATAGAAATCATATTTCCTTGTTCTCATATTGGAAGCTGTTATTGCTTGTATATTTATTTTGAAATTTGTTGCTATATATGGGATTTTAAATATAAGTCATACAACACGGAATTCTGAATTTTAATAAGCTGAATAAATGAAATACAAGAATAATTGTAAATGTTTAATTGAACTGGAAATCATATTTCTTTTTTTCTATTTTTTGTTTCAGAATTAAATTAAGACAACATGGATTTGTACTCATACAGTGTGGTTATTGATTGTAAAATTATTATTTCATTTAATTACTTTGAAATATGTCGCTATATTTAAATATTAGTCATAGGATGCAGAATTTTAAATTTAATTAATAAGCTGGATTAATAATGAATGAAATAAAGTATAACTCTAAATGTTTAATTGAACTGGGAATTTATGGATCTGAAAATGGGAATTATCTTGATGTAATTCATGTTTACATTAGGTTTTCACGAGCATTATAGGGAGTGTATCATGCTTTATTACATATAACACACTTATATATAGGAAGTGGAAAATAGTTAAAAGGAAGGTAGAAACTTAGCTTAATAAGTAATCACTTGAAACCAAAGAAAGGAGTATCATACTCTTTTTCTTTTTCTTTTTCGTGAAGTTGCATTATTAATTTTAAGGTTAGATGCCCTATGCAAAACACTACTTCACATCTGGTTGTTTGTCTTAAAAAATAAAAGTAAAAAAACATGCACTTCTGTATGTGTGAAATGTTTGTCAACCTATCGTAATCCTCCTCTGTTTTTCGGTTTTGAGATTGGTTATACGAGCAGAGTTTTTTGCCCTATTTTAATGAGGTTTCGTGTGAATTCACTAATTTTGCACTAGCCGTGACCTTAGATGCAATGTGAGCAAGCTCAAATAGGGAGAGGTTTTTTTTTTTTTTCACCTTAGATTATGAAAATTGGCTAGTTTTATTCTAGTGGTCAACTAGCATTACTCTCATCTTTTATCCCAAGTTTGAGACCAGTTATATGAGCAACCTATACATGCAGAGCTTTTGACCCTATTAGCTAATGAAAAGAAAAGTTTGGTCAATTTTATTATGTTGGCCAAGTTTAATTTATTGCTGCGTCTTTTGTGGGATCATCGTTAATGAGTTTTTGGTTGTTTACGATAATTTATTTATTCTGCATATATAACATAAGTTATGGCAGGGTATGGTTTCTGCTTGTGTCAGTTTAAAATTTCTTTTTATGTTTTCCTATCAGATTAGTAACTAACGAAACAAAAAACATTTGAAGAAAAGACTCCTAATCTTAACTGGAACATTACCATTGTTTGCACCTATTCTTTTCCTGATCTTTATAGTCTTTGTCTACACTTAACTGGTTGTTTTATTGCTTACTGGAGATTGACCATGTCATTGCTATTACTCATGTTAGGCATACTGCTCTCAGACAGCAAGCATTTTAACCCGAAAAGAGATCAACCTAATTAGGATGGAGAATGTCAACATAAATGAGATTGCTACACCAAGTACTCAAGTAACTGAAGAGGAACCCGTGGGGCTTGAGGATGATGCTGAGAAGATAATTAAGCTACTGATCAGAGGAATAAGGGAACGGGATATTGTCTCTATTTTTGGCATGCCTGGTCTCGGAAAGACCACTTTGGCCAAAAAGATATTCAAAGATTCTTCTATTGTTTCTCACTTTGATGTTCGAGCATGGGCTACCATTTCACAATCATATGATGTGAGAGAGCTGTTGAAGGACATCTATAAGCAAGTGGCAGGTGTTACGTACAATGGAAATAATGAGAGTTACATAGCTGATATGTTGCGCAAGTGTTTAATAGGCAAAAGATATCTCATTGTCTTGGATGATGTATGGGAAGTAAAGGCATGGGATGAGTTAAGATTATGTTTTCCAATCGGTAAACAAGGAAGCAGAATCATGTTAACAACTCGACTTGAACATGTGGCAATGGAAGTCGAGCACTGTACCGATCCTTATTCCCCTCGATTCCTAACAAGGGAAGCGAGCTGGAAATTGTTGGAGAAAAAAGCATTTCGAAAGGAAACATGCCCTCCTGAATTTCAGGATGTTGGTGTACAAATTGCAGAATATTGTAAAGGACTGCCTCTTACAGTTGTTTTGATTGGTGGAATTCTGGAAAAGAAAGAAAGGAATGTCACAGAGTGGTGTGAAGTTGCAAACAATTTAAAGTCTCATCTTGGAGCAGTTGAAAGTGAGAGCAACTTGGCACTGCAGTTAAGTTACCGCTACTTACCGAATCATTTGAGACATTGCCTTCTGACAATGGGAGTATTTAGGGAGGATGAAAAAATTGAAGCATATAAATTGATGTTACTCTGGATGGCCGAAGGCAACGTTCAATGTAGTGATGAGAGAGGATTAGAGGAGGTAGCTGAAGGTTACTTGATGGATCTAATTTCTAGTAGCTTACTAATGGTTTCAAAGACGACCTTTGATGGCAAGGTGAAGTACTTGCAAATTCATGATCTAGTGCGTGATTTTGTCTTAAACAAAGCTAAAGAAGAAAAGTTCATGCAAGTTATAGGGACACATAACCAATATCAACCTTCATATGATGAGGAACATCGAGTGTGCATTCACCTCGACCGTAAGCTTCGTCATGATTTACAGAGATTCAACAACAGAGTAGATAAATTCCTCACAAGCGGCTCCAAAAAAGGAACATCTTTTGGACAAGATCTTAAATCGTTCTTTGTTACTAATAACGTGGATGATTTTCTTGCTTATAGAGATTTTTGGGAATCAGAGGCTAATTTTCATGGTGGTCACGTTTCTGAAGAGTATTTATCTCGCTCGTATCATTTCTCTTCATTTGTAGACTTGAGACTTCTTAGAGTGCTAGATTTCAAGAACTGCATTCCCGGGAATTATACAAATATAGTCGAGATACTGCAATCGCTAGTTTACCTGAGATACCTGGCAATGAGTTTCGAAAAGTTTTTTTTCAAGTGGGTATCACACATGTGCGACCTGGAAACTTTACTGGTGGATGTTGAGGAAATAGTACTCGCGACACCCGATATTTGGAAGATGACGAAACTAAAGCATGTAGACCTATTAATTTTTTTACACGGTGAGTCACTTGTAGTTTCTGAAGAAGGTCCGTCTAAGATGGAAAATTTGAGGGACTTTAAAGGAATGTGTTTACTTGGTGAGGATATAGAGTTAATTGAGAGGTTTCCCAATCTTCAAAAGGTTCAGTTAATGATAGCTGATAGAGATGAATCTAACTGTCGCGTTCTGAAAATTGATTTTCTTACACAGCTTCAATCCCTCATACTTGGTTCGATGTGTAATATCACAAAGTATTATTTACCTTCAAGTCTCAAAGAGCTGATCTTTCGCAAAGTTAATATACCAGCAAGTGCAACTTCCACAATCGTTGGGTTACCCAACCTTCAAAGACTGATATATGAAGAGTGTAAATTCGAGCAAGATGAGTGGGACGTAAGAGATATGGAGTTCCCGGTACTCAAAATCTTAAAATTTCGAGGTGTTCAGCTTAGGGTATGGCATGTCTCAGAATCATCATTTCCCATGCTTGAGAGTTTAGTGCTAACATCTGTGAAATTGCTTGAGAAGATTCCTGAAAGTTTTGTGGAAATTGGAACACTTAAATCAATCAAGGTGATGAATTGTGATGATAATCTCAAGGATTCAGCTTTGGAGATTGAGGAAGAAGTAGAAGCAACTACAGGATGTGACAATCTCAAGGTCTATATTTTTCCACATTACTCTCGGTATGTCTTTTTTTTTTACTTTTTAATTTTTTTTCTTGATAATTCAGTTTATGAGTTTAATTCATTATGTGATTGTTGTTATAACTGCAGAATATGTTTATATCTTTATGTTATGTTACATTAATTATTGTTGTTAAAAAAAAGGGAACAAAAAGAATATGAAGAGGCAGAGAAAGAGGAAGAAGTAGAAGAAGAAGCAGAAGTAGAAGCAGATGAGAATGGGAAAGACCAAGCAGCAGCATAAGTAAAAGCAGAAGAAAAAGAGAGGGGAGAAGAAGAAGCAGCGGCAGCGACAGAAGTAGAAGTAACAGCAGCGGCAGAAGTAGAGGCAGAAGAAAAAGTGGCAGAAGTAGACGTAGAAGAAAAAGAGAAGGGAGAAGAAAAAGAAGCAGAGAACGGAGAAGAAGAAAGAAAAGAAGCAGCAACACCAGAAGTGGAAGAGAAGGGAGAAGAAGAAGCAGCGGCAATAGAGGCAGAAAAGAAAGAGGATGAAGAGCACGAGGAAGAGGAAGATGACAAAGTATCAGTATCATCATTCAAGACTTTCAATTTTGGTTACATACTTTTCCTTTTTCTCCTCTTATTCTTTTGGTCGCATAAATATAAGAAATAGTCCACAGAACATACTTATTAAGACATCTAGAAATTATAAAAGAGATGATTGAGCATGTCAATATGAACAGAATATAGCAATTGAGGGGCTTTCTCATTTACTATGTGAAAGAGGTTGAACAAATGATGAATATGTTTCTATCTTGGTTAGATTCCTCATTTGTTCATCTCTATCTTAACCAATCTCTTTTTTCATCTTTCTAATTCTGAAATTATTTTTGTTAAGTTTGAAAGCTCCCTACTTTGATAGAATATCAGCTACTATATTTAAAGCAAAGACATTCTTGAATATTGCTAATCTAGTGCTGAAGGTTTGTGTACCCCATCCATCATGTCAATTATGATCTTTGAATCCATCTCCAGTATGACATTGTATAAGCCCATAATTAAAATGATTGTATTTCAAGTCGATTAGTGCAGGTGCTAGACTTATGCCATGTTGTTAGTGTAGTAGTAGTACTTTTCTGAGAAGGCAAGCACCATTGAGCTAGCCATCTTCCCTTACTCATTACGCCTCTCGCTCCTGCTTGCTTCTCTCCTTCCATCTGTATTGATAAGTATGGTGTTCTCATTACACCATTAAACTGGAACACCATAAATAATACTTAGGAGAATAGTGTTTAAAATGTTTTATCAATAGTAACTTGTGTTGAAAATAATCTGCTAAATAACTCTAAATACTGTAGTTTGAGTTTGGCCATACCTGACAGCACACCTTCTCTTCCATAAGGTAGCTTGCATACAACTGTTGCACCCACTAGCTCCAAGAAGGGTTATAATCAACTGTTGCATACAACTCTTAAGTGAGTGGTGGGTGGTTTCTGATTGAGGGGACCTACAGCAAGTGCATTTGGAAATACTATTTTGACTAAATCATTAAAAGGAATTCCTTTGTGCCATAGCCTAGAAAAGGTGTCAGTTTTATTTTTCTGTCCCATCCCATCTCTCTAGCTGAAGAACAAATGAACTATCCATCAGAACTAAATCCCAATAACATTGATTGTCTGCATAAGTGCTAGAGATATGAATCTGTTCGATCTATGTGACGACTTTGCATTTAGGACGATGGACTATCTTAGACAATTTGTTGGGGTTCCATCTGCTGTCCCGAGTGCATTCCTTGACCTTAATCTTTCCTGATCTACCTCCAGGTTGTAGAACAAGAGCTAAAGGACCAAGTCCTGTCCACTTGTGTCACCTAAGGCTATATAGGTCGGGTTGGTTCGGATTTTACACAAATTGTGTCGAGTTATTAAATCTAAAGACCAAACCAAACTAATAAAACTCAGGTTATTCAGGTATTTTCGGTATTTTTTTCCGATAAAATATTTGTAGGACAAAACATATAACTTGCGCTTAAATTATTTCTTTAATCTTAGTAAGATACAATTATATAAGATATTTTTTAAGAAAATAGTACAAAATATGAGATATGTCATGGCATTATTCTAAAGTATTCAACAATAAAGACAATAAAATTATATAATATAAATATTGCTAATTTAAAAACAATAATAAAAATAAACTAATCTAACAGTATTAATTATGCGAAAATAAGTAGACTAATAAGGGAGTATTAATTACATGATTAAACGCTAAAGAAAAAATAAAAATAGGTTACGTATTTTTATCTAAATTATTGCAAAACAAAAATAGATATTCAATACATTGTCGTTTGTAGTATTGAATTGAATATCTTTTGTTAGCATTAGTATTGATTTTATTTTGGTTTTGGCTTTTGTTAGCATTATTTATCCGTTATTTATGTTACTAATATTAATGACTATAAAGTTTATTGGAACATTCAAAAGTTCTAAGTTCAACCTTGAAATAATACCTTAAATGAAAAAATTATGAAAAAAATTTAAGAAATATTTACAAATTACATCACAATAAATATATTTATATATTAAATGTATCTAAATTTTTTATATATACAATGTCGGGTTGGTTTGATTTTGATTTGACTTTCTTTAGTTAAAATCAAACCAAATTAATTATAATCGTTTTTTCTTTCCAACACCAAATCAAACCAAATTAAATCAAATCATAGTCGGATTTTTCTCTCTCAATGTGACTCAGACTATCATGTTGGTACCATTTGTTGGTTTGCTTTGTACACCCCTAAATGCCACCAAAACAATGAATTTCCTTTATTAACTTTCCATATCATACATGGCTCGGCTTTCTTTCTACTCTCCAGGAGCTTTTTGCAGCTCTGTGATTAAGTAAAGCTCTATTTTCTAGCAATACTTTGCCGTGATGAAAAAGCCTATAGACACTGGTGAGCCCTCAGTTTGTATGTTAGAAAGGAATTAAATCCAACTCTCGCCTCATCCTTTAGTTAGCATAATTTGATCCATGAGCTTGAATGGAACTTTACCATTTTCCTCATTTTGTCCCCAAAAGAAGTTTGCTAAGTATTTTTTAATTTGGTTTAAAACAACTTTTTAAGGATACCGCTTTGTCGGTGTATACATATAAAATCGAGCTTGCCTAATTTTGTATGACCGATCAAAATCGGAGTGACAGATTAAGGCTCAGCCTCGATTATATTGGATCATAATACATAGATGAATTAATAAGCTCGTGGAATAATGGCCGATCAAGATTGATATCAGATGTGACCAAGACCGAAGCAAAAAAGAGATCGAATGAGAACAAAGAAGCCTGCTAGGTCAAATAACAAAAAGCTGAGATAGCTGTGATCACGCGAGCATCGTGCCGGAAACCTTGGTACATATCAAGCAAATACCGGATATTTAGCTAATCATGAGATTTCCCTCTGTAATTAGAATTGTACCATAAATGGAATTCCTCTACTATATAAAAAGGGTCCTAATCATTTTGTAAGCACGGCGAGAACGAAAACATAGCCGTCCCAGGAAACGGAGTACCTCCAGTCAACCCCGATAGAGCTCCGGCCGTGGAACCTATCGGCGTCATCTCCCATATCGACATTAGTGGAAATTTGGGCGTCGATCCTAAAAATTGCATCCGTAGAGATGATCGAACGACCGATCAAAACGCACAGAGCGGTAAAGAAGGCGAAATTAGCCTTCGAATGATATTTGAAATGTTGTAGAATCAACAAGCTGCAATAGCACAACTCCAAAAGTAGAATCGTACTCCGAGTAGGATCGAGCTCAAGCCATAACAAGAAGTTTTTCATAGAACCGAATCAGTGCCAAAGAGTTTAAATGGATGAGAATCGGAGACTAATCCTGCTATCGTAAAGATGCTCGAAGAACTCACAAAACGAATCGAGACTGGTGAAAAGAAGATCGAGGAAAATGATAAGAAAGTGAAAACTTATAATTCCCGGGTCGACCAAATCCCGGAGGCACCTCCGGTATTGAAAGGGCTAGATTCTAAAAAGCTCGTACAAAAACACTTCCCCCTAGTGCGGCTCTGAAGCTAATCCCTTAGAAGTTCTGTACACCCGAGATTCCGAAGAAAAATGGGACAACTGATCCAAATGAGCACGTCACATCGTATACATGCACCATCAACGGAAATGACTTGGAAGATGACGATATTGAATCCGTATTGCTGAAGAAATTTGGGGAAACTCTATCAAATATTGCCATGATATGGTATCATAATTTACCACCCAATTCTATTGATTTATTTTCTATGCTTGCACATTCCATAAAAAAACATGCACTTCTGTATGTGTGAAATGTTTGTCAACCTATCGTAATCCTCCTCTGTTTTTCGGTTTTGAGATTGGTTATACGAGTAGAGTTTTTTGCCCTATTTTAATGAGGTTTCGGTGTGAATTGACTAATTTTGCGCTAGCCGTGACCTTAGATACAATGTAAGCAAGCTCAAATAGGGAGAGCGTTTTTTATTTTCACCTTAGATTATAAAAATTGGCTAGTTTTATGCTAGTGGTCAACTAGCGTTACTCTCATCTTTTATCCCGAGTTTGAGACCAGCTATATGAGCAAGCTATATATGTAGAGTTTTTGACCCTATTTAGCTAATAAAAAGAAAAGTTGGCTCATTTTTATTATGTTTGCCAAGTTTGATTTATTGTTATCTTCTCTTTTGTGGGATCATAGTTAATGAGTTTTTGGTTGTTTACGATAATTTATTTATTCTGCATATATAACATAAGTTCTGCTTGTGTCAGATTTTTGAGTTGTTCAATTTATGGTAAGTTCAATCTACATCTTTATAGTCTTTGTCTAATACATATTTATAATACACATTCTCAAGTATGGGTGCATATTTATGTGACCCAAATCTAAATCTCAACAAAGTCGAAATATATTAAAAGTCACATGCGTAATGGTACGTTGTGGCCCGAAATGGATTTTCGCGACGTTGCAATTCTTAAAAAATGATAAAGCGGAATATTAATAAATGCACATAAATTGAAACATATAAAGAAATCAGATAAAAATAAATACAACAGTTGAGCGACTGTGCTAGAACCACGGAATTTGGGAGTGCCTAACACCTTCTCCTAGATTAATAGAATTCCTTATCTGGATTTCTAGTTCGCAGACTGTAACAGAGTCAAACTTTCCTCGGTTCGGGATTAAACCAGTGACTTGTGACACTATTATTTTCCCAAGTGGCGACTCTGGAAATTAAAATAAACTAATCCCGTTTCGACTGTCCTTAAATTGGAAAAACACCTTCCTTTTTTATTTATATCCCTTCCCGGGGTGTAAATAAATAAGCGGCTCGGATAGAGTAAAAAGGAGGTGTGACAACCACACTATCAGACTCTCAGTCTATCTCAGTAATCAATCTCACAATCAGACCCTCGATCTATATTAGTCATCATCTCATGATCACTCGAACCATCAGTAAAATAGGGAACTCAGGCCGAAATAGTTCCCTCATTTTAAGAATGTAGTGATAAGACCATATTTTAAACAATAAACAGGTAAAACATGACCGAGGATATGCTATCAAACACATAGAGTGAGGAAAAATAGTAAAAATACCCTTAAGGTTCTCAACGGATCGGCACGAGGCCCCACACATGGAATACAACCAAAAATATAATATCAATCTCTAAAATACGGTATCATAAGATTTCGAATCAAATACGCGACTTAACAGCCATACGGGACGAACCAAGTCACAATCCCTAACGGTGCACAACTCTACGCTTGTCATCTAACGTGTGCGTTATCTCAAAGAGACACCATAGTGTGTAATCCGGGGTTTCAAACCCTTAGGACAGTATTTACAATTATTACTTACCTCGATCCGTTCCAAACTCTAGCCCGCTATGCTTTGCCCGCACGAATCGACCTCCGGATGCTCCAAACATAGCCACAATCAGTACATAATCATTAAAATATGCTAAGGAAACAAAGCTCACTTGAAAATATCTAATTTAACATTAAAATCCTGAAATTGCTCAAACCCGACCCGGGGATACATGCTTCGGAATTCGACGAAACTCACAAAATCTGACAACCCATTCAACTACGAGTCCAACCATACCACTATTACTAAATTCCAATAACAATTAGGCCTCCAGATCTTCAAATCTTATTATTAAATCCCTAGGTACAAATCCCCAGTTTACACCTCAAAAACATGTAATCTAGTCGGATCATTCGATGATAATTCAATATATGAAGTAGAAATAATCACAAGTGACTTACTTCAAGATTTTCCATGATTTCTTGCTCAAAAATCGCCCCAAGCCGTGTTCTTTCACAAAAAAAAAGGTCAAAAATGAGCAGAAAATGCAACAGCTTTATTTAGCCTATTCTGGTTGCTAAAAACCATATCTGGTCGCTAAAAGGGCCAAATCTGGTCGCTAAAAGGTGCACACCAGATCTAATGCACCATCAATCTTTAATTTCACTAAAAAGGCTCTAACTACATCATAAAAACTCGGAATTCGATGATTCCTATTCCTATGAGTCACAAATAATGACACGAATGTAATCCTACAATCGAAACTCAATTCGGAGCTCATTTGCTCAGTGCGCTATGCATTTCGCTCGTTAAACAATTAATTCATGATTTGCGTCAAAAATCCAATCGCGACTTGATGAAATTAGACCAAACTTTCCAGATCACTCCTATAATTCATTATCAAAATTTTGAAAGTCTCAAAATCAAATTTCGATCTCTAGAGCTAAAAATGGACCTTTGGATCATTACAAGCTTATAATCAAAACGCCAAAATCTTTCAAAAACTCTTCGAAAATATATCGGAGCCTCATGGGACCCCTACCAAACATGCCAACATACCCCATAACAAAATTCTAATTTGTTCCAACCTTCACAACGCTCAAAACAACATCAAAACATCGAATCACCCTCGGATTCAAGCCTAAGAATTCCAAAACTTCTGAATTACTCTATCGAGCAAAATCCCGACCAAACGATGTCCGAATGACCTGAAATTTTGCACACACATCACAAATGACATAAAGAAGCTATAACAACTCTCGAAATTCTATTCCGACCCTCGGATCAAAATCTCACCTATCAACCGGAATTCACCAAATTACTAACATTTTTTAATTCAAGCCAAATCCCTCCAGGGACTTCCAAAATGCATTCTGATTGCGCTCCTAAGTCATTAATCACCCAACGAAGCTAACCAAATCATAAAAATTCCGATTTGAGATCATATAAACTCTTGGTCAAACCTTTCAAATTCAAAGCTTTCAATTGAGACTGTTCCTTCAAATTCATTCCGATTTTCCTGAAAACCGAAACCAATGATCTACATCGGTCATAATACATTATACGGGGCAAGTCATGTCTGAGAACTGGCGATCAAAGTGAGAAAGCTTCAAAATGACCGGTTGGGTCGTTACATCCTCTCCCACTTAAACACACGTTCGTCCTCGAATGTACCAGAGTTGTTCTAAAAGCCACCAATAGCTGGATAACATTACCATGCATATACTCGGGATGATCTCACGTCACCCTATCTCATATAGGCCCGATAACGCGACATAACTGAAATTTCAAAATTCATCCTAGTCCATAAACCACAAAACCACATTTCTGCTTCTAAAATCCTCAATGCTTTCAGAATCTCACATTTATACTACGAACAAGTCCAAACAAGCTGTAACAATTCATATTTTCTATCTCAAGCACAATCACATGATACACCACATAACTCAAACACTCGCAACGATAACTTCTAATCACATAAACTGCACCTAAAAATCGAATACTTATAGAAAACCTCTTACCAACTAAGGTCTCATTCCAACACATCCATATACTGCCAATGTTAACTAAAACACGCAATAATTCATAACCATTTTCTCAGATCAACCATCCATGAGGTTTCTTCTCATTTGGAAATGACCATAGCAAATTCTGAATCGAACCTCAATATTTATCCCTCAAACATGCTGAAATTGAATCTGTTTGTATTTATTACAGACCTCAGCAATCTCGTCTAATCTAACACAATTACTCTGATGACAGGACACATTAAGACAGGCTAAAGCCATAACTTGCACAGTCCGCGCACTAATAAGCAACAATCCGAACATACTCACATCATGAAACTGACTCAAATGAAAGAACTGTACCTTAAGCTTACCAGCACCATCACAACACATGAATAGAACACACGAATCTAATTCGCCAAGTTATTTTTCCACATAACTTCACTACAACACGCGATCCTATCCAAACACTGCTCCACATGAAACAACCCAGGTCACTATGCTTGAAATCGGCAGCCACACCCAATTGATGTCTGGAACCAAAGCAAATCGTTACGCTGACAGTGAAACAGATGACATACACCACACAAATTCGATAGAATATAACTGATACGCCATTGCCGAGCAACTCCTAATTACTCTTCCGCTCGACTTTTATTATGAAACTTTGATAGACCCGCACCGTAGGTGCCTATACTCAACAGATCATAATGTCTCACAACACAGAAGGCAACTCACAGATCCTCCAATTACTAATAGTTCAAACAACCGAACCAACACATCCTTCGCCAACAGTAACTCAAAATCAACAAAACCGTCTCGATACCGGACACATACCCATATAGGTCTGCCAATAGACCACACATCAACTTCGGATACACACAACCAATAAATAATCCTTCCAAGGTCCACACTGACTAGATCATATCACATACTAATATCTGACTAACTTACCCATATTTGTCGTCCACACCCACAAGCTGACATGTATATGAGAACTTCTAGTCTCCAATCCATAAACACATGAATTTCCATATCTGATCCCAATTTTGCCACTCTCATACATATAAATCATCTCTTGTACACAATCATCCCACAAGAGATACTCTAAGAATCTTTGGTGTCGCAATACTATCGAGTTACCATCAATTTAACCACATTGCCTCTTTCCAAAATATATATCCTCGTCAAACACCTCAATTATGATTGTGTGTTTAAAGTTATGTTTCTGATTACTATAATAAATTAGAAACTCAAACTGTACATACATTGTGCAGCTAGCTGGCATTGATAATTAAAAATTCATTGTCAGAATATGGACAATATATAAGAATCATTCTTCGATGTGAAAGCCCTTTTCCCTCTTTCTAATCGTAATTGACTAAACTTCCATCACCACAAATTAGTCATAGAATGCAGAATTTTAAATTTAGTTAATAAGCTGGATTAATAATGAATGAAATAAAGTATAACTGTAAATGTTTAATTACAACAACAACGACCCAGTGAAATCTCACTAGTGGGGTCTAGGGAGGGTAGTATGTACGCAGACCTTACCTCTACCCCGAACGAGTAGAGAGGCTGTTTCCGGAAGACCCTAGGCTCAAGAAGACAAAAAAAGACAAAGGAAGATAATGTTAGTAATACCATAAAAATAATAAATAATTGAACTGGGAATTAAACTGTAAATGTCTAATTGAACTGGGAATTTATAGTCTATGTAAAGGAATCTGAATCAGAAAATAGGAATATCTTGATGTAGTTGATGCATAAGGGGAATTCTAAATTAGGTTTTCACGAGCATTATAGGGAGGGGTAGATTGATGAAGCATGGACATTTGTGTCAATAGTCATATTAATTGAGATTTCTTGTTCACCTTGGATTAACTTGTCCTTAAAGGTTGTAATAGACAAGGTGAATTGCTCAAAAGATGGAATGCTTGTGATATTTGGGGGTTTTGGAGGGGGAGATTGATAAACTTGATCCAAGTCCATTTGTGTGATAGAGGCTACAGAGAATTTCTAGAGAGAGTCAAGAGAAAGTAGGTTATTTATATGAAGTTAACGATAAATATATTTATCACTTTATCATCTTCTTTTATTTGTTTTCTTTTATTTGTTTGAAAGGACAATAAATAGTGAATCTAGTAGAAAGTATACAATTCATGAATTAGGGGTTGTGTACATAAATCCGCGCACACTCCATCATGATGTCTTTGCCTTTGTCTTTTTCTTAATAATTGACGGACATTAATGTTTTAAGACGAAAGACATCTAAGTCCATATCTGGGTCTATATATAAGGTTAGGCAAGATACTTAGCATAGATGATTCAAATCCTAAGGGGAAGTCCCCACACAAGATTATGCAAGATACTTACCTCAATCCTGCCAATTCAATACTCAATTAAGCTTTTTCTTTTAATAGTTAGCCAAAAGCGACTTGAATACGTTAAACAATGCAAGAGAAAAATAATTTCAATTGATAAAACTATGATTCTTATATTTGCAAAAAGTCAACAAAAGTTAACTCCCTGGGCCAGTTCATCGAAACCTGACAAAATTTAAAAAAATCGAACATCCATTCCGCTAGGAGTTCAGTCATACAGAAACTATCTAATTCCGATAACATTTTGTCATTCAAATCATCATTTTACATTTTTGAATGATTTCACAATTTTTACCAAATTTTCTTTTAAATTCTCATGAATTTGATGTTAAATCTAAGATATATAATAAAATATAGCTGAAAATTAATTAAAGACACTTATCCTATGATTTGGAGAAGTTTGAGACCTTGAAAAATCGCTTATGGAGGTGTAGGGTTATAGAATGTTGAAAAATGGGTGAAAATCCCGTAAAAAACCTCACTTAACAGGTCTCAGATGTCGCATTTGCGACCCGAGGTTCGCATTTGCGAACCCCTCACAATTACGAACAACACAAGGCTGGCGGAAGTCTTTGCAACAAAGATCTCGCATTTACGAACTGGATATCGCAAACTCATGGTTTTCTAACTTGTCAACCGGATGTCCAAATCACGTCAAATCAATTACGTGCTCACCAAATTGTACAGATAGGACTTAAATATCATAACAAACTAGTACAGGGCTCCGAAATAAAAATACGAGTCTGATACCAACGAGTTCAAATATTAATTTATTTTTTTATTTTCTTTAAAAACCAGCACAATAATTTTCTTCAAAAATTATTTTCTAAATCTAGGGACCTCAGAATTCAATTCAACTCAACTCAAAGGTACAAATACTGTGGAGCTAGCTGGCATTGATAATTAAAAATTCATCGAATAATGTGAAATAAGATATATTGTGGTTGTGTTTCAAGATAGGTTTCTGATTACTACTAATAAATTAATTAGAAACTGAACTAAACATGTATTGTGCAGCTAGCTGGCATTGATAATTAAAAAATCATTGTCAGAATATATTCTCTAATTCACACTAGGTAATAAGAATCATTCTTCAATGTGAAAGCCTTTTCCTTCTCTCTAATAACAGATTAGAAGCTCTCCGCTCCTAATAGACGACGGAAGGTTCATTGGTTTGTAGGTCAGTGTTTTTCTTGCTTAATAATAGAATTCATATTTCCTTCTTCTCAGATTGGAGTGTTGTTATTTATTATGTATTTCATTTATTTTGAAATATAAGTCATACAACCTGGAATTCTGAATTTTAATAAGCTGAATAAATGAAATAGAAGAATAATTGTAAATGTTTAATTCAACTGGAAATCATATTTCTTTTTTCTATTTTTTGTTTCAGAATTAAATTAAGACAACATGGATTTATACTCATACAGTGTGGTTATTGATTGTAAAATTATTCTTTCATTTACTTTGAAATATGTCGTCATATTTAAATATTAGTCATAGAATGCAGAATTTTAAATTTAATTAATAAGCTGGATTAATAATGAATGAAATGAAGTATTAACTGTAAATGTTTAATTGAACCGGGAATTTATAGATCTATGCAAAGGAATCTGAATCTGAAAATGGGTATCTTGATGTAATTCATGCATAAGTGGAATTCTAAATTAGGTTTTCACGAGTATTACAGGGAGTGTATCATACTTTATATATAGACATACATATAACACACACATATATATGAAGAGGAAAATAGTTAAAAGGAAGGTAGAAACTTAGCTTAATAAGTAATTGCATTATTTTAAGGTTAGATGCCTTATGCAAAACACTACTTCACATCTGGTAATTAACTCTTGTTTGTCTTAAAAAATAAAAAAACATGCACTTCTGTATATGTGAAATGTTTGTCAACCTATCGTAATCCTCCTCTGTTTTTCGGTTTTGAGATTGGTTATACGAGCAGAGTTTTTTGCCCTATTTTAATGAGGTTTCGTGTGAATTGACTAATTTTGCGCTAGCCGTGACAGTAGATACAATGTGAGCAAGCTCAAATAGGGAGAGCTTTTTTTTTTATTTTCACCTTAGATTATGAAAATTGGCTAGTTTTATGCTAGTGGTCAACTAGCATTACTCTCATCTTTTATCCCGAGTTTGAGACCAGCTATATGAGCAAGCTATACATGTAGAGTTTTTGACCCTATTTAGCTAATAAAAAGAAAAGTTGGCTCATTTTTATTATGTTTGCCAAGTTTGATTTATTGTTATCTTCTCTTTTGTGGGATCATAGTTAATGAGTTTTTGGTTGTTTGCGATAATTTATTTATTCTGTATATATAACATGAGTTATGGCAGGGTATGGTTTCTACTTGTGTCATATTTTTGAGTTCTTCAATTTATGGTAAGTTCAATCTGCGTCTGAAGAAAAGACTGGTAACTAACGAAACAAAAAACATCTGAAGAAAAGACTCCAACTTACAAATCTATAACAGAGAATTAAGAGTTCCTAATCTTAACTGGAGGGAGCATTACCATTGTTTGCACCTATTTTTTTCCTGATCTTTATAGTCTTTCTTATTGCTTACTGGAGATTGACCATGTCATTGCTCTTACTCATGTTAGGCATACTGCTCTCAGACATCAAGCAAAAGAGATCAAGCTAATTAAGATGGAGAATGTCAAAATTAATGAGATTGCTACACCAAGTACTCAAGTAACTGAAGAGGAACCCGTGGGGCTTGAGGATGACGCTGACAAGATAATTAAGCTACTGACCAGAGGAATAAGGGAACGGGATATTGTTTCTATTTTTGGCATGCCTGGTCTCGGAAAGACCACTTTGGCCAAAAAGATATTCAAAGATTCTTCTATTGTTTCTCACTTTGATGTTCGAGCATGGGTTACCATTTCACAATCATATGATGTGAGAGAGCTGTTGAAGGACATTTATAAGCAAGTGACAGGTGTTAAGTACAATGGAGATAAGGAGAGTGACATAGCTGATATGTTGCGCAAGTGTTTAATAGGCAAAAGATATCTCATTGTCTTGGATGATGTATGGGAAGTAAAGGCATGGGATGAGTTAAGATTATGTTTTCCAATCGGTAAACAAGGAAGCAGAATCATGTTAACAACTCGACTTGAACATGTGGCAATGGAAGTCGAGCACTGTACCGATCCTTATTCCCCTCGATTCCTAACCACGAAAGCGAGCTGGAAATTGTTGGAGAAAAAAGCATTTCAAAAGGAAACTTGCCCTCCTGAATTGCAGGATGTTGGGGTACAAATTGCAGAATATTGTAAAGGACTGCCTCTTACAGTTGTTTTGATTGGAGGAATTCTGGCAAAGAAAGAAAGGAATGTCTCAGAGTGGTGTGAAGTTGCAAACAATTTAAACTCTCATCTTGGAGCAGTTGAAAGTGAGAGCAACTTGGCAGTGCAGTTAAGTTACCGCTACTTACCGGATCATTTGAGACATTGCCTTCTGACTATGGGAGTATTTAGGGAGGATGAAAAAGTCGGAGCATCTAAAGTTATGTTACTCTGGATGGCCGAAGGCCTCGTTCAATGTAGTGATGAGAGAGGGTTGGAGGCGGTAGCTGAAGCTTACTTGACCGATATAATTTCTAGTAGCCTACTAATGGTTTCAAAGACGGCCTTTGATGGCAAGGTGAAGTACGTGCAAATTCATGATGTAGTGCGTGACTTTGTCTTAAACAAAGCTAAAGAAGAAAAGTTCATGCAAGTTATAGGGACACATAACCAATATCAACCTTCATATGATGAGGAACATCGAGTGTGCATTCACCTCGACCATAAGCTTCGTCATGATTTGCAGAGATTCAACAACGAAGTAGATAAATTCCTCACAAGCGGCTCCAAGAAAGGAACATCTTCTGGACAAGATCTTAAATCGTTCTTTGTTACTAATAACGCAGATGATTTTCTTGCTTATAGAGATTTTTGGGATAGTGAGGCTAATTTTCATGGTACTGTTTCTAAAGAGTATTTATGTCGTTCGTATCATTTCTCTTCAGTTGGAGATTTAAGACTTCTTAGAGTGTTGGATTTCAAGAACTGCATTCCAGGGGATTATACGAATATAGAAGATATACTGCAATCACTAGTTCACCTGAGATACCTGGCAATGTGTTTCGAAAAGTTTTTTTTCGAGTGGGTTTCACACATGTGCGACCTGGAAACTTTACTGGTGGATACTGAGAGATTAGTAGACGGGACACCTCATATTTGGAAGATGACGAAACTAAAGCATGTAGACCTAGGAACACTCTTACCTCGTGAGATATTTGCAGTTTCTGAAAAAGGTCCCTCTAAGTTGGAGAATTTAAGGGCATTTAAAAGCATGTGTTTATTTCGTGAGGATATAGAGTTGATTGAGAGGTTTCCCAATCTTCAAAAGCTTCTCCTCATAATAACTGATAATGATATTGATGAATCTAACTCTCTCGTTCTAAAATTGGATGTTCTTACACAGCTTCAATCCCTCGTGCTTGGTTCGATGTGTAATATCACAAAGTATTGTTTACCTTCAAGTCTCAAAGAGCTGATCCTCCGCGAAGTTAATATACCAGCAAGTGCAACTTCCACAATCGCTGGGTTACCCAACCTTCAAAGACTAATATTTGAAGGGTGTGGATTCGAGCAAGAGGAGTGGGACGTGAGTGATATGGAGTTCCCGGAACTCAAAATCTTAAAATTTCGAGGTGTTCATCTTAGGGAATGGCATGTCTCAGAATCATCATTTCCCATGCTTGAGAGTTTAGTGCTAAGATCTGTTGAATTGCTTGAGACGATTCCTGACAGTTTTGTGGAAATCGGAACACTTACATCAATCAAGGTGATCGATTGTGGCGATAATCTAAAGGCTTCAGCTTTGGAGATTAAGGAAGAAGTAGAAGCAACTACAGGATGTGACAACCTGAAGGTCTATATTTTTCCACATTACTCTCGGTATGTCTTTCTTTTCACCCTTAATATTTTTTTTGATAAACTAACTCAATTTAAGAGGGAACAAAAAGAAACAGAAGAGTAGGTTATAAGTGCAGAGTAAGTTTATATCTTAATGTATGTTACAGTAATCCTAACACATTGTTATTGTTGTTAAAAAAGGGAACAAAAAGAAACAGAAGAGGAAGAAGTAGAAGAAGAAGAAGAAAAAGAGAAGGGAGAAGAATAAGAAGAAGTAGACGAGGAGGAAGATGACAAAGTATCATTATCATCATTTAAGGCTTTCGATCTTGATTACATGCCTTTTCTCTTTGTTTTTGTCGCATAAATATAACAGATAGTCCACAGAACTTATTAAAAGTTGTTTGGACATTTCACCATTCATGTTATTCTCTGTAAGTTTTTGGACAACATTTCTAGCTAATTTTGTGAACGTATTTACGGGATTAAGTTGATTATTGAGCAAAATTTATTTATAATCATTCGGGCCAAACCCGGTAGACACAAAATGACCTTATACAAATCATAGTCTAAAAATAATGGAATTTATCTATTTTGATGACTTCTCCTCTCACCGCAAATAACCTTTCTCTGGAATTCCTATAATGAAATTTGCCTTATGGTTGAGGTTAGCATCTAACTTTGTTTCTTCTCTGTATGGATTAGCATAATCCACTTAAATAGTTTTTGGCCATTCTTTTACTCTAAAATGCAGAACCATTTTTTGCACACCATTTTTCATGTTTATTCTTTCTTGGATGTAACTTGAATTTCACATAAATGCCACAACCACACAATGCAATAACTCTCAACTGCATGCAAAAGCCAGCAATATGAAGGCAAATAGAAATTTGGAAAGAGAGCTTATCGATGATCGTTCTAATTGGAACTATTTTTTGAATTGTAGAAATTTTATGATTGTTCTTTCTCAGATAACTATGCATAACGTTGAAATATATATCAAATAGACAGTTACTATATAATTTATATATAATAAATTATTACTATACAAAATAAACTATCACTATACAAAAAATACACAAACTAGACTATCACTATATGAAAATATACTAAATAGACTGTCACTATATAAAATATCTACTATATAGGCTGTCATTGTATAAAATATATACAAAATAGACTGCCACTATAAAACTTATATATAATAGACTGTCACTATGTAAAAAATAGATTGTCACTATACAATTTATATACAATAGACTGTCTTAGTACAAATTATATGCAAAATAGAATGTCACTATATATAAAAAATATACAAAATAGGCTGTATTTAGTTAAAGTAAACTAAGTTGGTTCGGCACAAATTGGCAATAAAATTTACGTGCATATCTATGGCAGACCAATTCAAATCGTAATTACATTTAAGAAAAGCTAATAAAAAACAATTTTTAGGTTTAAATATTAGGAGTTCATGAATATGTGTCTATCAATATTTGTTCATTAGAGAATTTAAGTGGTAACTTATTATTAGCAGAACAAATACCTAGAATTTTATTGTCAACAATAGATGACAATTCCCAGGTAATAAAAAAATCTTTAGGAGAAAAGGATGAAACTGCATGTCCATAATTTACTTTTAAAAAATAGAACTTCATTTAAAGATCGTTTAGAGCAGTGCAGGCTCAACCCCCAGGCCACTAAGGCCAATGCTTTAGGCCCCCAAAAATAGGAGGCCCCAAAATTTATCTTTTATTTATATATTTATAAATTATTATTAAATATGCCAAAAGTTCATCCCACATCGGTGGGTTACTTCATTTTGGGGAAGAATTTATCCTATAAAAGAAGGCCTAATATTCAAGATTTAAACACATCTCTCATTTGCTTTTTAATCTTTTTAAGGCATATATATCTTCTTTCTAGTATTATTTCACTTGTATTTTTGGAGTGGAATAAAATATTGGTTCTGTCCGAGAAAGTAGCAAAATTAACCGAACCTCATAAAAATTGCTCTATAAAAATGGATCATAAAATAAATAATTAGCAGCAAAGGCAAAAAAATAAACGTCAAAAAGAAAAATATAAATTTTTTATTAAATATATCTAAGGCCTCATGTTAAGATTTGGCTTGAGGCCACCTACTTTGTTGAGCCGCTACTGGTTTAGAGAAATACAACACTGCACTGTAACATTTATATGCTTGAATAGAGAAAAATAATAATTTTAAGACCTTAACTCTGAATGAAAAGAAGACACTAAGAAACAGGTCCTATGTTCAATATCTTACAATATTTTGCGGTCTAAATTCACTAATTTCCTTCATATAATTTTCTATAGATTTTCGAGGAAACTACAGAATAATTATAATACAAAATAGTGGTACTAACTTTTCAAATCTTGTGCTCTGAGTTGTCCATAGTTGTAAGATTTTATAGAAGTCTACAAGGCAATTGTCATTTTCACTTTCCAGAAATTGGACTACATATAGTCAAAGTCTCAATTTCAGTGTAACTTCAAATCCCACCTACTTCTTTCTATAAATAATTACCATTCTTTACAAAACAAATTAAACTAAACTTCTCCAGCTCTCATTATCCATCACCTAAAATGGAGAATTCTTGGGTTTTTCTAGCCTTGGCAGGGCTATCTGCATTAGCTTTTCTCTGTAAAATTACCACTACTCGGCGCCCCGTTAAGCAGAAACTACCACCAGGTCCAAAACCATGGCCCATCATTGGCAATTTGAACCTACTTGGTCCTATCCCACATCAGTCTTTTGACTTGCTTTCCAAAAAATATGGAGAGTTGATGCTGCTGAAATTTGGCTCCAAGCCAGTTCTTGTTGCTTCATCTGCTGAAATGGCAAAACAGTTTTTAAAAATACATGATGCCAACTTCGCCTCCCGTCCTATGCTAGCTAGTGGAAAGCTGGGATCGCATAAGTGGTCCTGATGGCTTTTAAGTTGGACCGCATAAGCGGTCAAATTGCCGCATAAGTGGGATGCAGGTACGATCATTGGATTGCAGAAGCGGAAATCGAGCATGTGTTATAGTGAACAGTGTTCACAAACTTGGAAAAGAAGAAAACAATTTCGACTTGGTTTTAGCGAGTTTTTGGGCGATTAAAAGAATATTCGAAGGGTTTCATGAGGTATGGATATTTGGACTCGGATTATGTTATTTTGGTGTAACAACATGAATTAATCACGGAAATTCAAGGAATTAAAGGGTAAAAATGGAGATTAGG
Organism: Nicotiana noctiflora; assembly: GCA_032618575.1. Taxonomy (NCBI): domain Eukaryota; kingdom Viridiplantae; phylum Streptophyta; class Magnoliopsida; order Solanales; family Solanaceae; genus Nicotiana; species Nicotiana noctiflora. The sequence goes on from JASVEL010010265.1 coordinate 90,380, forward strand.
GCCTGAAACCTAAGAGGGTTTAAATTGATGATTAGAGGGGTCAAATGGACTCCGATTCTTGTGTATTTTATATGTGCGGACTCATGGTGAGACTAGGATTCCGAAGATGTAAATTTCGTACTTTTTCGAGAAGTTGTCCCGGGACTCGGGTTTTGCCAACTTCGTGTTTTTGGGTGTTTTTCGAGTTCTTTTGATTGGTTATGTTCCATTAGTATATTATAATGTATTCCTTGTGGTTTTGACCAAATTCAGCATTTGAGGAGGTTGATTCAAGAGGGAAAGGCTTAGCGGACTAGTCCCGTGACCGGTTTGAGGTGAGTAATAGATGTAGATGATGATCTGAGGGTTTAAAACCCTAGTATATCACACTGTGACGCTTTATTGAGGAAAGACACGAACTCTACGGTGAGTGCGAGGTCGATTGGGGTTGGGGACTATGGCTTAGTCCGCCCGAGCGATGTTGTACTGTGTTGTTGGCTAGAAATTAGCTGGTAAACCTCCTACTTTGATGGTTATGGATATATTTGGGTTGCGTGACGGTTATTTGGATCCCGTAGGGATTATTATCACCGTTTCCATGATGTATAACATGTTTTCATGATATCAGTCCTGAGTTAAACATTGTCTCGAAATGGCTAGTAAAATTCTAAGGTTTTAAACACCTAATTTATATTTTCTGAAAATTGGAACTAAAAATGGTAAGTTTGACTGTGCCCGTGTTGGTTGTATGCATAGAGCTGGACTGATAATGGATTGGGCTGCACGCAGCAGCGTATGTTACGATGATATTGCGCTTGGGCTGTAGGAGCCCCCCTGGAGTCTGAACCCCTACAGTAAGCGCGGGTAGCCAAATGGATCGGGCTGTGCGCCGCGTCGGTCATGTGCATTTTCATTGCATCCATTCAATGATATCTATCTGCTTTATCTGTCTCTGCTTGTTGTTATTACACTGTTAAATGGGTAGAAGTACTGGTTTTAGCTTCACATTGTTGTATTTTCGGGATTTCTTACTATCAAGTCATTATACATGTCTATTACCATTGAGTTGGAAGTACTAACTTTACCCCCTGCACCATGTGTGCAGATTCAGGTACCTCGGGAGTTTTGTTGAGCTTTTGCTGATTTCAGAGTTTATTCTGAGTTGTCGAGGTAGCTGCCTGACGTCCGCAGGACCTGACTCCTCCCCTATCCCTTTTGTTATCTTTTCCGCAGTCTTGAAACATTGTATTATTTGGAGTCCTGTTACACTATATTGTTAGAGGTTCTATAGTCGTGACCCCCAGGTCTTTGAGAGTATATTCCGTATTATCACGATATTCAAATAATTAGTTTTGAGCTTTATGCTCGGGTTTAGAGTATAAATGGTCGGGCTTGCCTAGTAGTTGTGTTGGGCGCCATCATGACCGGGTTTGGGTCGTGACAAGCGACCAACTTTGGTTGCTAAATTTTGAAGGAAAGATCAACACTCGGGAACGAACTCAACTATACATGTATCTGCACTTACAATGCAGGGAGTAATATGAGTACTCCGACCTAGTGCGTAATAAAAATAAATAAAATCTGAGAACATAAAATCCCACAAAGGCACAATTAATGCTATCTAAAGTAGTAAAATCAGGTAAACAGTAGAAACTAGTGAAATACAGTAAGAAAACTCTTTGAAAACAGTTGTAAACAATTATTCTCAATCAATAAGGGATGCTCAGGAACCTACCCCTTGTGCTCCATATCAAACTCTCAGTATAGTATCAGTCCCGCGGGCTCCGCATCAATCACTCAATACAACATCAACCTCTCAGGCTCACTCTCACTCACATTGGTACCCGTGCTCACTATGGGTGTGCGGACTCCGGAATGGCTCCTACAACCCAAGCGCTATAAACAAGGCCTGAAAGCCTGAACAATATCAATACGAGGCCTGAAAGGCTATTCATAATACACTCGATACCTGAATGCCTCCTCACATAACACTCGAGGCTTGAAAGACTCCTCACCAATCACTCGAGGCCTGAAAGCCTCATCACCAATCACCCGAGGCCTGAAAGCCTCTTCACATCACTCATCATCTCCTCACACATGGCCCTCAGCCTCAATCAGTTCAAAATAACCAAAGGCCTCTCAGGCATCAATAAAACAATAATACTCAGCTCAAACAATAGTTCAAATATGAGTTAAAAACTCTAAGTTGAGTAAAATATAGCTGAGTTCATGAAACGGTGAAAATCGCATGGACTGAGTCCAAATAATATTTCAAATAGTGAGGAAAATAGTGATGATAAATCATAAGTAGTTCAAACAGTTGGCAATAAGTCCAAATCATAGTGAAAGAAAACAAGTCACAGCTAATAACAACAACAACAACAACAACCCAGTATAATCCCACTTAGTGGGGTCTGGGGAGGGTAGTGTGTACGCAGACCTTACCCCTACCCTGGGGTAGAGAGGCTGTTTCCAAATAGACCCCCGGCATCCTTCCCTCCAAGAACTTCCCGCCTTGCTCTTGGGGAGACTCGAACTCACAACCTCTCGGTTGGAAGTGGGGGTTGCTTACCATCAGAGCAACCCCTCTTGTCAACAAGTCACAGCTAATATGCGGTAAAAATAACATCCGGACCGGACCAAGTCACAGTCCCCAATAGTAAATGACCCCGTGCTCGTCATTGAACATGTGTCCCATCTCAACACAGCACCAAGTTGTGCAAGTCTGGGGTATTTAAACTCATTACTCACTTCTAGCTGGCCAAAAGTCTAGCTCGCCAAGCCTTTTCCCCTCGAATCGACCTCCTTGCGTGTTGAATCTGACCAAAACTATAGTGAATGTGCTACATTAAGCTAAAAGAACATAACCCAATCGAAAATACTTGGAGAACATCGAAAATCATGACGTTGGAAAAACCCGATCCCCGGATCAACTTCTCGTTTTGGAAAAATTACGAAATTCACATCACCAGATTCCTCGTCTCGCCACGAGTCCGTACATATAAAATTCATCAAAATCGGAGTCCGAATGCTCCCTGAAATTCCAATTTCTCATTTAAAAACTCAAGCCCTAGTTCTGCATTTTTTCACCCAATTTCCAATAAATTAAAGGTAGATTCTTCAATAAAATAGCGTTTCTAGGTGACGAGACTTATCTCCAATCGGTTCTTGTCAAAGCTCTATTCAATCTCTACCCAAAAGCTCTTGAGGTGGTTCAAAAATGGAGGAAATATCAAATGGGTCGCGGATGAAATATTTTATAAAACCATTCTATAACTCCCCAGTTGCTTCTATGCTATCACATACAAGCCACTGCGATCTCATAGAACAAAAATAAACCCCCAGAAATAACCCTATGCGAACGCAGAAGGGCTTGTGTGAACGCATTGCACACAAAACCTACATTGTGCGATCGTATGCCTCACAATGCGATCGCATAGAACAACCCAGCACCCCTCAATTTCCTTCTATGGGATCGCATGGCCCCTCTGGGATCGTATAGAGCAAATAAGCTCTGCAATTTTTCTGTTGCATTAACACAACTCCAAACCTCCCGATAGCCATCCGAAATCACCCCGAGGCCCCCGGGACCTCAACCGAAAATACCAACATACCCCAAAACATCATACAAACTTGTTCCAATCATTAAAACACGTGAAACAACAGAAAAATTATCAATTCACCACGGATTCAAGCCTAAGTATATCGAATTCTTCCGAAACTCACGTTCAATTAAAAACCCGACCAAATAACCTGAAATTTTGCACACAAATCCAAAATTACCTAACGAAGCTACAACAACTCTTAGAATTCCATTCCGACTCTCGGATCAAAATTTCACCTATCAACCGGAATTCCACAAAATTCCAACTTCGCCAATTCAAGCCTAATTCTACACTGGACCTCCAAATTCAATTTCGACGCACTCCTAGGTTACCAATTAACCCCCGTAGCTAACCGAATTACCGGAATTCACATCCAAGCCCTCTAACTATATAGTCAACTTCCGGTTGACTTTTCCAAAACAAGCTTCCTTCTTAGAGGCTAAGTACCTTATATCCAAATAAAACCAATCCAATTATAACCGATCAACTCAAATAGTGATATTGAAATATAGAGCAACATAATATGGGGGAAACGGGGCGGTAATTCATGTGACGACGGGCCGGGTCGTCACATCGACACACTGTTTTGATGCTACAAAAGTCATATACTTATTATCATTGAATTGTTTTAAGTGTTTTATAGATATTACAATGAAGGTTCATGGAAAAGGTAGAAAGTCCTTGTAGTTCCCTCGAAAGTATTTAAGGCATTGAGTACCGGCCACGCAGTTATCCAAAAATTAGGGCGCAACAATACTTGTGACAGAAATTAATTTTGAGTAAGTTGGATAATGGTTCTACCACAAACATGATAACTACTATTAAACTTTGGCACAGTTAAATTTAGTAAATAAACTTGCTAAAGTGTAAGTCGAGTGTATTACTCATAAGTAACTGCGAAGCACCATAAGAATAGGGACTTTGTACGAGCTGAAACAACCATTGAGTACTATAGCACAAGTGTTTATTAATCCTTATTCCATATATCACTTAACATCACAAACTGGGAGGGAGTTTACAAACGAAATGACACATAGTGCCTCTGCGGTATCAACCATGGTACACACTAGCATTTGGCCTTGGTTCAAAATCATTAGCAAATGAATTTTCTTGTTTGAGAGTAGCGTCATCATGATAATAACCAGTTAAAGTTGGCCTTGGCTCAAAATCTTTGCCTAATGAATTATCTTGTTTAGCGCTGTTTTGCTCGGATAGAGGAATTGAATATCGGTGCAGAAGACGCTGGATAGCTACCGGCATTGGCTCATTTTTCATAACAATTCTCCAGTATTCCCCTGGGTCTCTTCTTGCATCAATGCTGCCTGCATACTGCCCAAAAAGAAGAGACCTAAAAAACTTTACTGAATACTACATATTACATGAATTTTTTTACGAGTAAATATTCATACTATACAAATATGCATAATTGTTTGGTACAGATACATATTTGTTACTCTATTTAAATAACGAATAATTCATCCGAAGTGTATCTATGCTCATCTTACACTCGTTGGGTACAGATATATCAAGACCAATTAGAATTTCATGTAAATAGGTTCAATGCCTTGCTTTATAGAAATCACAAGTTAAATTTACAAACTGTTGTCTAGAGCATGAAATTATTAATATGAACAAGTATAATCGTTCTAAAATTTAGTACTATGTAAAGAGGTTTTACTTCGAACAAACATATATTATAAGAAATATAATTATCATAATACGTCAAGAAATTAATAATCTCGAGAAGAAGGCTTATAATCATGTGTAAAGGAACTTACCAGGGCAAGTAAAAAGAGCAGGATTATCGCAATAGATGATTTCATTTCCTCAAAAGGATTACAACAATTCATAAGCTTTTGTAACTGACCTTTGCTTTATGCACGAATAAGCTTGCAAATCGTAGGATTTATATAGATAAGTCTAACCAAATATAGGACATGTTTGGTTATAGATTTTGCAAAAAAAAAAAAAAAAAAAAAAAAAAAAAAAAAAAAAAATATATATATATATATATATATATATATATATATATATATATATATATATATATATATATATATATATATATATATATATTTTTTTGTTTTAGCAAATACATGTTTGTTCATAAGTTTTATCAATATATTGGCAAATTCCCATAACCAAAAGCCCAAAGAGTTGGTTTTGGACCAAAATATTACGATTATATTTCTTAAAAATTTCCCCAACTTTTGTATTTTATAAAAGAGCACACCATTCATTGGTTTGTAACAATACTGTTTCGTCTTCTCGGTCATCTAATAGTGTATTATGTAGTTCATTATAAAAATGATAATTTTGTACCAAATTTATTATGTTCAGGACAATGGTTTGCGATAATATAATGAATGTTACTGATGAATATACTTTTGGGTATTTTTGATAGTGTTTAGAACTTGTGGGTATAAGTCATTTTTCATGTTTTTCAAAAAAAAAAAAAAGTAAAATATGTTTTACAAATTGATGTCCAAACACATTTTCATCTTCAAACCAAACATCACCCATCAGATTTTTCAAAACAAAATTAATTGGGGAATCTATGGCCAAACGCTAGCATAATACTATCTTTGTCCCACTTGTGTGGCAATATTTTCTTTTTCAGTCAGTACCAAAACAAATATCACTTTTGTAACGATCCGGTCGGTCGTTTTAAGAATTAACGCCCCGATATCCTATTAATTACTTTTCCCGTATTTGTTTATGCTATTGTGAGTTGCCGGGAGAATTACGTTTTATGTCTCGAAGTATTTTTGGACACTTAGTCCCTAAATGAGAGCTTAAACTTTAGAATTCGGAACGTAGTCAGAGAGTTTGAGGACGATCTTGGAATGGAATTCGTCGATAGTCTTAGCTCCGTCGGGTGATTTCGGACTTATGGGTGTGTTTGGATTGTGCTTTGGGAGTCCGTAGATTATTTAGGCTTGAAATACCAAAAGTAAATTTTTTAAAATTTTCGGATCAATAGTGAGATTTTGATATCGGGGTCGAAATTCGATTCTGAAAGTTGGAATAACGTTGAATGTGACTTGTGTTCAAAATCTGTGGTCAATCGACTTGGTTTGGTTGGTTTTGACATCGGTTGTAGGTTTCTTGAATTTTTAAGTACTTTAGGTTTGGATTGGAGGGTGATTCATAATTTTAGCGGTTTTTTATGTGATTGATGGATGGACTAAGTTCGCATGATATTTTAGGATTGGTTGGTGTGTTTAGTTGAGGTCTCCAGGGCATTGGGTGAGTTTTGCTTGCTTAATGGAAGTGAAATTGGACTTAAGTAAAATCTGAGGTTGTTGAACCTGTAATAACCGCACCTACGTGTGTGGGATCGCAAGGTTGGCACCTTAGAAGCAGTTTGGGAACCATAGGTGCAGTGTGAGGTAATAGTGGTGGTGGTCGCAGATGCGGCCCAAGGGCTGCAGAAACGGACCGCATCTGCAGGTAAATTGGCGCAGGGGCGAAAATTGGCCTTTTAATTAAAATCCGCAGGTGTAGAGTAGAAACCGCATAAGCGAAATCGCAAGTGCAGTAGGACCCTCGCAGATGCGGAAATCGTTGGGCAGAAATATGAAAATCAGGGGTTTGGTTTCATAACTCTGAAAATAAATTTTGGAGATTTGGGTAAGGCGATTTTTGGAAGATTTTGAAGAGGAAATAAGCGGGTAACGATTTATAATCCTTCGTTTTGTCATTTAATTACGGATTTGGGGTGGAAAATTAGGGGAATTTTAGAAAAGTTCTCCAACCAAGTTTTTTTTAATATTTTGACCAAGGTTTTGGTATCGAATTTGAGTTATTTTGGTATGGTTAGATTCGTGAGTGAATGAGTGTTCATAATTTATATTTTTTACCTTATTCCGAGAAGTGGGCATGGAGAGGATTTTTGGGCATTTTTCTATTTTCTTATTTTAGCTTCGATTCCTTTAGCTAAATTCACTATTTGTAGTTATATTTACATTGTTAAAGTTATTTGATTAGATCTGGGCAACCCGATCTTGGATAGTCGTGGCAAGAGCATGGTTTCGGGTTGATTTTGTGCAGGTTCAAGGTAAGTGGCTTGCCTAACCTTATGTGGTGGAATTTCCCTTAGGATTTTGGTACTGATGTTGTATGATTGCTGTGTACGTGATGTGACGAGTGTGTACATATCTATATTTTCTTGTATTGAGCAATAATTATAGTTGAAGCCTCTTGTTTAGTTTAGAAAAAGCATGCTTATGTGATTTAATTGTCTTACCTCGCTTAATTGCTTACTTGTACTCTATGCAGCATATTAGAGTAGAATTTCCTCATAAAATTCTCGAATAGAACTATAAATTCTTTCAGAGACTATTGTGTGTTTACTTTAGGACTACGGAATGATATCCCCGATATCCCTCTATGTGTTTAATTTGGGACTACGAATTGATATTCCCGGAGATCCCTCTGCACTTTTACGTTTGAGACTACGGGACGACATCCGGGACATTCCCCTAGATTGATATTTACTTTGGGACTACAAATTGGTATTCTTGGATTTTTCTTTGCATAATCATGCATGATTCGGACTATGGGACGATATCCCGGGAGATCCTCTGTATATTTACGTTTGAGAATACAGGACGATATCTTGGGAGATCCCTTGTTGCTCTTTCTGTGTACTGAGTATATTGTGTGTGATTTTACTATTTATCAATAGTTAGTGTCTATAATTATACAGTCGCACCTCATACTATTTTACTTCGTTCATACATATATAACTAGTAGGACCCTAACCTTTCTCGTCACTAGTCGATCGATATTAGGCTTGCCACTTATTGAGTATCGTTATGGTGTACTCATGCCCTTTCCTACACATGTTTTTCGTGTGCAGATCCAGCTTCTTTGGCTCAGTCATACTATCAGTGAAGCGAGACGATAATCAGAAACTTTCAGGTATATCTACCGCGTCCACAAACCGATGAGTCCCTCTCTATTCTCTCTTTTAGCTATAGACCTTCGGTACTTTCTTTTGATTAGACATTATGGAGTTAGTACACTATGTAGTTTCTACAACTTGTGATTTTATGAGATCCCAGATTTTGGGAGTTGATTCAGTTTTGAGAGTGTATTTGTATATACTCAAGGGCATCTTAAACGTTTTAATTATGTTTTAATTGCAGTTTTTGCTAGTTTCGAATTTCGTTTCCTTTTTCCTCAGTTTGTTAGGCTTACCTGGTCGTTGAGACTAGGTGCCATCACGACAGTTCAGAGAGGACGAACTTGGTCTAATATTTCATATTAAGGAAGTCTTGAAAGGTGCCAATTTTTTTTATATAGACAAATAAGAAATTGTGTCAATCTTTTTTAAATAGAGGAAGCAATAATTTAAATTTAAAATATCCAGTATACCCTTAATAAGATAATTTACATTCATAAAAATATATATGGCTTATCGTGGATCACAAATTTCAAAAGCCTATTATTCTTTCCTTCTTTAATTTTTTTTTCTATGAAACATCAACACATGAATTAGGATGGAGTGAGTACCATATCGCACGTGAAAGGGTATTAATTTTAAAATTCAATCATCGACATCTATTGGCAAAAGGATTTAGGCACATCCTTATGATATAAGATTGTATCAATCAATAGAAAAACATAAAATTTGAAGAAGCATACGTAGTATATAATAATAAGCAAGTGGCCCCTCTTATTTAGGTTATTACAATCTGAGTTTGATTAGAGCAAGTGTATGAAATATAAAATTAAGATGACAGCAACAAAAAAGACTTTCACAATTTCATAACTGAGGGAAACTACTTTTCCCATTTCGATGAAAATTGTTTTTTTTGAAAGACATTATCATCAGATAGTTAAACACAAAAAAATGGACTTTCTCTTAAGTGACTTCTGCCAAGTCAAATACTCTTAATCTAATTAGATTTGGTCTTACAAAACTTTTCTGGATCATATTAGTATACTTTCTATAGCGTTATCAAATTGTTGGCGGGTTACCATGTTACCTAAAATGAGTTTCTTTGGCCAAGATTAGATGTCTCACGTTGTCATACGAGAACAAACTATGCACTTTTGGACTCGAGTTCATGTACGATGTTCTCTACTTACGTTGAAAATTATTTTGATATTCTTAATTCTGTTTTGCTTTCAGTATTTCTTTTTTATATTATAAAAAAAAAAACCTTTGAAAAGAGCTTTCAATCAAACAAAACTAGAGGCAAATTTTCAAACTATTAGTTACTAAAAGGTGATGAGTTATTGTCTTGTTTATCAAACACATAGAAAGCGATTGTAACAATGAATACTGAAAGATAAGTAGATTTTATGTTTTTTGATGAAGCAATCGCTTTCTGTGTGTTTTTCATGTGTTTGATGGACAAGACTATAGTCCATCACCTTTTAGTAAGTAATGGTTACAAATTTGCTTCTACTTCCTTTAAATTGAAAGCTCTTCTCCACAAAAAAAAAAAAAAAAAAAAAAAGATATTAATAATATTAAAAAAATACTGAAAGTGGAGAAAAAGAATATCAAAATAATTGTTAACGTAATTAAAAAATATTTTACATGAACTTGAGTCCAAAAGTGCTTAATTTTTTGTCGTATGACAGCGTGAGACATCTAATTCTAGGACAGAGAAACTCATTTAGGTAAACTTGGGAACCCGTCGACAATTTAACAACGCTAGAGAAAGTATAATAATATGATCACGAAAAGTGTTGTTTAAGATAAAATCTAATTAGACAAAGACTATATAAAGAGTATTTGTCTCACGACCTAAAATTTCACCTTAGGAATCGTGGTGGCACCTAGTTTTTAAGACTAGGTAAGCCTAACGCATGAGGATATTTAACAAAGATAACTATCTTAACTGTAAAAAACTTAAACTGATAAGTGAGATAACGTAACTAAAGCTGATCAAATATTATATAATCCCTAGAACCGGTAGTACAGAGTCATAAGCTCTACCGACATACTAGAATTTCTAAATACAATATTGTTCTGAAATGAAGATAAACAACAGAAATAATAATACCAGAAGGTGACTCCGAGGCCTGCAAATGACAACGTCACGCCCCCAATCTCCCACCGCAAGATGTTGTGCTGGCATAGTCTCTAAGACTAGGTAATACTACATGGAGAAATATTAGAAATGGTAGTAGAACTTTAAATTTAAACCAACTAGCTATCATAAAGGAGCTCCATATTACTACAGACAATAACTCCCTAAAGCCTATTGAGACTGAGGTATAAGCTTTACACAAATGTGCCGAAATATCGCTAATATATAAATGTCTGAATAAGGAATATGCAATACAAAAAATAAGGACACAGGGTGATTCCGAGGACTGCGAACGCCGGGCAGGCCTATCTTGAAGATCTAACCAATAGTTTTGAGCTCTAGCGCGTTGTTTGGCTGTTTCAGGCCTTGAGTAGCTTGACTTTTTTATTTTATGACTTGTACATGTAGTTGGAACCGAATTTCGGAAAGTTCAGAGTTAATTCAGATGAAAAATTCTCAATTCAGAATTTTTAAGTTGGAAGAGTTGATCAAGGTATGACTTTTGAGTAATGACCTCAGAATCGGGATTTGAAGTTTTCAATAAGTTTATATGATAATTTCGGACTTGGGCGTATATTTGGGTTGAGTATCGGGTGGTATGGAAGTATTTTGTTGTTTGTTGTTAAAAGTTAGTATTTTGAAGATTTTAGAATTTTCTAAGATTGATTTGAATTGAACCTGTTCGGGATTCCGAGCCTTGGAATAGGATTGAATCGTGATTTGTGACGTACACGTAAAGTTTGGCGTCATTCTAAGATATTTAAGTGGAATTCGAACGCGTTCGGTGAAGTTTTGAATTTTGAAAGTTGAAAAAATAGTTTGGATTGTCGATTCCTAACTTGGATGTTTTTTGGTGTTATTTGAGTCCTTGAGCAAGTTTGCTTCATGTTTTGGGAATGGTTGGAATGATTGGAATGGTCTCGAGGACCTCGGATGTGTTTCAAGTGGGTTACGGGTCAATTCACCATGTTTGAGCGACTATTTCTAAGATATGGTGAATCCTTTTGCGCGATCACGAAGAAAGGGCCGCGATGGCAAAGAGATAAATGAATTTCCAAGCCTTGTGGATCGCTATTGCCTAAGGAAGTTCGTGATGGCAGAGAAGTAAATTTCCGCTCTCCATAATCTAAATTGGGGAGAATATATTTTCTAATCAATAACGAATTTAGGGATAATACAAAAATGAAAGTTGTTTTCCGTTGAATGTAGTTTCTAGAAAAGCAGCCCTTTTGTCATTTTGAATTTTGTTCAAATAGTTATGGCCGTTATACCAAGGGGTGTCTGTGATGAGGAAACAAAATTTGTATATCACAATTGCGAGGTTTTGGCTGCGATCGAAATGAAGGAAATGATGCTAAAATTTGTTAATCGCAATCCGTGGGTGCTAACTTCATTCCCCAAGTAGGAGGCCTAGCAGGTGTATTAAATATCTAATTTCGGGATTTTGACCTCATGTCTTCATTTTTAAGTTTTTGGAGATTATCTAGGGCGATGTTTGAGTATTATTCTCGGCATTGATTATAAGGTAAGTTATTCCGGGATTTTGAGCTCATATCTTCATTTTTACGTTTTTGGAGCTTATCTGGTGCGATTTGGGGCAATGTTTGAATATTATAACATATTTTCATGATATCAGTCCTAAGTTAAATATTGTCTCGAAATGGCTAGTAAAATTCTAAGGTTTTAAACACCTAATTTATATTTTCTGAAAATTGGAACTAAAAATGGTAAGTTTGACTGTGCTCGTGTGGCTTGCATGCATATAGCTGGACTGATAATGGATCGGGCTACACGCAGCAGCATATGTTACGATGATATTGCGCTTGGGCTGTAAGAGCCCCTCCGGAGTCTGAACCCCTACAGTGAGCGCGGGTAGCCAAATGGATCGGGCTGTGCGCCGCGTCGGTCATGTGCATTTGCATTGCATCCATGCATTGATATCTATCTGCTTTATCTGTCTCTACTTGTTGTTATTACACTGTTAAATGTGTAGAAGTACTGGTTTTAGCTTCACATTGTTGTATTTTCGGGATTTCATACTATCAAGTCATTATACATGTCTATTATCACTAAGTTGGAAGTACTAACTTTACCCCCTGCAACATGTGTGCAGATTCAGGTACCTCGGGAGTTTAGTTGAGCTTTTGCTGATTTCAGAGTTTATTCTGAGTTGTCGAGGTAGCTGCCTGACGTCCGCAGGACCCAACTCCTCCCCTATCCCTTTTGTTATCTTTTCCACAGTCTTGACACATTGTATTATTTGGAGTACTGTTACACTGCATTGTTAGAGGTTCTACAGTCGTACCCCCAGGTCTTTGGGGGTATATTCCGTATTATCGTGATATTCAAATAATCGATTTTGAGCTTTATGCTCGGGTTTAGAGTGTAAATGGTCGGGCTTGCCTAGCAGTTGTTTACGACCAGGTTTGGGTCGTGACAAGCGACCAACTATGGTCACTAAATTTTGAATTTTATTTATTTATATTTTATAATTTCTTTTAAATAATTATATTTTTATTAAAATATTATAACTGGGACCCATTTTAGCGATCAATGTTGGTCGCTAACTACTTATTCTTCAGTTCTTGATCAACTTTGGTGGGAAGTTTATATTATATATATTTATATTTTATAAGTTTTATAAAATAATAATAAAATTATTAAAAAAAATTAATGTGGGTCGCGCTTTAGCGACCAACATTGATCGCTAATCTCAGTATATCTTTGACCAAGCAACTCTGACCAGTCCAGTCAACAGGTTGACTAAATTTGCGGCCAAATAGCGACCAACTTTGGTCGCTAAAGTGTTTCAAATATTTTTTTAATTATTTTTGGCAATTTGGCGACCAACTTTGGTCGCTTTTCTTGACATACCGATCCGCGAAACTCTACTAAAACTTCTCATGACTCGTGAGACCTCGTAACCTAGGCTCTAATACCAACTTGTCACGACCCAAAACCACCTGGTCATGATGGCACCTCTCGTGAAGACGAGGCCAGCTAACAGAACATTTAGCTCCTCAAATATCTTACAGAAATTAACATGGATAGCTTAAAACTGGAAATATCATAACCAATAAAGCAGAAAATTGTAATAACAAGGATGCCAAACCCAAATAAAGCCCGCAATCGGGGTATCACGAATCATGAGCTACTACAGACAACAACAACAACAACAACAACAACAACAACCCAGTATAATCCCACAAGTAGGGTCTGGGGAGGGTAATATGTACGCAGGCCTTACCCCTACCCAGGGGGCAGAGAGGCTGTTTCCAGGAGACCCTCGGCTCATGAGCTACTACAGAGTTTAAAGGAAATAATACTATTCTGTATATAAGAACATAGTCCGATAATACAAAAATACAGATGATAAGGAAGAAACGGAGCGGTGGACGTCAATAGCTACCTCGTCTCTCCGGGTCCTCCTGGTCTTGAAGGAAAGATCAACACTCAGGAACGAACTCAACTATACATGTATCTGCACTTACGATGCAGGGAGTAATGTGAGTACTCCGACCTAGTGGGTAATAAAAATAAATAATATATGAGAACATAAACCCCACAAAGGCACAATTAATGTTATCTCAAGCAGTAAAATCAGGTAAACAATAGAAACCAGTGAAATACAGTAAGAAAACTCTTTGAAAACAGTTGTAAATAATTATTCTCAATCAATAAGGGATACTCAGGAACCTGCCCCTTGGGTTCCATATCAAACTCTCAGTATAGTATCAGCTCCGCGGGCTCCGCATCAATTAGTCAGTACAACATCAACCTCTCGGGCTCACTCTCACTCACTTGGGTACCCGCGCTCACTATGGGTGTGCAGACTCTGTAAAGGCTCCTACAACCCAAGCGCTATAAACAATGCCTGAAAGCCTGAAAAATATCAGTACGAGGCCTAAAAGGCTGCTCATAATACACTCGAGGCCTGAAAGCCTCCTCACACAACACTCGAGGCTTGAAAGTCACCTCACCAATCACTTGAGGCCTGAAAGCCTCATCACCAATCACCCGAGGCCTAAAAGCCTCTTCACATCACTCATCATCTCCTCACACATGGCCCTCAGCCTCAATCAGTTCAAAATAACCAAAAGCCCCTCAGGCATCAGTAAAACAATAATACTCAGCTCAAACAATAGTTCAAATATGAGTTAAAAACTCTAAGTTGAGTAAAATATAGCTGAGTTCATGAAACATTGACAATCGCATGGACTAAGTTCAAATAGTGAGGAAAATAGTGATGATAGTTCATAAGTAGTTCCAACAGTTGGAAATAAGTCCAAATCATGGCAATAAGCCCAAATCATAGTGAAAGACAACGAGTCACAGCTAATATGTAGTAAAAATAACATCCAGACCAGACCAAGTCACAGTCCCCGATAGTAAATGACCCCGCGCTCGTCATTGAACATGTGTCCCATCTCAACACAGCACCAAGTTGTGCAAGTCTGGGGTATCAAGCCCTTAGGACATCATTTAATGTCATTACTCACCTCTAGCCGGCCAAAAGTCTAGCTCGCCCAGCGTTTTCCCCTCGAATCGACCTCCTTGCGTGTCGAATCTGACCAAAACCACAGTGGATGTGCTACATTAAGCTAAGTGAACATAACCCAATCGAAAATACTAGGAAAACATCGAAAATCTTGACGTTGGCAAAACCCCTAGATCAACTTCTCAAAAAATTACGAAATTCACATCACCCGATTTCTCGTCTCGGCACGAGTCCGTACATATAAAATTCATCAATATCGGAGTCCAAATTCTCCCTGAAATTCCAATTTCTCATTTAAAAACTCAAGCCCTAATTCTTCATTTTTTTCACCCAATTTCTCAAGAATTAAGGAAGATTCTTCAATAAAATAGCGTTTCTAGGTGACGTGACTTATCTTCAATCGGTTCCCGTCGAAACTCTCTTCGATCTCTACCCAAAAGCTCTTGAGGTGGTTCAAAAATGGAGGAAATATCAAATGGGTCGCGGATGAAAGATTTTATAAAACCATTCTATAACTCCCCAGTTCCTTCTATTCTATCGCATACAAGCCACTGCGATCTCATATCACAAAAATAAACCCCCAGAAATAACACTATGCGAACGTAGAAGGGCTTATGTGAACACATCGCACACAAAACCTACACTGTGCGAACGTATGCCTCATAATGCAATCGCATAGAACAACCCAGCACCCCTCAATTTCCTTCTATGGGATCGCATGGCCCCTTTGCGATCGCATAGACCAAATAAGCTCTGTAATTTTTTTGTTGCATTAACACAACTCCAAACCTCCTTATAGCCATCCGAAATCACCCCGAGGCCCCGGGACCTCAACCGGAAATACCAACATACCCCAAAACATCATACAAACTTGTTCCAATCATTAAGACACGTCAAACAACAGAAAAATTATCAATTCACCACGGATTCAAGCCTAAGTTTATCGAATTCTTCCGAAACTCACATTCAATTAAAAACCCTACCAAATAACCTAAAATTTTTCACACAAATCCAAAATTACCTAACGAAACTACATCAACTCTCGGAATTCCATTCCGACTCTCGGATCAAAATTTCACCTATCAACCGGAATTCCCCAAAATTCCAACTTCGCCAATTCAAGCCTAATTCTACACCGGACCTCCAAATTCAATTCTGACGCACTCCTAGGTCACAAATTAACCCCCGTAGCTAACCGAATCACCGGAATTCACATCCAAGCCCTTTAACTATATAGTCAACTTCCGGTTGACTTTTCCAAAACAAGCTTCCTTCTAAGAGGCTAAGTACCTTATTTCCAAATAAAACCAATCCAATTATAACCGATCAACTCAAATAGTGATATTGAAATATAGAGCAACATAAAATGGGAAAACGGGACGGTAATTCATGTGACGACGGGCCGGGTCGTCACATCGACACACTGTTTTGATGCTACAAAGTCATATACTTATTATCATTGAATTGTTTTAAGTGTTTTATATATATTACAATGAAGGTTCATGGAAAAGGTAGAAAGTCCTTGTAGTTCCCTCGAAAGTATTTAAGGCATTGAGTACCGGCCACGCAGTTATCCAAAAATTAGGGCGCAACAATACTTGTGAGAGAAATTAATTTTGAGTAAGTTGGGTAATGGTTCTACCACAAACATGATAACTACTATTAAACTTTGGCACAGTTAAATTTAGTAAATAAACTTGCTAAAGTGTAAGTCGAGTGTATTACTCATAAGTGACTGCGAAGCACCATAAGAATAGGGACTTTGTACGAGCTGAAACAACCATTGAGTACTATAGCACAAGTGTTTATTAATCCTTATTCCATATATCACTTAACATCACAAACTGGGAGGGAGTTTACAAACGAAATGACACATAGTGCCTCTGCGGTATCAACCATGGTACACACTAGCATTTGGCCTTGGTTCAAAATCATTAGCAAATGAATTTTCTTGTTTGAGAGTAGCGTCATCATGATAATAACCAGTTAAAGTTGGCCTTGGCTCAAAATCTTTGCCTAATGAATTATCTTGTTTAGCGATGTTTTGCTCGGATAGAGGAATTGAATATCGGTGCAGAAGACGCTGGATAGCTACCGGCATTGGCTCATTTTTCATAACAATTCTCCAGTATTCCCCTGGGTCTCTTCTTGCATCAATGCTGCCTGCATACTGGCCAAAAAGAAGAGACCTAAAAAACTTTACTGAAATTGATGTCCAAACACATTTTCATCTTCAAACCAAACATCATCCAATCAGATTTTTCAAAACAAAATTAATTGGGGAATCTATGGCCAAATGCTAGCATAATACTATCTTTGTCCCACTTGTGTGGCAATATTTTCTTTTTCAGTCAGTACCAAAACAAATATCACATTTGTAATGATCCGGTCGGTCGTTTTAAGAATTAACGCCCCGATATCCTATTAATTACTTTTACCGTATTTGTTTATGCTATTGTGAGTTGCCGGGAGAATTACGTTCTATGTTTCGAAGTGTTTGGGACACTTAGTCCCTAAATGAGAGCTTAAACTTTAGAATTCGGACCGTAGTCAGAGAGTTTGAGGACGATCTTGGAATGGAATTCGTCGATAGTCTTAGCTCCGTCGGGTGATTTCGGACTTATGGGTAAGTTTGGATTGTGCTTTGGGGGTCCGTAGATTATTCAGGGTTGAAATACCAAAAGTAAATTTTTTTAAATTTTCGGATCAATAACGAGATTTTGATATCGGGGTCGAAATTCGATTCTGAAAGTTGGAATAACGTTGAATGTGACTTGTGTTCAAAATCTGTGGTCAATCGGACTTGGTTTGGTTGGTTTTGGCATCGGTTGTAGGTTTCTTGAAGTTTTAATTACTTTAGGTTTGGATTGAAGGGTGATTCATAATTTTAGCGTTTTTTATGTGATTGATGGATGGACTAAGTTCGCATGATATATTAGGATTGGTTGGTGTGTTTAGTTGAAGTCTCCAGGGCCTTGGGTGAGTTTTGCTTGCTTAATGGAAGTGAAATTGGACTTAGGTAATATTTGAGGTTGTTGAACCTGTAATAACCGCAACTATGTGTGTGGGATCGCAAGTTTGGCACCTTAGAAGCAGTTTGGGAACCATAGGTGCAGTGTGAGGTAATAGTGGTGGTGGTCGCAGATGCGGCCCAAGGACTGCAGAAACGGATCGCATCTGCAGGTAAAATGGCGCAGGTGCGGAACTTGGCCTTTTAATTAAAATCCGCAGGTGCAGAGTAAAAACCGCATAAGCGAAATCGCAAGTGCAGTAGGACCCTCGCAGATGTGGAAATCGTTGGGCAGAAATATGAAAACCAGGGGATTGGTTTCATAACTCTGAAAATAAATTTTGGAGATTGGGATAAGGTGATTTTTGGAAGATTTTGAAGATGAAATAAGCGGGTAACGATTTATAATCCTTAGTTTTGTCATTTAATTACGGATTTGGGGTGGAAAATTAGGGGAATTTTTGAATAGTTCTCCAACCAACTTTTTTTTTTATTTTGACCAAGGTTTTGGTATCGAATTTGAGTTATTTTGGTATGGTTAGACTCGTGAGTGAATGAGTGTTCATAATTTATATTTTTTACCTTATTCCGAGACGTGGGCGTGGAGAGGATTTTTGGGCATTTTTCTATTTTCTTATTTTAGTTTCGATTCCTTCAGCTAAATTCACTATTTGTAGTTATATTTACATTGTTAAAGTTATTTGATTAGATTTGGGCCACCCGGTCTTGGATAGTCGTGGCAAGAGCATGGTTTCGGGTTGATTTTGAGCAGGTTCAAGGTAAGTGGCTTGCCTAACTTTGTGCGGGGGAATTTCCCTTAGGATTTGGTACTGATGTTGTATGATTGCTGTGAACGTGAGGTGACGAGTGTGTACATATCTATGTTTTCTTGTATTGAACAATAATTATAGTTGAAGCCTCTTGTTTAGTTTAGAAAAAGCATGCTTATGTGATTTAATTGTCTTACCTCGCTTAATTGCTTACTTGTACTCTATGCAGCATATTAGAGTAGAATTTCCTCATAAAATTCTCGAATAGAACTACAAATTCTTTCAGAGACTATTGTGTGTTTACTTTAGGACTACAGAATGATATCCCAGGATATCCCTCTATGTGTTTAATTTGGGACTACGAATCGATATACCTGGAGATCCCTCTGCACTTTTACGTTTGAGACTACGGGACGACATCCGGGAGATTCCCCAGATTGATATTTACTTTGGGACTACAAATTGGTATTCTTGGATTTTTCTTTGCATAATCATGCATGATTCGGACTATGGGATGATATCCCGGGAGATCCTCTCTATATATACGTTTGAGAATACAGGACGATATCTTGGGAGATCCTTTGTTGCTATATCTGTGTACTGAGTATATTGTGTGTGATTTCACTATTTATCAATTGTTAGTTTCTTTAATTATACTGTCGCACCTCATAGTATTTTACTTCGTTTATACATATATAACTAGTAGGACCCTAACCTTTCTCGTCACTACTCGATCGATATTAGGCTTGCCACTTATTGAGTATCGCTGTGGTGTACTCATGCCCTTTCCTACACATGTTTTTCGTGTGCAGATCCAGCTTCTTTGGCTCAGTCATACTATCAGTGAAGCGAGACGATAATCAGAAACTTTCAGGTATATCTACCGCGTCCACAAACCGATGAGTCCCTCTCTATTCTCTCTTTTAGCTATAGACCTTCGGTACTTTCTTTTGATTAGACATTATGGAGTTAGTACACTATGTAGTTTCTACAACTTGTGATTTTATGAGATCCCAGATTTTGGGAGTTGATTCAGTTTTGAGAGTGTATTTGTATATACTCAGCGGCATCTTAAACGTTTTAATTATGTTTTAATTGCAGTTTTTGCTAGTATCGAATTTCGTTTCCTTTTTCCTCAGTTTGTTAGGCTTACCTGGTCGTTGAGACTAGGTGCCATCACGACAGTTCAGAGAGGGCGAACTTGGATCGTGACAATATTTGTATATTTAGTACTCCATTCGTTTCAAAATGATTGTCCTAGTTTGACTTGGCACAACCATACTTAAAGAATAAGAAGGCTTTTGAGATATGTGATCTTGAATAAACCATAGCATTTGTGCGGCTATAAAACTTTTGAAACATGTGACCTGAAATCTGCCATAACATTTATCTAATATTTCATATTAAGGAAGTCTTGAAAGGTGCCAATTTTTTTTATATAGACAAATAAGAAATTGTGTCAATCTTTTTTAAATAGAGGAAGCAATAATTTAAATTTAATATATCCAGTATACCCTTAATAAGATAATTTACATTCATAAAAATATATATGGCTTATCGTGGATCACAAATTTCAAAAGCCTATTATTCTTTCGTTCTTTAATTTTTTTTCTATGAAACATCAACACATGAATTAGGATGGAGTGAGTACCATATCGCACGTGAAAGGGTATTAATTTTAAAATTCAATCATCGACATCTATTGGCAAAAGGATTTAGGCACATCCTTATGATATAAGATTGTATCAATCAATAGAAAAACATAAAATTTGAAGAAGCATACGTAGTATATAATAAGCAAGTGGCCCCTCTTATTTAGGTTATTACAATCTGAGTTTGATTAGAGCAAGTGTATGAAATATAAAATTAAGATGACAGCAACAAAAAAGACTTTCACAAGTTCATAACTGAGGGAAACTACTTTTCCCATTTCGATGAAAATTGTTTTTTTTGAAAGACATTATCATCAGATAGTTAAACACAAAAAAATGGACTTTCTCTTAAGTGACTTCTGCCAAGTCAAATACTCTTAATCTAATTAGATTTGGTCTTACAAAACTTTTCTGGATCATATTAGTATACTTTCTATAGCGTTATCAAATTGTTGGCGGGTTACCATGTTACCTAAAATGAGTTTCTTTGGCCAAGATTAGATGTCTCACGTTGTCATACGAGAACAAACTATGCACTTTTGGACTCGAGTTCATGTACGATGTTCTCTACTTACGTTGAAAATTATTTTGATATTCTTAATTCTATTTTGCTTTCAGTATTTCTTTTTTATATTATAAAAAAAAAAACCGTTGAAAAGAGCTTTCAATCAAACAAAACTAGAGGCAAATTTTCAAACTATTAGTTACTAAAAGGTGATGAGTTATTGTCTTGTTTATCAAACACATAGAAAGCGATTGTAACAAAGAATACTGAAAGATAAGTAGATTTTATGTTTTTTGATGAAGCAATCGCTTTCTGTGTGTTTTTCATGTGTTTGATGGACAAGACTATAGTCCATCACCTTTTAGTAAGTAATGGTTACAAATTTGCTTCTACTTCCTTTAAATTGAAAGCTCTTCTCTACAAAAAAAAGGTAAAATATTTTACATGAACTTAAGTCCAAAAGTGCTTAATTTTTTGTCGTATGACAGCGTGAGGCATCTAAATCTAGGACAGAGAAACTCATTTAGGAAAACTTGGGAACTGTACGAGGGCGAATCAGACGTAAAATGAGGCAGGTACGTATATATGTACGGCCGATTCGGACGCAGTACAGGCCGGGCCGGGCCCACCTCCAAATGAGGCCGACGACATTTAGAGACGTCCTCCTTCATGGCCGCATGGCGAAAAGTATATGTCCCCGTCCGTAGCGGCGTGTCGACGAGCCAGTCCAAGTGGACGTCCCCTGCCCCCTTTCCTTATACTTCCGCTGTAATAATAGTAGCCTTAGGGTGATGTAATATGCTGGTGAGGGGACCGCTCCTCTATATAAAGGAGGATCCCCCTCATTTGTAAGACAAGTATTATTAATCATTAATAATACAACTCTCTCTCTCTACCACTTTTCTCTCTACTGTTATCACTTCACTGCTCACTTGTTCTTATACTAGATTAAACGTTATCATCTTTTCATAAGGATAACATATACACGAATCCAACGATCGATCTTCAATATATATTATCATTGATTCTGATTGACCCTTCATTTATATTGATTGATTTGCTTAAGAAGTGTTCAACAACGTTTGAGTCAAACAATTTGGCGTCGTCTGTGGGGCTTTCGAGAATCAAACTCGTAGTATACATTCGCAAGATCCGATCATCGGAAAAAGTCTGGAAATGGCCAAAAATAACACTCGATCCAAGGCTGTGGCAGAAGTTACCACAAACCTCCTGAGTTTCATGAACGAGGCCGGTGGTAGCGCAGCCATCAACGCTACCCCCTTTGCCGCGCCTGAAGTAGAGGCCTCCCCTTCTCCATTTGGGAACCTTATTACCCCGCAGGAAAGGGACACATCCAATCCAAAAGAGGCACCCCCAGCAGACAAGAGGCTACTAGAAGAATGGCTGACCAGCACCCTGAGCAGCCTAGTGGAAAAGCCATCACGAGGCTGCGGAAATGCAGTACCAGCAACAAGAAACACCACCGCGAGAGATGAACAGGAAGGAACACGAACCAGCGGCCAACTCCTAGAGACGCAAACACACGATGACACGTTAGCCTCCATCCTCAGGAAAATGGAGGAAATGGAAAGCAAAAATCAGGTCCTCCACGACCAGATGAAGGAGCACCAATATAGGGTTGATAAGATTCCCGGGGAGCCTAAACTGCTACCCAAACGGGATGTAGGAAAGTTTGTGGAACAACCCTACTCCGAAGAAGTAGCACCCTACACCATTCCAAAAACCTTCAAGATGCCTCCCTACCTGAAGGTGTACGCCGAAACCACCGATCCTGAGGATCACCTCATCCACTACGTCACTGCAGTAAAAGGTAATGACTTGTCTAAAGAACATGTACCATCAGTGCTGCTGAAGAAGTTTGGCGAAACGCTGACCGGGGGAGCATTGACCTGGTACTCTCAACTACCTGCCAAAGCAATCTCAACCTTCGAGGAAATGTCGGACAAGTTCGTCACTGCACATGCCGGCGCTAAGAAAGCGGAAGCAAGGGTGAACGACATATTCGCCATCAGACAAATCGTAAGCAAAGGCCTCAGGGACTTCCTCGCCAGGTTCAACACGGTAAGAATGAGCATGCCAAATGTGTCAGAGGGAATGGCGGTAGCGGCCTTCTAGAACGGACTCAGCAGGGACGGCTCCAGAGCTACCAAAAAAATGCTAAGTCGACTCATGAAGTACCCCCTCATGACTTGGGACGAGATCCATAACGCCTACTGCACCGAGGTACGGGCAGATGAGGAGGATTTTAACGGACCAACCCGACGGCTAGCGGCCGTCCACCCGGACACAAGAAGAGATCGGCAGATTGAGGGACGCAGGGAACATCCCCCTCGTCCTACCAAGGAGCGACACCAACCCTATACGAGATCTTCGCTTCTGCCCCCACTTCATACAGACACCGTGCAATGCCACCTCGCCCCACTCAGAAACGAACGAGGTACGCCCCCTTTACTTTCTTCATATAACTTATGTGTTTCACCTTCAGAAGTAGTGTACGCACTGGAGAAGCTCGGCACGAAGGTACAGTGGCCCCAAAAGATGAAATCGGACCCAGCCATAAGGAATTCAAACATCCTATGCAAGTTCCACCAGGAACGAGGGCATCGAACTGAAGACTGCATCGGTCTGCGGCAAGAAGTCATCAGAATGCTCAACCAGGTTACCTAAAGGAGCTGCTCGGTGACAAAGAGAAAGTCAATTTTGCACGCGGACGGGAGCACTCCCGGGGACCCCCAAAGCTGCCCTCTTCGACACGTATGGTAAACATGATCGTCGGAGAAGGGGATGACGTAACCATTAACCACATCAAGTTTGCCAGCACACACCGATTGAAGAGGACCATCTCCCACGAATGGTACGATGACCTTGATGGAAGTATCACCTTCAATAAGTCTGACGCTGACGGTTTGTGTTTCCCTCATTATGATGCTTGAATTTTTACTCTACGTATCATTGATACTGATGTCATGAGAGTCATGATCGATGACGAAAGCGGTGCATGCATCATTCATCCGAGAGTCCTCTCACAGATGGGACTCGAGGATAGGATAACCCCCATGTGCATAACTCTAACTAGTTTTAATAATGCAGTAGAGCGCACATCAGGAGAGGTGACCCTGTCCGTCCTCGTGGGAGGAGTCACCCTGCAAACTACCTTCCACGTGATGAACCAAGAGACAGCCTACAACGTCATCATTGGGCGCCCATGGATACACGCCATGTGAGCGGTCCCGTCGAGCCTATACCAAGTGATAAAATTCCCTATCCCATGGGGAATATTCAGCATCAAATGGGAGTCGCACATAGTGCATGAATGTTACAAGATAACTCAAGACTGCGCCCACACCAGGTAATTGAGCGGGGTGAGTGCGGAAGCATAGCAATCAGCCATGTCGGGGACCAGAGCGGACCCGATGGACGACGCCATAAGGGACCCAGACATCATAGAAGCCTGCAAAGCTACGGTTGAGGATCTCGACCCGGTTCAACTACATCAGAACAACCCCGAGAAGAAGGCCTACATCTGTCACGGACTCGCCAATCCGGGTAAGTACCATGAATTCTTAACTAAACATGCCGAAACGTTTGCTTTTTCCCATGCAGACATGCTAGGGATCTCGCTAGATATCACTACCCACCGGCTCAACGTGGATCCATTACATCCGCCAGTAAAGCAAGTAAGGAGGAAGTTCAATACCGCTATTAATGAGGTGGTCCGAGAGGAGGTAGACAAGTTGCTGTCCAACGGTTCCGTCAGGGAGTCAAAATACCCGCAATAGGTCGCTAACATGGTGATGGTAAAAAAGAAGAGAGGGAAATGGAGGATGTGCGTGGATTTCACCGACCTAAACAAGCCTGCCCTAAGGACTCTTTCCCCCTGCCTCACATCGACCAACTAATCAACGCCACCGCCGGACATGAGCTATTAAGTTTCTTGGATGCCTATTCCGGCTATAACCAAATTATGATGGCCGAGGAAGATCAGGAGAAAACCACCTTCATCACCCACCAAGGCACCTACTGCTAAAGAGTGATGCCCTTCGGGCTAAAGAACGCGGGGGCTACTTACCAAAGGTTGGTCACTAAGATGTTCAAGGAGCAACTTGAGAAAACCATGGAGTTTTACATCGATGACATGCTAGTCAAATCGGCGAGGAAGGAGGATCATATCGATCACTTGCGGGAGGCCTTCGAGATATTAAACAGTTATGGAATGAAGCTGAACCTCGAAAAATGTGCTTTAGGCGTGGCGTCCTAGAAATTCCTTGGCTTCCTCGTATCACAAAGAGGGAACGAAGTCAATCCCGACCAAATTAAGGTGATCGCCTCGATACCCGAGGCACTTAACAGCATGAAATATGTTTAGAAGTTGACACGCCGAATAGCCGCCCTCTCTCGCTTCATCTCCCGATCATCGGACAGATGCCACAAATTCTTTAGTGTGCTGAGAAATGACAACGGGTTCCACTGGAATGACGAATGCGTCAAGGCCCTCCAAGTTGAAAGCGTATCTAACGTCCCCACCACTGTTGGCACAGGCAGAACCAGGTGAACCCCTACTGACATATCTGGCCGTCTCAGAAGTCGCGGTCAGCACAGTGCTCGTCCACGAAGAAAAAGGTACACAATCACCTATCTATTACATTAGTAAGACTCTAGTGGACGCCGAGACTCGGTACCCACACCTCGAGAAATTGGCATTGGCATTGGTCACGGCTTCCCGAAAGCTGAGACCCTATTTCCAATGCCACCCCATCCGAGTAGTGACCACCTTCCCTCTAAGAAGAATCTTACACAAGCACGAACTGTCGGCCCATCTCGCTAGATGGGCCATAGAGCTCAGCGAGCATGACATCACATATATCCCTAGAACTGCCATCAAATCACAAGTCCTTACCAACTTTGTAGCCGACTTTAGTGCCAAAATCTTGTCTGAGGTAGAGAAGGAGGCCCTACAAACGGCTGCTTACATCGACCCCTGGATACTCCACATTGATGGGGCCGCGAACGCTTTGGGATCGGGACTATGACTCATTCTCGAAGTCCCTACGGGCGAAGTCAATCACCAGTCCATACGATGCCCCGAGATGACTAACAATGAGGCGGAGTACGAAGCTGTTATAGCAGCTTTAAAACTAGCCGCCAGGTACGGGGCTCGCCGACTGATCCTGCATTGCGACTTACAACTTGTGGTAAATCAGGTCACCGGGACTTATCAGATCAAGGAGCAGAGGCTATAGAAATATTGAGTCGAGATCTGTAAGCTGATGGCCCAATTCGACGAGTGTCGCTTCGAACAAGTTCGTAGGGTACATAACACTGAAGCCGATGGGTTGGCTAAACTGGCCGCAGCAGCCACTAACCTAAACAAAGAGAGCACCATCACCCTCATGCACTCTGCTATCGACCACAGCGAGGTATTCTCCCTGCACCTAACTTGGGACTGGCGCAATCAATTTGTGTCATATTTGCAGGATGGGCACCTACCACACGACAAAAAAGAAGCCAGAAAGCTTCGCACACAAGCTGCGAGATACTGCTTGGTGAATAATGATTCTACAAAAGAACTTTTGGGGGACCCCTGTCTAAGTGCCTAGGTCCTAACCAAACGACGCCGGTGCTAGAAGAGGTCCACGAGGGCCATTGCGGCGCCCATACGGGAAATCGAGCACTCGTACGGTGTCTAGTACTGGCCGGATACTAGTGGCCTACCATGAAAAAGGACACGGCAGAATACGTCCGGCAATGTGAAAAATGCTAAAGGTTCGCCCCCATGATACATCAGCTAGGAGAGCCCCTCCACTTGGTCACATCCCCATGGCCCTTCATCAAATAATGAATGGACATAGTCGGGCCACTACCTATCTGACGAGGAAAGGTACGCTTTTTATTAGTTTTAACTGACTATTTTTCTAAATGGGTAGAAGCAGGTGCCTACGCCTAGATCCGCGAGCAAGAAGTCATAGCCTTCATCTGGAAAAACATCATATGTCGCTTCGGCATCGCCAAAGAGATAACGTGCGACAACGGACGACAGTTCATAGGAAAAAAGGCAACCGACTTCTTCGACAAATGGCACATCAAAAGAATACTCTCAACACCGTATCATCCAGCCGCCAACGGCCAAGCAAAATCGTCCAACAAGACCATATTAAACATCCAGAAGAAAAAACTCGAGGACGCCAAGGGATTGTGGCCCGAATTGCTGCCAGAAGTATTATGGGCACATAGAACCACCCCCAAATCCTCCACAGAGAGACTCCCTACTCGTTAGTCTACGGGACCGACGTCATTATACCAATCAAAGTCGGCGAACCAAGCCTCAGATACTCACACATAAGCGGAGATGAGAATGACGTGAGCCAACTACAAGACTTGGACGAAGCCGAAGAAAGAAAAGAAGTGGCCCATATCAGATTAGTAGCCCAAAAACAGCAGATCGAGAGATACTACAACAAAAGGATGAAAATCCGTGCACTCAAGACAGGCGACTATGTGCTAAAAGCCAAAACACTGGCATCCAAAGACCCCAACGAAGGGAAGCTGGGCACCAATTGGGATAGGCCCTACAGAATCATCGCAGCAATAGACAAAGGCTCCTTCAAGTTAGAAACCATGAAAGGAAAGATACTCCAAAACAACTGAAACATCTCACACCTCAAACGTTTCCATTTCTGAAAGGCATCCCCCAAGCCGTACTCTTTTTCCCTCATTCGAGTTTTTTCCCAATTGGGTTTTCTCGGAGTGGTTTTTAATGAGGCGACGAAGGAGATTTCCAGAATCGTTTACAAGGTTATTCGGATACACCAAATGTACCACCAACCGGCACGAATGGTGCATCACATGGACTAGGGTTACAACCATAATGTAAAAAAGGCTACGACCATCTACAATGAATGAAAGGCTACGGCCATCTCCAATGAATGAAAGGCTACGACCATCTCCAAAGCTACGACCATCTCCAATGAATGAAAGGCTACGGTCATCTCCAATAAATAAAAGGCTACGGCCATCTCCAATGAATGAAAGGCTACGACCATCTCCAATGAATAAAAGGCTAAGGCCTTAACGATGGAGGAGAGGCTACGGCCTCCTCCAATTAAAATAAAAAAGGCTAAGGCCTAAATGACGGAGGAAGAGGCTACGGCCTCCTCCAAATAAAATAAAAGGCTAAGGCCTAAACGACGGAGGAAGAGGCTACGACCTCCCCCAATTAAAATAAAAAAGGCCAGGGCCTAAACGATGGAGGAGAGGCTACGGCCTCCTCCAATTAAAATAAAAAAGGCTAAGGCCTAAACGACGGAGGAGAGACTACGACATCCTCTAAGTAAAATAAAAAAGGCTAAGGCCTAAACGACGGAGGAAGAGGCTACGGCTTCCTCCAGATAATATCTCAAGGCTAAGGCCTAAACGACGGAGGAAGAGGCTACGGCCTCCCCCAATTAAAATAAAAAAAGGCTAAGGCCTAAACAACGGAGGAGAGGCTACGGCCTCCTCCAATTAAAATAAAAAAGGCTAAGGCCTAAATGGCGGAGGAAGAGGCTACGGCCTCCTCCAGATAAAATAAAGGGCTAAGGCCTAAACGACGGAGGAAGAGGCTACGGCCTCCTCCAAATAAAATAAAAGGCTAAGGCCTAAATGACGGACGGAGAGGCTACGGCCTCCTCAAATCAAAACAAAAGGCTAAGGCCTTAGCAACGCAAGAACAAAGTCGCAATAAACAAAGGGCCACGCCCCGAACAGTATAAAAATAAAAACAAAGGAAGGATAAACAACTCTGGAGAGATTGACAAAAGTTTCTTTATTAAATATAGTTACAAAGTCACAAAGGAATACTGATTACAAATATACAAGTCCTATATAACTACCATGACCCCCGTCTGCCCTCTCCACTCCGGTTACACCATCCTCACACTCGTCCTGAAGATCCTGTCGATCTAGGACCCAGTGCCCACCTGGTCCGCCTCTGCAAAGCAGCCGCCCGTCTGGACTAAATAGTCAGGGTCATAACCACAGACTTCACAAGCTACCTTGACCAGGCGGCGCTGATCGTCAACCTTCGCTTCGGTGGCTCTGCCAGCGGCCAGCAGTTCCTTGAACATGGTCCGCCTCGCCTCAGCATACACGAGCATGTCTTGGGCTTCGCGAGACGTGTCGCCAACCGGGGTAACGGTCTCCACTTGCTGAGGGACCGCCGTTCTAGCTGAAGCTGCCTGAAGCTCGGCCGACATGACGTCAACCTTGGTACGTAGCTCAGCCGCCTCCATCATCGCTACGCGACTGAGGTCCAGCTCCCCCTCCCGCTGCTGGAGAAGATTCTCCAGTTTAGCATTCCGGGTTATGGCAGCCATCAGATCCACATCCGCCTTTTCAAGTTGGGCCGTTCACTTGTGCAGCTATTCCTCCAACACCTGCAAGCTCTCGCGGAAGACTCAGAAATCAGGGTCTTGGGCATAGACGTCCGCAAGCGTCTTGTGCTTGGCTCGGACCTCTTTGTACTTTTTCGATGGTTTCCGGTGGGTAGCAATCTTCTTCCGATCCCTCCAGCTCCGCTCGACCTCCAAAATAAGGGTCTGTAAAGAAAAGGAAAAAAGAAAGGAAACAAGTCAAAAACCCTAAAAGAAAGGAAAACAAAATGAAACAATGACCGAGTCATACCTGCAGAGCGGCACCGGCAACTCGACGAGATAAGTCTCTGTGGCTCACAGTCTTTAGAGACTCTACCTCGGCAGCCCCACACAACAGGGACATGTCCATCGCGGCCTGCTCGCTCTCCAGCAGCAGGTTATACCCCATGGGGATCATGATCCGACGGCTGCGACTCGCCTCCATCATGCTTACCCGGGCATGCTCCCGCTACGGCACGTCCACATGTTTAGAGGCCGCCTCAGCACCTTCCGGCCGCGGCATGCCTACAGGTTCGGAGGCTGGCTCAGCGGCAGTTACCCCTCGTCTACAGCCCTACCGACTATAGCCGGAGCATTTTTGCCCTCTCCGACAGGATGGCTTCAGCCATAAAAACCGGTCTCGAATCAGGGTGGCGAGTTACAACCTCCCTTTGTTGCACAGCCACCCATTTTCCAAGGAGCAGCCTATGCCTCTTCCGCTCCAACGGCTCATCATCCGATGGAGCGCCCTCTTCAAGAGCAAGAGACGAAGGCGCAATGTTCGCCTCGGATGCCAGGTCAATGACCAGCTCGGGTGCAGGATGAGAAGGCCCGGGAATGTCAGCTAAGACAGACTCTCGGATGAAATTGGGCGGCCTCAGCAACTTCGTCGTCGGACACTACTACGTCCGCTCGGTCCGTTTCCGGCTGAGCAGCCTCAGGGGAACCCTCCCTTACAACGAACACAAGTTTGGATTCCGACGATGGGGAACTGGCGGCACGGTGTCTCCGTCTCCGCGATACGTTTGGACCTACCAAAAACAAGTTAACAAAGTGTCAGGTTTAACGACACCTAAGTAAGCGGCGAAGTCGATGAACTAAAATAACCACCATACCTGGAAGGCCGTACTTGAGGGTGAAGGCGACCCATGTCCTACACTCCTCAGCATAGGGGATCAGCCGCCCCACCCATGCTCTTCTGTCAGGCACGGATTGAGGCGTACGCGCCCTCACTACATACACAGAAAACAGTAAGCGTCAGTATCTAAAAATGGCGGAAAGCTAAGCAAACATAAAGACGCTAAATATAAAGGTCGACACTTACGATTATCGTTCCATGCCTCCAGAAACTCAGTTGTATCTGTTACCAGGTCCGAGGTACGGACATAGAAGTATTTTAGCCAAAACTGGCGTTTGGTCTTATCGTCCGCCTCGACGACTAAACCTTCGTCCTGCCATTTTGTTAGCTACAACATTTTTCCCCTCAAAAAGCTGGGGCTGAACAACTGCAGCATGTGATGGACTATGACGTCTACGCCGGCTCTCTCGGCGTACATCGTCAATATCCGGCAAATCTTTCACGTGTACGGAGTAAGCTGAGCCGGGCCAATATTGTAAAATCGGCACAAATCCTCCGCTAGCGGATAGATTGGTAGTTTGCATCCCATTATGAATGGATATTCATAAATGGCGCAGAACCCTAGCCTGTGAATATAGACCAGGTCCCTCCCGGTCGTATGCATTACTGCTGCCTCCGGTATCCGGCAAGATACCCGGAGGTCATGAAGAAGAGACACGGTATAGACGGATTTCTCCCATTCGGTGGTCTCCGCTAGCGTCGGAAAATCCCTCCCAACATACAGTTCACGAGGGAGGAGGTTTTCCACAGTCAAAGGGACAAGAGGTTTACGAACCTTCTTACTACCCTTTGACTACCGGGAAGCTCCAGAAGCAGTATCACCCTCTTCCGGTCCCCGGTGACGATTACTCTTAGCCATTTCTTGAAGTTTCATTGTATGTACCAAGGATGCTGTAGCAAGAACACAAGAACAGAGGAAGGAGTTGCAAGTTATATGGGAGAAAGTTAAGGAGCAAAAAGTTTCTGATGATCCAAAGAGTGGAAAGCCTTGAAACTGTCCTCTATTTATAATGAGTCGTTACGCGAAATTTGAAGAGTTTTTGCACCGGAAAAGAGGCGGGAAACCGAAATGTCAAATCATCTTTATGACCTGCATTGAAAACAACAATACTTATGACGCACGCCATCAGCAGACGACGTTTCAGAAGAGCGTGCCACGTGTGCGCGTGTATAAGGACCTAATATGGGTCGGCCTTATCCGCCCATTACAGATGCGCTTCGAACATATCTCCAATAGGCAGAGGGACTATCTGTATGGGGGCGAATTGGAAATAAAATGAGGCGGGTATGTATATATGTACGGCCGACTCGGATGCAGTACACGCCGGCCTGCCTCTTTACGAGGCTGACGACATTTGGAGACGTCCTCCTTCATGGCCGCATGGCAAAAAGGATATATCCCCGTCCGTAGCGGCGTGTCCAAGTGGACATCGCCGACCCCCCTTTCCTTATACTTCCGCTGTAATAATAGTAGCCTTAGGGCAATGTAATATGCTGGCGAGGGGACCGCTCCTCTATATAAAGGAGGATCCCCCTCATTTGTAAGACAAGTATTATTAATCATTAATAATACAACTCTCTCTCTCTCTACCACTTTTCTCTCTACTATTATCACTTCACTGCTCACTTGTTCTTATACTTGATTAAACGTTATCATCTTTTGATAAGGATAACATATACACGAATCCAACGATCTATCTTCAGTATATATTATCATTGATCCGATTGACCCTTCATTTATATTGATTGATTTGCTTAAGAAGTATTCAACAACTTTTGAGTCAAACAGGAACCCATCGACAATTTGACAACACTAGAGAAAGTATAATAATATGATCACAAAAAGTGTTGTTTAAGATAAAAATCTAATTAGACAAAGACTATATAAAGAGTATTTGTGTCACTACCCAAAATTCCACCTTAGGAATCGTGGTAGCACCTAGTTTCTAAGACTAGGTAAGCCTAACGCATGAGGATGTGACGACCAAAAGGGTCATCACTTGTTTTATTAATCATTTCGAGCTTCTGAGGTCCTGAAAACCTCATTTATAGTTGCCTCGATTTGCGTGCGCACTTCGGGCGCGAAGCTGAAAATTTTTTATTTTGAAATATATGAAAAATGTGAGAAATTTGAAGAATTTTGATATTAATATTGATATGGTTGACTTTGGTCAACACTTTTGGTAAACGGACCCGGACCCGTGATTTGACGGTCTTAGAAAATCCGTAGAAAAATATGGAACTTGGGCGTATGCTCGGAATTGAAATCCGAGGTCTAGAACCCCGGTAAAAGAATTTTTTCGTTAAATTGTTTTCTGAAAATGTTTAAGGAAAATGAAACTGAAATTTGATTAAAAAGCAATGGTATCTGGCTCGTATTTTGGTTCCGACACCCGGTACAAGTCATATATATTGGTTAAGCGCTTCCTGTAAAGTTTGGTTGAAAACGGACGTCATTTGATGTGTTTCGGCCTTAAATTGGAAATTTTGAAAGTTATGAAAATTTGAAAGAATTCTTGAGTTTTAAGGCTCAATTCATTGATTTTGATGTTATTTTAGCGATTTGATCGCGCGAGCAAGTTCGTATGATATTTTTGAGTTAGTGTGCATATTTTGTTTGGAGCCCCGAAAGGCTTGGGAGTGTTTAGGAGGTGGTTCGGGGTGTATTTGAACTTAACTGCAAAAAATCTGCAGCAGGCAATCCTTCATCGCGTTCGCGTCCAGGTGGTCGCGTTCGCGATGGCCAACTTCTTTTCTTCAACGCGTTCGCGTCCTATTGGTCCCGTTCGCGATGCCCAGCTATTTCCCTTCATCGCGATCGCGTACTCCTTCTCGCGTTCGCGTAGCGTAAATTTGAGCCAGCCCTTTTTCTCTACGCGTTCGCGTGGCTTATCCCGCGTTCACGTAGGCCAACCTATAAGTCCCCAGAATTTCTTCTTCGCGTTCGCGACTAGCCCCACGCGAACGTGATGTGTAACATTTTTTCTTCATCGCGAACGCGACCGGGGTGTCGCGAATGCGATGAACAATTTTATGCCCAATGAATTTAATCCCAAAACAGAACAGAAACGGGATTTTTATCTCATTTCACAAACACTCTCTTCTCCACCGCTATTTAGGCGATTTTTGAGCAATTCTTCATCAAACTTCTTGGGTAAGTGATTCTTAACTCTTTTTCTTCATTTTCCATCAATGTTATTTGAGTTCCTAAGCCTAAATATGTGTAAATGGGTAGAAAAATTAGAGAATTGAGTTTAATAAGGGTTTCAAAGAATTTGCGATCTAGACCTCATTTTGGGGTCGAACATAAGAATTAATCGTATATTTGAACTCGTATATGATTGGGTGAATTTATTTTGGCTCGAAACTTGAGTTTCGATTATGTGGGCCCGGGGTCGATTTTTACTATTCCAGGCATAATGTTGTAAAAATTATAATTGGCCATATGAATTAGTTTGTTGAGTAGTATTGATGATATTAAATCAATTGTGTATATATACGATTGGATTGGAGCCAAATTTGAAAGGAAAAGGCATTGCTACAGATTGAATTGTTCGTAAACTTTCGAGGTAAGTGTTTGTTCTATCCTAGCTTGAGGGAATAGGATTGTGTGCTATGTGCTATGTGATCGAGTGCGGTGTATGGGTTGTGGTGACGAGCATCCATACACCGGCGTATAGCATGACCGTGAGTCGTTGTTGATACTTGTTGTGAGACATATTGAAGATAAATTGTTGAACCCTTACCGGGTTGTAGAGTTGCTATTGTCCTCCCTTGCCGGGACTTGTTGTGAAGTGAGATACTGGTTGCTCTTGCCGGGACTTTGTTGTGATGATTATTGTGTCCCTTTCCGGGATGGTTCATGATTCATTGTTTTCATTCTCTGCCCTTAACTGTGATTGTTATATGGGTGAGGAAGAGTGATAATGCACGAAGGGTGATGCCATGCCTTGATTTATTGATTACGCACGAAGGTGAATGTCGTGCCCTGATTTATTGATTATGCACGAAGGTTAATGATGTACCCTGATTTATTGAACCATGTACGAAGGATAATATCGTACCATGGATGTGAGGATGAGAGTAAAAGCACGAAGGGTGATGCCATGCAACTATTTGCCATTTCTTGACTTGATATTACCTATTTTCCATTAAACTTTGTTTTCCTTGTGGACTTGTTAACTGTTGTTAATTGCTGAGTTCTTCTGAGATATTCCTTGTTGAGTTGTTACTTGATTATTTCTCGTTATCTTGTGGTGTGTATATATATATAGAACTGCATAGGTTTACGTGGGTGTCTGGTCCTAGGCTTGTCACTACTTCGCCGGGATAGGCCAGGCACTTACCAGCACATGGGGTCGGTTGTGCTGATACTGCACTTCTGTGCATTTTTGCACAGGTCCAGGTTTCGATCAGGGGCAGCAACAATAGATCTTTTGCGTGGGAGTGGAGCATCTTGAGATCGAGGTAGCTTGCAGGCGTCCACAGGCCCGGCGTATCTTCCTTTTATTTATGTTACTAGCTGTAGTCTCCTTGTTCCAAGACAAACAGATTATGTTATATTTCTTTCAGACCTTTATGTGTAGTATTCATGAAGTAGTTTATGAGTTGGTGACTCCATGTCTTGGGTAGAGGATTTCAGTATCATTTTACCTTGAAACTGCTTATTGCTATTTTTATAAAGTCTTCCGCACTTGTTTAACTAAGGTTATGGTTTTGGTTGTTAAATTGAATGTGAAATATTGCTAAAAACAAGATAGTGTGAATAAAGTGGCTTGCCTAGCTACCACGAGTAGGCGCCATCACGATCCCGATGTTGGGGGAAAATCCGGGTTGTGACAAGTTGGTATCAGGAGCTCTAGGTTACATAGGTCTCACCACTCACGAACAAGCTTAGTAGTGTTTGAGAGGTTGGTACGGAGACGTCTGTACTTGTCCTCCAGAGTCTATTGAGTTAGAGTCTCATTTGTTCCTTATTGTCGTGCGATTTGTTCCTCAAATACTGATTGAACTTCTACTCTGTCCTTTCGCGGATGGTGAGGACACGAGCTTCTTCGTCCGCTGACAAGCAGCCTGAGCCCCAGGCAGCTCCCGTGAGGGGCAGGGGCCGAGGTCATACCGGAGGCCGTGGTAGGGGCAGAGCTCAGCCCCCGACAGCTATTCCAGAGGTGGAGCCTCATATTGGGACTGACGAGGAGGTTCCAGTCCCAGCAGCTCCAGTGGGCCCAGCTCAGGTCCTAGGAGAGGCTTTATTTACCCCGGATCTTCGGGAGGCTTTGGTCGGGATAGCGGGATTTATGGACAGCGTTGCCAGAGCAGGCTTATTATCAGTTGCACCAGCCGCTTCTCAGGCTGGAGGAGGGTCCCAGACTCCTATTGCTCGTACTAGGGAGCCAGTAGCTCCTCAGCCTCAGGCCACAGTGGTTCAGCCAGCTGTGGCCACTCAGTCAGGTACCACGGCTCATGCCGGAGATGGAGCGGCCATGACTTCTGATTCTTTATGGAGACTTGATCGGTTCTCCAAGCTGTTTACCACTACCTTCAGCGGTACCATATCAGAGGATCCTCGGGATTTCTTATTCAGTTGCCATGAGATTCTCAAGACTATGGGCATCGTGGAGTCCAATGGAGTTGACTTCTGTACATTCAGGCTTTCAGGATCCGCCAAGACTTGGTGGAGGGATTATTGTTTGACCCGACCAGCAGGGTCCCCATCTTTATCATGGGATCAGTTTGCAGAGTTATTTCTGGAGACGTTTCTCCCTAGTACTCAGCGGGATGCACTTCGGAGGCAATTTGAGCGCTTCCAACAGGGCACTATGACGGTGACTCAGTATGAGACGAGATTTGTTGATTTGGCACATCATTCAGTGGTGATACTCCCCACAGAACGGGAGAGGGTCCGCAGGTTCATAGATGGGCTTAATCAGCCAATTAGACTTCAGATGGCTATGGGCGTGGGGAGTGACATATCATTTCAGGAGGCAGCTAATGCTGCACGTAGAGTCGAGATGGCTCTTACTCGGGGAGGTGGTTATTCTTCAGACAAGAGGCCTCGTCATTCAGGCAGGTTTAGTGGTTCTCTAGAGGCAGGGAATCTTTTGATAGGGGCCAGTCTTCCGGGCCTTTCCATTCTGCCCTTCAGGCTTCACAGCGTGGACTAGGTGATCGTGGGTTTCGTGGGCAGTATTCAGATCAGCCCCCTATTAGTGCTCAGCCTCTTCAGAGTGTTCGTGGAGGCCATTCAGGTCGTCAGGGCCAGCAGCCCCATCAGCCTAGGAGTTGCTACGGTTGTGGTGACCCAGGTCATTTTTTCAGGTTCTACCCTCGAGCGACGGGCAACACTCAGCAGCGGGGCCCTCATCCCATGATTTAGGCCCTAGCTGACCCTCAGCCTGCCCAGCCAGCTAGAGGCAGGGGTAGAGATTATAGAGGTGGAGGTCGAGACCGTAGGGGTGGAGACCGTCCAGCCAGAGGTAGAGGTCAGCCGGTTGATGGCCGTCCTAGAGACGTAGCTTAGAGGGAAGGTGTAGATCCCCAATTCTATGCTTTACCAGTCAGGCCAGAGGCAGAGGCATCAGATGCCGTGATTACAGGTACCATTCTTGTGTGTGGCAGAGGTGCTTCAGTATTATTTGACCTTGGGTCTACATATTCATATGTGTCTTCCTACTTTGCGCCGTATTTGGCCGTGCCCAGCTATGCTTTGGATATTCCAGTTTAAGTGTCTACCCCAGTGGGCGACTCCATTGTAGTCGACTGGGTGCATCGTTCGTGCGTAGTTATCTTTGGAGGTCTTGAGACCCGTGTTGATCTGTTACTTTTGGACATGGTGGATTTTGATGTCATATTGGGGATGGACTGGTTGTCCCCACACCATGCTATTCTAGATTGTCATGCTAAGACTGTGACCTTGGCCTTGCCAGAATCACCCCGACTAGAGTGGAAGGGTACCTCAAGCCACTCCGTTCGCACTGTTATTTCCTATGTTAAGGCTCGACGCATGGTCGAGAAGGGGTGTCTAGCCTATCTGGCTTATGTTCGTGATTTCAGCGCATAGGTTCCTTCTATTGAGTCAGTCCCTATTGTACGGGAGTTTCCCGAGGTTTTCCTTTCAGACCTGCCGGGCATGCCACCCGACAGGGATATTGATTTCTGTATTGATCTGGCACCGGGCACTCAGCCCATCTCTATTCCACCCTATCGTATGGCCCCGCTGGAGTTAAAAGAGTTAAAAGATCAGTTGCAAGACCTTCTTGAGAAGGGCTTTATCAGGCCCAGTGTTTCCCCCTAGGGAGCACCTGTATTGTTTGTGAAGAAGAAAGATGGCTCGATGCGGATGTGTATTGATTACCGGCAATTGAACAAAGTGACAATAAAGAATAAGTATCCACCGCCGAGGATTGATGATTTGTTTGACCAGCTCCAGGGAGCGAGCGTATTCTCAAAGATAGACTTGAGGTCAGGCTACCATCAGCTGAAGATCAGGGCGGCTGACATTCCTAAGACAGCCTTTCGCACTAGATATGGGCATTATGAGTTCTTGGTCATGTCCTTCGGGTTGACCAAGGCCCCAGCAGCATTCATGGAGTTGATGAATTGGGTGTTCAGGTCTTACTTAGATCTGTTCGTGATAGTCTTTATAGATGACATCCTGGTATACTCCCGCAGTCAGGAAGAGCACGAGCAGCACCTCAGAGTGGTTCTTCAGACTCTGAAGGATAATCAGCTATATGCCAAGTTTTCAAAATATGAGTTCTGGTTGAGTTCGGTGGAATTTCTGGGCCACAACGTATCAGTGGAAGGTATTTAGGTGGACCCAAAGAAGATTTAGGCAGTCCAGAATTGGCCTCGACCAGCTTCAGTGACTGAGATCCGGAGTTTCTTGGGGTTAGCCGGTTACTACCGTCGATTTGTAGAGGGTTTTTCTTCTATTGCAGCCCCGATGACCAGGTTGACCCAGAAAGGTGCCCAGTTCCAGATAGCCTTGACTACCGCACCAGTGTTGATACTACCTACTGGTGCAGGGCCTTATACAGTTTATTGTGACGCATCTCGTACAGGGCTTGGAGCGGTACCGATGCAGGATGGTAAGGTTATCGCTTATGCTTCGAGATAGCTAAAAATACATGAGAAGAACTATCCAGTCCATGATCTTGAGTTAGCAGCAGTGGTGCATGCCTTGAAGATCTAGAGGCATTATCTATATGGTGTGACGTGTGAGGTATACACTGATCACAAAAGCCTACGGTACTTGTTCAAGCAAAAGGAGTTGAATCTACGACAGCGGAGATGGTTAGAGTTGCTGAAAGACTATGATGTTACTATCCTATATCACCCAGGTAAGGCAAATATAGTGGCCGATGCTTTGAGTAGGAAGTCTGCCAGCATGGGTAGTCTTGCATTTATTCCAGTCAGTCAGATACCATTTGCTCTAGATGTCCAGGCCTTAGCCAACCAGTTCGTGAGATTAGACATTTCTGAGCCTAGCAGGGTGTTAGCCTGCACGGTCGCTCGTTCTTCTCAATTAGACCATATCCGTGAGAGGCAATTTGATGATCCTCATTTGCATAATTTGAGAGATACAGTACAGCGGGGAGGTGCCACGATGGTAAATCTAGATGATGATGGGGTATTGATATTGCAGGGTCGAGTTTGTGTGCCCAATGTTGAAGGGATTCGGGAGTTGATTTTAGCGGAGGCCCACTGTTCGCGGTATTCTATTCACCTGGGCGTCGAGAAGATGTACCAGGACTTGCGGCAGCACTATTCTGTGGCAGCAGAATGAAGAAAGATATCGTTGCGTATGTCGCTCGGTGTCTAAATTGTCAGCAGGTGAAATATGAGCACCAGAGACCTGGTGGTGTATTCCGGAGGATTGAAATTCCCGAGTGGAAATGGGAGCGGATCACTATGGACTTCGTTACTGGACTTCCTTTGACTTAGAGGAAATTTGATGCAATTTGGGTCATTGTTGAAAGGCTGACCAAGTCAGCACACTTTATTCCAATATCCGTCTCCTACTCGTCGGAGAGGTTAGCGGAGATTTACATTAGGGAGATTGTTCGTCTTCATGGGGTGCCAGTATCTATTATCTCTGATCGGGGTACGCAGTTTACCTCGCGGTTCTGGAGAGCGGTTCAGCAGGAGTTAGGCACCTAGGTTCAGCTGAGTACAGCTTTTCATCCTCAGACGGATGGCCAGTCCGAGAGGACTATTCAGATTCTAGAGGACATGCTTCGGGCCTGTGTTATTAATTTCGGAGGCTCGTGGGACCAGTTTTTGCCATTAGCAGAGTTCGCCTACAACAACAGCTACCAGTCCAGCATCCAGATGGCCCCGTATGAGGCGTTGTATGGTAGGCGATGTCGATCTCCAGTTGGATGGTTTGAACCGGGAGAGGCTCGGTTGTTGGGTACAGACTTAGTTTAGGAGGCCTTGGATAAGGTCAAGACTATTCATGAGAGATTGCGTTCAGCTCAGTCCAGGCAGAAGACTTATGCGGATTGTAAGGTTCGAGATGTAGATTTCATGGTTAGCGAGCGAGTATTGCTCCGAGTGTCGCCTATGAAGGGCGTGATGAGGTTCGGGAAGAAGGGCAAGCTCAGCCCTAGGTATATTGGTCCATTTGATATTCTAGACCGAGTGGGAGGCGTGGCTTACAGACTAGCTCTACCGCCTAGCTTATCTGCCGTACATCCAGTTTTTCATGTATCTATGCTTC
The DNA here is from genome assembly GCA_032618575.1 of Nicotiana noctiflora. Taxonomy (NCBI): domain Eukaryota; kingdom Viridiplantae; phylum Streptophyta; class Magnoliopsida; order Solanales; family Solanaceae; genus Nicotiana; species Nicotiana noctiflora. Next base: position 130,721 of record JASVEL010010265.1, read on the forward strand.
GGAGATACCACGGCGATCCCACACATGTGTTAGACTTCAGTACTGTCCAATTGGACAATGATCTATCATACGAGGAGGAGCCGGTGGCTATTCTAGACCGGCATGTTCGACAATTGAGGTCGAAGAGTTTTCCTTCTGTGCGAGTTCAGTGGAGAGGTCAGCCTCCTCAGGCATCGACCTGGGAGTCCGAGTCCGACATGCGGAGCCGATATCCTCATCTATTCCATGACTCAGGTACTTCATTATTTTGTCCGTTCGAGGACGAACGGTCGTTTTAGAGGTGGAGAATGTGACGACCCAAAGGCTCATCACTTGTTTTATTAATTATTTCGAGCTTCTGAGGTCCTGAAAACCTCATTTATAGTTGCCTCGATTTGCGTGTGTAGTTCGGGCGTGAAGCTGAAAAATTTTTATGTTGAAATATATGAAAAATGTGAGAAATTTGAAGAATTTTGATATTAATATTGATATGGTTGACTTTGGTCAACATTTTTGGTAAACGGACCCGGACCCGTGATTTGACTGTCTCAGAAAATCCGTAGAAAAATATGAAACTTGGGAGTATGCTCGGAATTGAAATCCGGGGTCTAGAACCCCGGTAAAAGAATTTTTCTGTCAAATTATTTTCTGAAAATGTTTAAGGGAAATGAAACGGAAATTTGATTAAAAAGTAATGGTATCGGGCTCGTATTTTGGTTCCGACGCCCGGTACAAGTCATATATATTGGTTAAGCGCTTCCTGTAAAGTTTGGCTGGAAACGGACGTCGTTTGACGTGTTTCGGCCTTAAATTGGAAATTTTGAAAGTTATGAAAGTTTGAAAGAATTCTTGAGTTTTAAGGCTCAATTCATTGATTTTGATGTTATTTTGGCGATTTGATCGTGCGAGCAAGTTCGTATGATGTTTTTGAGTTAGTGTGCATATTTGGTTTGGAGCCCCGAGGGCTCGGGAGTGTTTCGGAGGTGGTTCGGAGTGTATTTGAACTTAAGAAAAACTGCAAAAAATCTGCAGCAGGAAATCCTTCATCACGTTCACGTCCAGGTGGTCGCGTTCGCGATGGCCAACTTCTTTTCTTCAACGCGTTCGCGTCCTGTTGGTCGCGTTCGCGATGCCCAGCTGTTTCCCTTCATCGCGATCGCGTACTCCTTCTCGCGTTCGCATAGCGTAAATTTGAGCCAGCCTTTTTTCTGTACGCGTTCGCGTGGCTTATCCCGCGTTCGCGTAGGCCAACCTGTAAGTCCCTAGAATTTCTTCTTCGCGTTCGCGACTAGCCCCACGTGAACGCGATGTGTAACATTTTTTCTTCATCGCGAACGCGACCGGGGTGTCGCGAACGCGACCGGGGTGTCGCGAACGCGATGAACAATTTTATGCCCAGTGAAGTTAATCCCAAAACAGAACAGAAACGGGATTTTTATCTCATTTCACAAACACTCTCTTCTCCACAGCTCTTTAGGCGATTTTTGAGCAATTCTTCATCAAACTTCTTGGGTAAGTGATTCTTAACTCTTTTTCTTCATTTTCCATCAATGTTATTTGAATTCCTAAGCCTAAATATGTGTAAATGGGTTGAAAAATTAGAGAATTGAGTTTAATAAGGGTTTCAAAGAATTTGCGATCTAGACCTCGTTTTGGGGTCGAACTTAAGAATTAATTGTATATTTGAACTCGTATATGATTGGGTGAATTTATTTTGGCTCGAAACTTGAGTTTCGATTATGTGGGCCCGGGGTTGATTTTTACTATTCCGGGCATAATGTTGTAAAAATTATAATTGGCCCTATGAATTAGTTTGTTGAGTAGTATTGATGATATTAAATCAATTGTGTATAGATACGATTGGATTGGAGCCAAATTTGAAAGGAAAAGGCATTGCTACGGATTGGATTGTTCGTAAACTTTCGAGGTAAGTGTTTGTTCTATCCTAGCTTGAGGGAATAGGATTATGTGCTATGTGCTATGTGATCGAGTGCGATGTATGGGCTGTGGTGACGAGCATCCATACACCGGCGTCTAACATGACCGTGAGTCGTTGTTGATACTTGTTGTGAGACATATTGAAGATAAATTGTTGAACCCTTACCGGGTTGTAGAGTTGATATTGTCCTCCCTTGCCGGGACTTGTTGTGAAGTGAGATTTTGGTTGCCCTTGCCGGGACTTTGTTGTGATGATTATTGTGTCCCTTGCCGGGACGGTTCATGATTTATTGTTTTTGTTCTCTGCTCTTAACTGTGATTGTTATTTGGGTGAGGAAGAGTGACAATGCACGAAGGGTGATGTCGTGCCTTGATTTATTGATTATGCACGAAGGTTAATGCCGTGCCCAGATTTATTGATTATGCACGAAGGTTAATGTCGTGCCCTGATTTATTGAACCATATACGAAGGATCATGCCGTACCATGGATGTGAGGATGAGAGTAAAAGCACGAAGGGTGATGCCGTGCAACTATTTGCCATTCCTTGACTTGATATTACCTGTTTTCCATTAAACTTTGTTTTCCTTATGGACTTGTTAACTGTTGTTAATTGCTGAGTTCTTCTCAGATATTCCTTGTTGAGTTGTTACTTGATTATTTCTCGTTATCTTGTGGTGTATATATATATAGAACTGCACAGGTTTATGTGGGTGTCTGGTCCTAGGCTTGTCACTACTTCGCCGGGATAGGCCAGGGCACTTACCAGCACATGGGGTCGGTTGTGCTGATACTGCACTTCTGTGCGTTTTTGCACAGGTCCAGGTTTCGATCAGGGGCAGCAGCAATAAATCTTTTGCGTGGGAGTGGAGCATCTTGAGACCGAGGTAGCTTGCAGGCGTCCGCAGGCCCGGCGTCTCTTCCTTTTATGTATGTTACTAGCTGTAGTCTCCTTGTTCCGAGACAAACAGATTATGTTATATTTCTTTCAGACCTTTATGTGTAGTATTCATGAAGTAGTTCGTGAGTTGGTGACTCCACGTCTTGGGTAGAGGATTTCGGTATCATTTTACCTTGAAACTGCTTATTGCTATTTTTTTAAAGTCTTCCGCACTTGTTTAACTAAGGTTATGGTTTTGGTTGTTAAATTGAATATGAAATATTGCTAAAAACATGATAGTGTGAATAAAGTGGCTTGCCTAGCTACCACGAGTACGCGCCATCACGATCCCGATGTTGGGGGAAAATCCGGGTTGTGACAGAGGATAACTAACAAAGATAAGTATCTTAACTGTAAAAAAACTTAAACTGATAAGTGGGATAACGTAACCAAAGCTGATCAAATGTTATATAATCCCTAGAACAGGCACTACAGAGTCATAAGCTCTACCGACATACACTAGAATTTCTAAATACAATATTGTTCTGAAATGAAGATAAACAACAGAAATAATAATACCCGAAGGTGACTCCGAGGCCTGCAAAAGACAACGGCATGCCCCCAATCTCCCACCGCAGGATGTTGTGCTGGCATAGTCTCTAAGACTAGGTAATACCACATGGAGAAATAGTGGAAATGGTAATAGAACTTTAAATTTAAACCAACTACCTATCATAAAGGAGCTCCATATTACTACAGGCAATAACTCCCAAAAGCCTATTGAGACTGAGGTATAAGCTTTACACAAATGTGCCAAAATATCGCTAATATATAAATGTCTGAATAAGGAATATGGAATACAAAAAATAAGGACAGAGGGTGACTCCGAGGCCTGCGAACACCGGGCAGGTCTATCTTGAAGACCTAACCAATCATTTTGAGCTCTAGCGCGTTGTATGGTTGTTTGAGGCCTTGAGTAGCTTGACTTTTTTATTTTAAGAATTGTACGTGTAGTTGGAACCGAATTTCGTAAAGTTCAGAGTTAATTCAGATGAAAAATTCTCAATTCAAAAATTTTTAGTTGGAAGAGTTGATCAAGGTATGACTTTTGAGTAAATGACCTCAGAATCAGGATTTGAAGTTTTCAATAAGTTCATATGATAATATCGGACTTGGGCGCATATTTGGGTTGAGTAGTGGTATGGAAATATTTTGCTGCTTGTTGTTAAAAGTTAGTATTTTGAAGATTTTAGATTTTTCTAAGATTGATTTGAATTGAAATTTGATATTATTGATGTCTGTTCGGGATTTCGAGCCTTGAAATAGGATTGTATCGTGATTTGTGAGTTACACGAAAAGTTTGGCGTCATTCTAAAATATTTAAGTGGAATTCGAACGCGTTCGGTGAAGTTTTGAATTTTAAAAGTTGAAAAAAAAGTTTGGATCGACGATTACTAGCTTGGATATTTATTGGTGTGATTTGAGTCCTTGAGCAAGTTTGCTTCATGTTTTGGGAATGGTTGGAATGATTGGAATGGTCTCGAGGACCTCAGGTGTGTTTCAAGTGTGTTACAGGTCAATTCACCATGTTTGAGCGACTATTTCTAAGATATGGTGAATCCTTTTGCGCGATCACGAAGAAAGGTCCGCGATCGCAAAGAGATAAATGAATTTCCGAGCCTTGTGGATCGTTATCGCCTAAGGAAGTTCGTGATGGCAGAGAAGTAAATTTCTGCTCTCCATAATCCAAATTGGGGAGAATATATCTTCCAATAAATAACGAATTTAGGGATAATACAAAAATGAATGTTGTTTTCCGTTGAATGTAGTTTCTAGAAAAGCAGCCCTTTTGTCATTTTGAATTTTGTTCAAATAGTTATGGCCTTTATACCAAGGGGTGTCTGTGATGAGGAAACAAAATTTGTACATCACAATCGCGAGGTTTTGGTTGCGATCGAAATGAAGGAAATGATGCTAGAATTTGTTAATCGCGATCGCATGGGTACTAACTTTGATCCCCAAGTAGGAGACCTAGCAAGTGTATTAAATATCTAATTTCGGGATTTTGAGCTCATGTCTTAATTTTCATGTTTTTGGAGCTCATCTGGGGCGATGTTTGAATATTATTCTCGGCATTGATTATAAGGTAAGTTATTCCCACTTCTTTTGAATTAAATACATGGCTTATATATGAATTTTAACATGAAACTTCGATAGAAATTATGGAATTTAATAAAGAAAACCTAGAAATGGTTTTTTTTAAAGATTATGACCACGAAATTGTACATGAATTAGGAATAAATTATATATTTGAGTTCGCGGTATTATGGGTAATGTTTTTATTCAAAAAGTTTCAAAATTCGGGCATGTAAATTCGAGAGTTGACTTGGTTGACATTCTGAGGGGAGCTGAAAATTATTATAAATTGATTAATTATGAGTATCTCAGTATATTTTTATTGGTCTACATGTTGTTTGACTAATATCGGATCGATGAGCAGTGGTTTGAGGTGTTAGAGAGGCATTTGAGACAATTATGAAACTGAATTGCAAAGTAAGTCACTTGATTAACTTTGTAAGGGGGAACCGTAATTATTAAAATTATTATGTACTATTAATTGTGGGTGCTACATACACACGAGGTGACGAGAGTCTGTACATAGCTAAACACATGTTTATGTCAGGGTAGACTTAAGAATTTATCACGTAATATTTGAATTATTTAAACTCATTTTTCTTTCTTAATTAAGTGAGTTTATAATTGAAATTGATTTTGGAATATATTAGACCGAGGTTTATGACCTTGAGAAGTTTGGTGAGATATTTGATAAACGGTAAAAGTCATGTTTTCGTTATGTTCCTACACCTGTGTTGTAAGTACGTGACTAGTAATTCAATAGGTTTCTTCCTTTGTTGTGGATCAGACCGAACACATAGGCATTATATTTGGATGCATCTCTGGTTAATGCTGGTCAACCCTCGAGAGAATACACACCATTTTGATCGGGCCATATGACCTCATTATAATTGTGAGTTATATCGCTAGTTGTCTGGATAGTGACGAGCTCCCCCTTCTATTCCTGTATCCCTGGCAATTGGAGTAAAACAATAGTTTGGTAGTTTATAGCTAGATAGCTATCAAAAATGCACAACATTTGAGAATTATGTGAGTAAAACTAAAATTAGGTATTGTCTAATGACATTCAAAAGTAATGAACAAAGATATCAACTAGGAGAAGATAGGGTTGATAGGATAGGTGCAACACAAGTGTTTGGGATCTAACTCTAGATAATTCACTTCTAATGATCAAGCGAATCTATCGGATTCACTTGGTTATTAATTCCATTCTCTAGAAGAAACTCCCCTCTCGATTAAATTTCAACCACATAAGATGAATAAATTTAAGCTCGTGAAGATATGCAAGAATTTAATGTGGATTGATCTTTAGGAGAACCTCTCTCGATTATACGCTTAACTAGGTGTGACGACCCGGCCCGTCATCACGTGAGTTGCCGCCCCGTTTCCCACATCTTATGTTTCTCTATGCTTCATTATCGGTATTTTAGGCTATTGAGTCGAATTGGATTGGTTTTAGATGGAAATGAGACACATAGTCTCTTTAAGGAAGGCTTGTTTTCGAAAAGTCAACCGGATATTGACTATTGAGTCAGACGGCTCGGATGTGATTTGAGGTGTTTCGGTTAGCTTTGGGAGATGATTTGTGACCTAAGTTAGTATTTTGAAGAATTCTGGTTGGTAGGTGAGATTTTGATCCGGAGGTCAGAATGGAATTCCGAGAGATGCATTAGCTTCGTTAGGTGATTTTTGATGTGTGTACAAAATTTCAGATCATTCGGAGGTGTTTGGTTAGATTTTTGATCAAATGCGCATTTCGGATATTTTTAAGAAACTTAGGCTTCAATCCGATGTAATTTGATGGTTTTGGTGTTGTTTGTGGTGTTTTGATTATTGGAAAAAGTTTGAATGATGTTTTAGAATGAGTTTCCACTTTTGGTTGAGGTCCTGGGGCCTCAGGGTAATTTCGGATAGCTATGTGGATAGAATTTGAAATTTGGAGGGTGCTGAAGGATCTGATATCTGGTGTTTTCGCTTCTGCGGAAAATGGACCGCATAAGTGGTTCCGCAGAAGCGAATAGGGAGTCGTAAAAGTGGGGTTGGGCTTTTTGGAAATTTTTCACAGAAGCGGACGATTTCTCGCGTATGTGGCTTCCGCATAAGCGGTTAATGCCGCAAAAGCGGTCCATAATATAGTAGAGTAGTTCCGCAGAAGCGGAAAGCATGCCACAAAAGCGGTCCCGCATAAGTAGAAGAGGGACCGTAGAAGCGAAAAAAAGGCCTGGATAGAAAGGGTTTTAAAATAACATTTCCTCTGCGAGCTTGGGGTATTTTCCACCATTGTTGAGTAACCTTGAGAGGTTTTGGCGAGGATTTAAGAGGGTCTTGACTGGGAATAGATTGGAGGTGAGTTCTATCGCCTAGAAACATCATTTTATTCAAGAATCAACCCTTAAATTCATGGAAATTTGATTAAAAATAGAAGAACTAGGTCTCGACTTTTGATATAAAATTTGGGATTTGAAGGAGCATTTGAGCTGGACTTTGGTAAATTTGATATGTATAGACTCATGACGAGATGAGGAATCCGGTGATGTAAATTTTATAATTTTTTGAGAAGTGGGCCAGGGGCTAGAGTGTGACGACCCGGCCCGTCATCACGGGAATTACCACCCCGTTATGTTGTAATTTCATGTTTTATGCTTTTATATCAGTTTTAGAGTCTATCGGGTGAGTTAGGAGTGAATTGGATTGAAAATGAGGCATATAGCCTTTTTGAAGGAAACTTGAATATGGAAAGTCAACCCGAAGTTGACTATTTGGTTAGAGGGCTCGGAATTGGATTCTGATGATTTGGTTAGTTCCGGGAGGTGATTTGTGACTTAGGGGAACAATCGGAATTGAATTTGGAGGCCCGGTGTAGAAATAGGCTTGAATTGGCTAAGGTTGAATTTTGGCGAAAACCGAACGGTAGGTGAGATTTTGATCCGGGGGTCGGAATGGAATTCCGACAATTCCTGTAGCTTCGTTATGTGATTTTGGATATGTCCGCAAAATTTCAGGTCATTCGGAAGTCGTTTGGTCGGGTTTTTGATGGAATGTGTAATTCGGAAGTTTTGAAGAAACTTAGGCTTGAATCCGTGTGTAATTGGTGATTTTGATGTTTAGGATGGTGTTTTTATGATTGGAACACGTTCGTATCGTGTTTTGGGGTATGTTGGTGGTTTTCGTTGGGGTTCCGGGGGCCTCGGGGTGAATTCGGACCATCATCCGGCATTTGGAAGCAAGAAATGGTCTGCTGTAAATTGCAGATCACTGGGCAAAAATTTAAGCCTTCGCGTTCGCGAGGGCTATGCCGTGTTCGCGTAGGCTGGGGCCGGGTGACTATCGCGTTTGCGAGGTATGGTAACGCGTTCGCGTATGAGGGAGCTGGAACGCATCGCGTTCGTGTGGAATTAGGTCGCGATCGCGAAGAAGGAATAGGCGAAGCCACGCGTTCGCGTGAGAGCCTACGCGTTCGCGTAGAGGAAAAGTCCGGAGGCTGGGAAGTTGACCTTCGCGGACGCGTGAAAGAGTGTCACGTTCGCGATGAAGAAGAGGAATAAGGAATCGCGTTCGCGTGAGAGGCGTCGCGAACGCGATGAAGGAATTGGTCAGGCAGTGAGTTTAATTACAGAACAGAACCAGTCGCGGGTTTCATACCCCAAAACACCATTTTTGAGTTCTAGAGAGAGAGACTCACGGGAGATTGCTGGGAAATCATCGGGTGTTCGTCGGAGGTAAGTTTTGTGGCTTAATTACATCATTTTAACATGAAATCCTTGGTTAATTCTCTGTAAATGGAAGATTCAAGGTGGGTTTGAGCCCTAGGCCTAAAATTGAAGAAAAACACCGATTTGAGTGGGCAAATGGAGTCCGATTTTGGTAAATTTTATATGCCTAGACTCGTATCGAGATGAGGATTCCGAATATGTGATTTTTGTAATTTTTCGACAAGCGTACCGAAAGTCGGGTTTTGGCAACTTTGCCATTTTTGGTGTAAATCGAATTGTATTGATTGGGTGTCATCCCATTGGCCTAATTTGTTGTATTTATATTGTATTTGACCAGATCCTACGCATGCGGAGCTTGATTCTCGTGGCAAGGGCATTGCGGAGTAGTCGTCGCGCTGTATTGAGGGGAGTAATAGATGTGGGTGATGACCAGCGGGTTCGAAACCCCGGTACACCACTTTGTGACACTGTATAGCGGCGGGACACGTACTCTCTTGTGAGTGCGGGGTCGAATGTGATTGGGGACTATGGCTTAGTCCGACTTGTTGGCATTGTGTTATGATAATCGGCTATTCTTGAGTCGTTGGACCTCCTTCTCGGATGGTTGCATACTATATATTGTGATATTTGCCACTCCTGGGCCGAGGAACCTCCTTCTTGGACGGTTGAGTATACTGTGGCCGTGAGCCAGTTATTGGATCTCGCGAGGATCGTTATCATTGTCTTATCATATTGACATGTTAGTTACTACCAATCCGTAGCTATTTCTGTTATCATGTTATTTCCAATCTCTGGAACTTGGTATTACTGTTTTTCAACTAAAAATGATAAAAAGGTTTTCAAAACTACTTTGAGCCTGCGAGGCTGTATTTGCATATTAGCTGACTGGTAGTGGATCGGGCTGCACGCCGCAGCGGTATATATGTTGGATCGGACTGCACGCCGCAGTGATATTGTTCTTGGGCTATAAGAGCCCCTCCGGAGTCTGAACCCCCACAGTGAGTACGGGTACCCAAATTGGATCGGGCTACGCGCCGTAGCGGTCATATCATGCATTGCATTGCATTTAGCTACATCTGCTGGTTGTTATACTGTTTTGATGGTACTTGTTGGTACAGGTACAGTTGATATTGATTCTGTGACAAGGTATTTGATTACAGCTTTACATAGTGCTTTATTGCGGATTTCTTATCTGCGCTGTCTTACCCCTGTTTATTACCACTGAGTCTGGCAGTACTCATTTTACTCCCCGCACCTTGTGTGCAGATCCAGGTACCTCTCAGCAGTGATCCAGTAGCTGTGCGAGGCGACATCTGTAGGATATTCGAGGTAGCTGCAGAGTCCGCAGGACCCGATATTCCTTCTTACTGTCTTTTGATTATGTATTGATGTTTCTTTCCGTACTTGGTATTTTGTAAACCATTATACACTTATGTTCAGTAGAGGCTCATGACTCTTGACCCTTCGGTCTATGGGAGTTGGTATATTTTGGGACTTGGTTTCCCGTTTTCGATTTATGTGTCACTGTTGCTTCATGATTTGATATGCTTAAATGGGATAAAGCGAGCTTCTAGCTCCGTCGTTGTTATTGATTGGTCAGGCTGGCCTAGCAGTGTGCTGGGCGCCATCACGACCGGATTTGGGGTCGTGACAAGTTGGTATCGGAGCCTAGGTTTACTAGGCCTCACGAGTCTTGAGCCGGTTAGTAGAGTCTTGTGGATCGGTTTGGGGACGCCTGTACTTATCCTCGGGAGGCTGCGAACCTTTAGGAAACACTTCACTTTTCTTGAACTCCGTCGTGCGATCTTGTTGTTCCGAGAACTGAACTTCCATATTCTATTCTCTCGCAGATGGCGAGAACGCGAGCATCGGGACGAGGTGGACGACCTCCATTGCCACCTGTTAGAGGCCGTGGGCGCGGTCGTGCTAGAGGTAGAGGTAGGGCGGCTGAGGCAGTGCCAGTTGACCCGCCCGTTGTACCAGTTCAGGAGCAGCCCCCAGTGGTTGATGCTCCAGTAGCCCCAGTTCAGGCCCAGACTGTATATATTGCTATTCCTGGTCTTCAGGAGACTCTTACTCAGATATTATCGGTGTGTTCCTGTTTGGCTCAGGTAGTTTCAACTACCGCTACTGCAGCGACATCTCGGACAGGGGATGGTCAGCAGACCCCTGCAACTCGCACCCCCGAGCAGGTTGTTCAGGGACTTCAGATGCCAGAGGCGGTCCACGCTCAGGTGGTTGCACCAGTTATTCCTCCAACTGCACCAACTCCAGAGCATATAGTTCAGGCTATGCCCGACGACGAGCAACGTCGTCTTGAGAGATTTGGCAGACTTCAGCCACCCCATTTCAGTGGCATTGAGGGCGAGGATGCCCAGGGTTTCTTGGACAAGTGTCAGAGGATGTTGTGGACGGCTGGTATTCTTGAGTCCATCGGAGTTTCATTTACTACCTTTCAGTTCACCGGTCCCGCATTTGATTGGTGGGAAGAGTTTGAGAGGCGTAGGCCTGCAGGAGCAAGCACCTCTCACATGGCAGCAGTTCTCTACTCTCTTTCTAGAGAAATATGTACCTCGGTCTCGTCGCGAGGAGCTACGTCGCCGGTTCGAGTGGTTGATTCAGGGCGACATGTCTGTGACTCAGTATGAGCTTAGATTCACACAATTGGCTAGGCATGCCACATGGATGATCCCTAATGATAGGGAGAGGATCAGGAGGTTCATTGATGGCCTCAACTATTCTATCCGCATTCTTATGACCAGAGAGCGAGTTCTGTCATCATCTTTTGAGCAGGTTGTTGATATGGCACGCTCCATTGAGGCGGATCGGCGCCGAGAGAGGGAGGAGGGGGAGGCCAAGGGGCCTAGTGGTTCTGGCAGTTTCAGTGGTGCTCCATCTAGAGGGCATTCCCAGCAGAGCAGAGGTCGCTCATCTAGACCTTCTCATTCAGGCCGCCCAGAGCAGAGCGGAGGTTCTTATGGTCGTGGTCGACAGGGGTTTCAACAGGGCCAGTCTTCACTTAGTGCCCTCCCAGCCCAGAGTGCAGCACCTACTTCTTCAGCCCAGGGTTCTTCTGCGGCGAGGGGTTCCCTTCGGTCCCCTTCTCCAGCATTAGGTGGCTGTTATGAGTGTGGTGAGTTTGGCCATATGAGGAGGCAGTGCCCTCGACTCCGTAGGGACAGGGCTCAGCAGAGGGATCAGCCCTCCTCTTCAGCACCATCTCAGGCTAGTAGAGGTGGAGGTCAGTCTTCTCGTGGTCGCCCCAGAGGCGAGGAGAGATCTGGTGGAGGCCAGGCACGGTTCTATGCACTTCCTGACAGGCGTGATGTAGTTGCCTCCGATGCAGTGATCACAGGTATCATTTCTGTCTGTCACAGAGATGCCTTTGTTCTATTTGATCCAGGGTCCGCATATTCTTACGTGTCCTCTTATTTTGCACATCATTTGGGTGTGACTCGTGATAGTCTTGATTTACCAGTTCATGTATCCACCCCCGTGGGTGATACGATTGTTGTGGATCATGGCTATAGATCTTGTGTTATATCTATTGGGGGTCTGGAGACCCAGGCAGATTTGTTATTGTTGGGGATGGTGGACTTTGATGTTATATTGGGTATGGACTGGTTGTCTCCGTACCATGCTATATTGGACCGTCATGCTAAGACAGTTACGTTGGCCATTCCTGGTATTTCTCAGATCGAGTGGAGGGGTTCGACCGATTTCGTCCCTAGCCGTGTCATTTCGTTCTTAAAGGCCCAGAAAATAGTTGAAAAGGGGTGTTTGTCGTACTTAGCATTTGTGAGAGATGTGGGAGCTGAGTCTCCTAGCATTGATTCTGTACCTGTGGTGAGGGATTTTCCAGATGTATTTCCCTCGGACCTGCCGGGCATGCCGCCGGATAGGGATATTGATTTTGGCATTGACTTGGTGCCGGGCACTCAGCCCATATACATTCCTTCTTATCGGATGGCACCAACTGAGTTGAAAGAACTAAAAGAGCAGCTTCAAGAGCTTCTGGATAAGGGTTTCATCCATCCTAGTGTGTCCCCGTGGGGTGCGCCGGTGTTATTTGTTAAAAAGAAAGATGGTTCCATGCGAATGTGTATTGATTATAGGCAATTGAACAAAGTGACAGTGAAGAACAAGTACCCTCTACCGCGCATAGATGATTTGTTTGATCGGTTACAGGGTGCGAGGGTATTTTCTAAGATCGATCTTCGTTCAGGCTATCATCAGCTGAAGATCAGGGATTCGGATATTATGAAGACTGCATTCAGGACCCGATATGGTCATTATGAGTTTCTTGTGATGTCGTTTGGGCTAACAAACGCCCCAGCAGCATTTATGAATCTGATGAACAGTGTGTTCAGGCCCTATTTGTATTCATTTGTGATTGTGTTCATTGATGACATTCTAGTCTACTCCCATAGTCAGGAGGAGCATGCTCAGCATTTGAGTATTGTGTTGCAGAGATTGAGGGAGGAGAAGTTATATGCTAAATTCTCCAAGTGCAAGTTTTGGCTCGAGTCCGTAGCATTTCTGGGACATGTGGTGTCTCGTGATGGTATTCAGGTTGATCCTAAGAAGATAGAGCCGCTGCAGAGTTGGCCTAGACCATCCTCAACTACAGAGATCAGGAGTTTTCTTGGCTTGGCGGGATATTATCGCCGGTTTGTTCAGGGATTTTCATCCATTGCTTCTTCATTGACTAGATTGACCCAGAAGGGTGCACCATTTGTGTGGTCGAATGAGTGCGAGGAGAGCTTTCCAAAGCTCAAGACGGCTTTGACCACAGCTCCAGTGTTAGTATTGCCATCAGCTTCAGGTTCATATACTGTTTATTGTGATGCCTCGAGAGTGGGGATAGGTTGTGTGTTGATGCAGGAAGGTAAAGTGATTGCTTATGCTTCTCGGCAGTTGAAGCCCCATGAGAAGAACTATCCCGTTCATGATTTGGAGCTAGCCGCCATTGTTCATGCCTTGAAAATTTGGAGGCACTATTTGTACGGCGTGTCTTGTGAGGTGTATATCGACCATCGTAGTCTCCAGCACTTGTTCAAACAGAAAGACCTTAATTTGAGACAGCGGAGATGGCTTGAGTTGCTTAAGGATTATGACATTACTATTCTATATCATCCGGGAAAGGCCAATGTGGTGGCCGATGCTTTGAGCCGGAAGGCGGTCAGTATGGGGAGCTTGGCATATATTCCAGCCGAGGAGAGGCCGTTTGCTTATGATGTTCAGGTGCTAGCCAATCGACTAGTGAGGTTAGATATTTCGGAGCCCAGCCGGGTATTGGCTTGTGTTGTATCTCGGTCATCTCTATATGATCGTATTCGTTAGCGCCAGTATGATGATCCACATTTGGCTGTCCTTACGGATAGGGTTCAGCATGATGATGCTAGAGATGTCACCATTGATAGTGACGGCGTATTGAGGATGCAGGGCCGGATATGTGTGTCCAATGTTGATGGCCTTTGTGAGTTGATTCTGGAGGAGGCCCATAGCTCGCGGTATTCTATCCATCCAGGAGCCGCGAAGATGTATCAAGATTTGAAACAGCACTATTGGTGGAGAAAGATGAAAATGGACATTGTCAGACATGTATCACGGTGCCTCAACTGTCAGCAGGTTAAGTACGAGCATCAGAGGCCCGGTGGTGTATTTCAGCGCATTGATATTCCCGAGTGGAAATGGGAGAGGATCACTATGGACTTTGTTACTGGACTCCCTCGTACAACGAGGAAGTTTGATTCTGTATGGGTGATGGTGGATAGGTTGACCAAGTCGGCTCACTTCATTCCTGTGTGTACTACCTACTCATCAGAGCGGTTGGCAGCGATCTTTATTCGAGAGATTGTTAGGTTGCATGGAGTTCCAGTGTCTATCACATCCGACAGGGGTACCCAGTTCACATCTCAGTTTTGGAGAGCATTTCAGCGAGAGATGGGTACGAGGGTTGAGTTGAGTACAGCATTTCACCCCCACAGATAGATGGGCAGTCTGAGCGTACTATTCAGATTCTGGAGGATATGTTGCGAGCATGTGTGATTGACTTTGGTGGTTCGTGGGATGAGTTCCTACCACTTGCCGAGTTTGCCTACAACAACAGTTATCAGTCGAGTATTCAGATGGCCCCGTATGAGGCATTGTATGGCAGACGGTGTAGATCCCATGTGGGATGGTTTGAGCCTGGTGAGGATAGATTGATAGGGACTGAGTTAGTTCAGGATGCTCTGGATAGAGCAAAGTTGATCCAGGAGAGGCTTCGTACATCACAGTCTCGCCAGAAGAGTTATGCAGACTGTAAAGTTCGAGAGTTGTCTTTTATGGTTGGTGACAGAGTATTATTGAAGGTTTCACCTATGAAGGGTGTCATGAGATTCGGGAAGAAAGGGAAGTTGAGTCCCAGGTACATTGGTCCTTTTGAGATACATAGGAGAGTTGGAGAGGTTGCATATGAGTTGGCCTTGCCGCCCAGCTTATCCAGCATTCATCTGGTATTCCTTGTGTCTATGCTCCGGAAGTACATTGGAGATCCGTGTCATGTATTAGACTTCAGTACCATTCAGCTTGATGGTGATCTATCCTATGATGTGGAGCCTATTGCTATTTTGGGTCGTCAGGTGAGAAAATTGAGGTCCAGGGAGATTGCATCATTCAAGGTTCAGTGGAGAGGTCGACCTGTGGAGGAGGCCACTTGGGAGATCGAGTGGGAGATGCAGAGCAGATATCCTCACTTGTTTGAGACTTCAGGTATGTTTCTTGACCCGCTCGAGGACGAGCGTTTGCTTAAGAGGGGGAGAATGTGATGACCCGGCTCGTCGTCACGGGAATTACCACCCTGTTATGTTGTAATTTCATGTTTTATGCTTTTATATCAGTGTTAGAGTCTATCGGGTGAGTTAGGAGTGAATTGGATTGAAAATGAGGCATATAGCCTTTTTGAAGGAAACTTGAATATGGAAAGTCAACCCGGAGTTGACTATTTGGTTAGAGGGCTCGGAATTGGATTTTGATGATTTGTTTAGTTCCGGGAGGTGATTTGTGACTTAGGGGAACAATCGGAATTGAATTTGGAGGCCCGGTGTAGAAATAGGCTTGAATTGGCTAAGGTTGAATTTTGGCGAAAACCGAACAGTAGGTGAGATTTTGATCCGGGGATCAGAATGGAATTCCGACAATTCCTGTAGCTTCGTTATGTGATTTTGGATATGTCCGCAAAATTTCAGGTTATTCGGACGTCGTTTGGTTGGGTTTTTGATGGAATGTGTAATTCGGAAGTTTTGAAGAAACTTAGGCTTGAATCCGTGTGTAATTGGTGATTTTGATGTTTAGGATGGTGTTTTTATGATTGGAACAAGTTCGTATCGTGTTTTGGGGTATGTTTGTGGTTTTCGTTGGGGTCCCGGGGGCCTCGGGGTGAATCCGGACCATCATCCGGCATTTGGAAGCAAGAAATGGTCTGCTGTAAATTGCAGATCACTGAGCAAAAATTTAAGCCTACGTGTTCGCGAGGGCTATGCCGCGTTCGCGTAGGCTGGGGCCGGGTGACTATCGCATTCACGAGTTATGGTAACACGTTTGCGTATGTGGGAGCTGGAACGCATCGCGTTCGCGTGGAATTAGGCCGCGATCGCGAAGAAGGAATAGGCGAAGCCACGCGTTCGCGTGAGAGCCTACGCATTCGCGTAGAGGAAAAGTCCGGAGGCTGGGAAGTTGACCTTCGCGGACGCGTGAAAGAGTGTCGCGTTCGCGATGAAGAAGAGGAATAAGGCATCACGTTCGCGTGAGAGGCGTCGCGAACGCGATGAAGGAATTGGTCAGGCAGTGAGTTTAATTACAGAACAGAACCAGTCGCGGGTTTCATACCCCAAAACACCATTTTTGAGTTCTAGAGAGAGAGACTCACGGGAGATTGCTGGGAAATCATCGGGTGTTCGTCGGAGGTAAGTTTTGTGGCTTAATTACATCATTTTAACATGAAATCCTTGGTTAATTCTCTGTAAATGGAAGATTCAAGGTGGGTTTGAGCCCTAGGCCTAAAATTGAAGAAAAACACCGATTTGAGTGGGCAAATGTAGTCCGATTTTGGTAAATTTTATATGCCTAGACTCGTATCGAGATGAGGATTCCGAATATGTGACTTTTGTAATTTTTCGACAAGCGTACCGAAAGTCGGGTTTTTGCAACTTTGCCATTTTTGGTGTAAATCGAATTGTATTGATTGGGTGTCGTCCCATTGGCCTAATTTGTAGTATTTCTACTGTATTTGACCAGATCCTATGCGTGCGGAGCTTGATTCTCGTGGCAAGGGCATTGCAGAGTATTCGTCACGCTGTATTGAGGTGAGTAATAGATGTGGGTGATGACCAGCAGGTTCGAAACCCCGGTATACCACTTTGTGACGTTGTATAGCGGCGGGACAAGTACTCTCTTGTGAGTGCTGGGTCGAATGTGATTGGGGACTATGGCTTAGTCCGACTTGTTGGCATTGTGTTATGATAATCGGCTATTCTTGAGCCGTTGGACCTCCTTCTCGGATGGTTGCATACTATATATTGTGATATTGGCCACTCCTGGGCCGAGGATCCTCCTTCTTGGACGGTTGAGTATACTGTGGGCCGTGAGCCAGTTATTGGATCCCGCGAGGATCGTTATCATTGTCTTATCATATTGACATGTTAGTTACTACCAGTCCGTAGCTATTTCTGTTATCATGTTATTTCCAATCTCTGGAACTTGGTATTACTGTTTTTCAACTGAAAATGATAAAAAGGTTTTCAAAACTACTTTGAGCCTGCGAGGCTGTATTTGCATATTAGCTGATTGGTAGTGGATCGGGTTGCACGCCGCAGCGGTATATATGTTGGATCGGACTGCACGCCGCAGTGATATTGTGTTTGGACTGTAGGAGCCCCTCCGGAGTCTGAATCCCCACAGTGAGCACGGGTACCCAAATTGGATCGGGCTACGCGCCGTAGCGGTCATATCATGCATTGCATTGCATTTAGCTACTTCTGCTGGCTGTTATACTGTTTTGATGGTACTTGTTGGTACGTGTACAGTTGATATTGAATCTGTGACAGGGTATTTGATTATAGCTTTACATAGTGTTTTATTCCGCATTTATTTAATTGAAATTGTGTTAAAAACAGGATAGTATGAATACAGTGGCTTGCCTAGCTACCACGAGTAGGCGCCATCACAATCCCGATGTTGGGGGAAAATCCGGGTCGTGACAATATTCGAGGTAGCTGGCGAGTCCGCAGGACCCGATATTCCTTCTTACTGTCTTTTGATTCTGTATTGATGTTTCTTTCCGTACTTGGTATTTTGTAAACCATTATACACTTATGTTCAGTAGAGGCTCATGACTCTTGACCCTTCGGTCTATGGGAGTTGGTATATTTTGGGACTTGGTTCCCCGTTTTCGATTTATGTGTCACTGTTGCTTTATGATTTGATATGCTTAAATGGGATAAAGCGAGCTTCTAGCTCCGTCGTTGTTATTGATTGGTCAGGCTGGCCTAGCAATGTGCTGGGCGCCATCACGACCGGATTTGGGGTCGTGACATAGAGTTTTACCAACTCCATGATTTTTGATAATTTTCGAGTCTTTTTGATTGGGTCGTGTTCCCTTAGCCTATTGTAATGTATTCCTTGCGGGTTTTACCAGATTCTATGCATGAGGAGTTGATTTGCGAGGCATGAGAAAAGCGAGCTAGGATTTCGGTCGTTGAGGTGAGTAATGGCTATAATTGATATTCTAATGGTTTGAAACCACGGATCTGCACAACATAGTGCTATGTTGAGATGAAACACACGCTGTATGATGAGCGTGGGGACTATTACCCCTGGGAATTCTGACTCGGTCCATCGTGATTGATGACTATACTGTATTTTTTACTGAGACTTAATTAATAACATTATATTCTGTGCTAGTTGCCATGTTTGGCGCCTTGCACCGATCTGTAGAACCCTTAGGGGGTATTTGTACTGGTTTATCTCACTTTACTTGTTGAAATCCTACCCTCAGTCATGTTCTTAACTATTAAACATAATATGAACCGGCTTTAGAAATTGGAAATCCTAATGGGAATAACCTGGGGTTGGAAACCCAATCTTAGCTGAGTGTGCCCGAGAGGCAAGTCAATATTAACTGAGATGGGTCAAGGACCCACAATGAGGGTATTTGATATATACCGGATCGGGCTGCAGGCCGCGGCAGTATATATACATATATGGATCGGACTGCACGTCACAGTAGCATACTATATAGACCGGACCGCACGCCGCAATATATATTATATGGATCGGACTGCACGTCGCAGTAGTATAGCGCTTGGGCTATAGGAGCCCCTCCGGATTCTGCACACCCTCAATGAGCGCAGTCGACTATTATTATTGGATCGGGCTGCACGCCGCGGCTGTGTATATATATGCATCGTGCTGCATGCCATAGCAGTATACTGTACGGGTTGGGTGTGAGCACGTGATTTTTTTCCCAAGCAAATAAGTCCAAAATAAATATATAAAAATAATTTTTGTGTGAAATTTGTTTTTCATTATGTCGAAGTACCAGTGTTTGTTTTTATTTGTTGAAAAAAAGTAAAGAAAATTGAAACAAAATACATTCTTGTATTAATTAGAAAATACCAAAAATATAAGATAATTACTCTTAATTCTAAAAAAATTAGAAAATTAAAAGAAAACTACAAATACAAGAGATAATAAATACAGTGGTAATAAAATACAGAAAAAATATATATACAATACAAGAAAAATAATAAATAAAATACAATATGAAAATACAAAATATAAGGTATAATACAAAGAATAATACAAAATACAAAGTATATGGGCCAAATTACAAAAATTCACCAACCCAATTAGTACATAACACAGTGCCCAAAGGAAAACACCAGTCTGCCTATACACAAGCCAAACGACGTTGCTTAGAATAAATAGATTTGGACCATTTAAAAAATGAATCAAATGGACCAAAACAAATGATTGTATAATAATTAAAAAGATGCCGTTAAATCGAATTGATCACAACCGTTCGTCTAAATCATCAAACGGATGAAAGGACGGCCTCACTTAAGTCAAGCGACATCGTTCGTGGGAATTGATCACAACTGTCCATATAAGACATCCAACGGATGAGATGAATGCCTCATTTAAATCATACGACACCGTTTAATGGCCAGTGAATCCTGGCCATTCGCTTAATCCGATCCAACGGCTGAGAGGCACCATTACAGGTCTGCTATATCTATACACCCTCCGTTACATTTTAACCATAATACACCCTCACCCTTATAACTTCAAAACCCTAGCCGCCATACCCTTCTCCTTCCTCTCCACCTGGGCCACCGGAACCCTACCGGTGGTCCATTTCTGGTAATCTTCTCCGACTAATTTTCATACCCCTGAACCCTCCCCTGCTCCTCTTTCACCCCATCATCTCAGTTCCGTCCACACCCTTTCCTACTTCTCGAATATCGAAAAACAGGTCGTCGGAACCCTAGTCGTTGACCACCACTTTTTGAACCAGCCTCCACCGATAACACCCTAGAACCACCCTGAGCCCCTTTTTTACCCAATCCAACTGCCTTCCATCGAATCTAAGCCTAAACCTTCGAATATTAAAAAATATCCCGCCGGAACCCTACTCCGGCGGATACCCCCAAACCAAAACCACCCCAATCGAACCCCAGCCTTCAAAAATGAGTCTTCCAAAACAAATAAGACTCCAAGAGTTTGTTTGGAATACCAACAGTCAAGAAAGGCTCAAGGCCTTCGAACAACAAGAAAATCAAGTACCGGAAAGAAAAAATGAAGAAAAAAAAAGAAAAAGAAGGAAAAGAAAGAAAGAAAGAAAGAAAACGAAAAACAACAAAAAAGCTAAGTAGCCCCAAATCCTATTATTTTTTTCTATTGTGCTTCATTTTGTCTTTATTATTTGCTAGCCTGAATCTAATGCATGCTCAAGGTTTTTCTGTTTATACATGAAATTGACTGTATGCTCTCTTTTTCTGATTGAAGTCACTAGTTAAATCGCATGCTTTGTAGTCGCTTAATGTTCTTGCTTGATAGATCTAATTTTCGATTGAATTTTGTGATTAATTTGATTTAACCATTATCAAATGTTTCCTCTGTGTCCAGTTAATAAAGTGTTTAGTCGTATTAGGGTTATATTTTCAAGATTTTTTAATGCTGGCTATCATCGCAATACAATTTGACTCTTGACTCTTCTGAACTTCTGAGTAACTAGTCGTATTAGGGCTATGTTTGTAAAATTGCTTAATATTGGCTATCATTGCAATACAGTTTTGACTTTAACTTATATGGATCCCTGATTAATTAAAAGGCTATTTGTGGCTATGTTTGCAAAGTGGTTATTTCTGAAAAGGGGGGTTACTTAGTTCTGAATTGGCTATAATATAAAGTCTAGGTATTGGGGTTATTTGTTAAATACTGTTCTGATTTTTGACTGCTCAAGGTCTAACTAACCTAAAGGCTGGTCGGGTAAATAAACACAAAACACATGGATAAAAGGAGAATGGGTAAATGGTATTTTGAAAATAACTTGGAAAGATTAAGGGTATAAAAGACAAATAGGCTTGGTTTTTATGTAATTAGCTAAACAATAAAGGGCATTCTAGGTATAACAAAATGATAAATAAGTAAAAAATATTAGCAAGTGAGGGTAATAAAGGCATTTACGCCTAAATAGAATAATAGAGAATATCTTAGAACCTTCTAGCAGGGGTTCAAGTGTATTCCTGTTTAATTCACCTAGACTAAACTGAAAATAATAAAAAAGAGTAGGGGTGGGAAATCTGAATATCTAATTCAAAATTCTCTCCCATTTTACTCTATAAATAGGCCCCTTTAGGCCTTATTGAAAAAAGGTTCAGAAGATTTAATATCTGAAATACACTGAAATATACTGAAATACTGTTTCATTGCTGCTGTTCTGAGTGATATTTGGGATTTTTGTTCATTGTTCTTCACTTGTTTTGTTGAATTCACTGGGTCTTCTACTTTAGTTTGGTTGAATTTGCTGGGTTTTCTACTCTAAAATCACGCATGTTGCTGTGTTTATTTGCATTAACTGCTGTTGATACTTTGATTGCTGCCTATCGCTGATTTTCTTCTCTTTCACTCCCCTAGAACTCATTGTTTTCTTCTCAATTTGATCAGGTACACTTGTGAGCACGTGATTTTTGCCCTAAGCAATAAAATTCCAAAATTAAAGTAAATAATATTTTTGTGTGCAATTACATGTCTATTTGAAATAAAGTTAATTTGTGTGTGTGAACAACAAAAAATGAAAATTAGAAAATTAAAAAAAAGGTTAGGTGTAAATAAAATAATTAAAAGAAAATTAGCAAAAATACAATAGTACTGGTAAATAAAGAAAAATAGCAAAAAATGTCAAAAAATATCAAAACAATTAGAGAAAACAGGAAATAAAAAGAATTTGAACAATTCAAAAAGAGAAAATGAAATACAAAAAGAAAAATACCAAGAAAATAATTAAAATACATGAAAATACAAAAAATACAAAATTGGACCAAATATATAAGCCCAATGCAATTGGCACAAATAAAATAAGAAGATCTGGTCCAGTTCTTTAAGTAACATTGATCTCAGCCGTCCATTTATCTAATCCAATGGTTGACAATCAATCCGTAATTAATTAATTCAATAGGGTTTTATGATCAAATCTGAGCCGTCCATTTAGTGAGATTTGACGGATGAGAGCCAACCTTTGTTTTTTAATCTAACGCCGTCATTTTGGGGAATTCAATCTTGGACATTGATCATGAATGATCCAACGGCGAGGAAACAATCAAACGTTACAAGTATATAAGGTCAGGTCTCTCAAGAGACCGGCCATTTTTCTATCTCCCTAACCCTAGCCGCCCTAAGTGCTTCGTCTTCTTCTTCTTCTTCTTCTTCTTCTTCTTCTTCTTCTTCTTCTTCTTCTTCTTCTTCTTCTTCTTCTCAAGCTCCTCGCCGGCCATGGGGACTATCCACTCTCCACGGCAATCTCCGGCCACCCTCAAGCCTAAAACCACCCTTTCCCTAATCCTCTTCCCCAAACCCCCGTAGACAACCAAAGAAAACCCAAAAACCCCAATTTCTTGAAAATCCGGTCACCGGATTTCTTCTCCGGTGACCACAGATCTATGATATCGGCTCCCAAATTAACATCAAAAAACCCTCATTTCTTGATCTATCACCCCATATAAGTCACTTCTCTCGAATCTTACCCAAACTTCTCGAATCTTTGAGAACAAGTCGTCGGAACCCTATCTCCGGCCGACTCAAAACCAAACCCCAAAACCAAAACCCTCTCTTTAACACCCTGAACCCATCTCTGTTAATAAAGATAATAAAAGACTTCAGATTTGAAGTTTGAGAAGAAACTGGAAAAAAGAAAGAAAAAGAAAAAGAATAAGAAAAAGAAAAGAAAAATGGGGAAAAGCTCAGGAGACAAATCGTGCGAGCTAAGTTCCCGACCCTTTATTTTCTATTTTTCTGTCTTTTGTTATTTTGTGTGCTTCTCTGTTCTTTTCTGATGTGCATGTTAGAGTTTAACTGATTTCTCTTCATCTCCATCTCTTTGATTCTATTTTGATTCAGCATGCTTTTGTGTTTAAGTTCTATTTGTTTGATTTAGTCGATTAATCAGTTGCATGTTTTAGATTAGTTTCTTTCCTTGAAATAATTTCTTGTTATAAATCTGTTTCTCTTAATAACATGCTTCGTTGGTCTCTTTGATAATCCTATCTATTACACTTGATTAAATATACTCGAGTATTTTAGGGTTTCTGTTAGTCTTTGACATGAGAGATATTCTGATTATGCCTTTTGTGTTAAATTGATATGCTATGCTTGAAGTCTTAATTATGAAGTTGTTTGACTGAAATTCAACAATATTCAAATCTCCCATATGAGTTTTGGTTAAATGGAAAATGATTCTGATTTTGTGGCTATGTGTGCAATTTAATATGAAAATGTTGTATCTGTAATAATTTCGTGTTATTTGACTGCTATTAAGCCTAATGTGCTTAGGGGATACTGGTTATAGCTGTAATAGATAAGTAGTTAGATAATTGGCTAATTCTGAAAGTGTCAAGTAGTGTAATTGGCTAAAATTGAAAAATAACATAAAAATGGTTACAATTGAAATAAGTAATAGAGTGGTCAGTTTTGAAACTGGCCAACTCTGTGATTCTTTAGACTTAAATCTAAGTGGCTAGTTCTGAAAATGGCCAATTTTGTAATAATAAGACTTAAATATGAAACTGGCTAAGGTCTTAATCTAATTCTAAGTGGCCAGTGAATGATAATTGACTAATTTTGCAAAGCCAAGTCCAAATACTGTACTGGCTAAACTTTAAAAGGCTTAGACTTAGGTAAATAAGCAGGCTAGTCCTGAAAATTAACTGTAATACAAAAAATGAAAAGAAAAGAGGCTAAAATTGAAATACAATTGATACCTAATCTGGCCAAGTCTTAAAGACTGATATAAATACTGGCCAGTAATTAAATAAGAGCTGAAACAGAAAACCTAGACCTGGACAAGGTCGGGTAAATAGCAATTGCCATTAAGGGTATAATAAGAATAGAAAATGGCATAATTGTGGATTTAATAGAGCCTATAAGGATATTTAAGACATTTAGGCCTAGTATTTCTGCAATATTGCACAAAACTAAGGGTATAATAGACCTAAATAAAAGGCAACTCAGTAAATAACTTTAGCAAGTGAAGGTATACTAGTAATACACCCCAAAAGGAATCAAATAGAACCTTCCAGCACATGCTAGAAGGCAAATTCAAACCTGAAAAGGGTATTGAAGTGTAACAATTGAAAGAATTCAAGGGAGAAAATCAGAAATAATTTTTCAAATTTCCCCCCTAAAATTTTCACTAACTTTACCTATAAATAGACATTGTTAAAGCCTAATTAAGGGCTGGATTTTTTAACATAATTCAGAGATATACTAATATAGAGATAGAGTAATTCTACCTGGGTTAGTCAAAGCTATATTCTGAAGCTATAGGAAATCTCTTGCTATTTACTGGTTTTTTCTACTGGTCTTCTGCTGGATATTGCTTTGCTGTTTTTGGGATTCAAATTTGTTCACTGAATTCATTCGAGTTGCTGTGATTCATTCTCTTCCATTGATGTTGCTTTACTCACTGTGATCTACCTGCTATTTACTGCCTTCATCTCCCTAGACTCATTGGTTTCTATTGCTGAATCAGGTACACGACTTGAACTATGTAATTGCAAATTGGAATTGAAGTTGAAGAAATAAACTATCTATTTGCTACAAATTCTGTTACTGATTTATGGATTTAGCTGTTGTAGTTTGATTATAACTTAGCTGAAATTGTAATTCGATAGGAAGTGTTGTATAACTAACTCAATATGGGATATGGATAAACCTGGAACAATGTAACAGTGTAGTAAGTAGATTAGTATAGTAGTGGTAATCAAAAATCACTTAGATAATTAAAATAGGTTAATCATTAATTTGATATAAAAATAAAAACACATACAAGTAGATAGTTAATAACATTAACATGCTGTAGTTAGTTTAAATCAGTATTAATTAGATCAATCTGAACAGCGTTAGTAGTAAACGAATTACTGTAGTTAAATGATGTTTTAGTACGAAGCCATATGTCACATAACTAATACAGTTTAAGGTTTAAATACATTCTGTAGTTCTCTTCACTTTGCAAAGTAATCGAGATTAGCAGGTTATCAAACAATAATACTATTGGTTAACCTTAGATACAAAGTAATTAGATTCAGTAGCTTAAAATAGCTGTTAAATATAAGAACGAAACAGTCTATTAATTAAATTTCATTCACACTAGTTATTTAAAGTTTCAAACTATTTTGTAACTCTATATTTCAATTCCTCTTATTGAATAAAATAGCTTAAGTTTTGTTATATTCTGAATATTGATCTTCTGTGTAAATAATGAATCCTGATTTCTGTTATTCTTCTCTGAATATATCTGATCTGGGCCTAATAAGTTGCGAAGGCCCACAACTATGTGAAAATGATACCGGGCTTCTGCTGAACGGGTTTCAGCGTGTTCCTGGGTTTTCAGCACCCAGGAATGTAAATTGGTATGTATTAAGCCCAAAGTCCAGGCCCGTGTAAATAGAAATAAGACCTGGACTTAAAATCTGAAAACAATGAACTAGGGGAAAACCCAAAAATAGAAAACATAGTATACATATTAGGATCAGACTATAAAACTATTAACGGGACGAGCCTCGCATTGAAAACAAAATAGCGGGGCCCCCCCAAATAAATAAGTAAGTTATATATATTAGACTCGGGAAGGTTGCTAGATAATTTCACAACCTTTCCAAAAGATTAAAAAAACCGATAGACGATTTTGGCACGACTTAAAACATACTTTAATACGAGTGCACATTTGATGTGACTCAAATCGTAAATCCCGGCGAAGCCGAAATGTGTTAAAGGTCACAGACGTACTGGTTGCGGTGTGACTCGAAATACGTTTTCGCGACGTTGCAATTCGTAAAATATTCAAGTTGAAACACGTACATATTGTTAAAAGGCATGTAACAAATCATATAAAACCAAGAATGATAGTTGAGCGACCGTGCTAAAACCACGGAATCCGGGAGTGCCTAACACCTTCTCCTGTGTTAACAGAATTCCTTATCCGGATTTCTTGTTGCGCAGACTGATAAAACCAGAGTCAATTTCCTCGGATTCGGGATTAACCGGTGACTTGGGACACTATTATTTTTCCCAAGTGGCAACTCTAAAATTGTAAATAAAATCCCGAACCAATTGTCCTTTATTTTGAAAAACTCCTTCCTCGTTATTATTATATCATTCTCGAGGTATTCATAATATCGAGGTATACCTTATTCTCTTGATTGCGAATTAAACATAAAAGGTAGTAAAAAGGGAGGTGTGACAGCTCTGGCGACTCTGCTGGGGACAAGCAACCCAGAACTTTGGTTCAGGTTTTAAGAATTCAAGCTCGTTAGAATTGCCGTTCTCGGTATTATTTGACTTTGTTACATGCTTTGACCAACATGCTACGTGTTTTATCGCTTTGATATTATGTGGATTGTATATAATAACTGTGCCGAAACCCATTCTCTTCTTTACCTCCGGGGATGTGCTTACTGGTTGAGACTCCCCTTTCTGTTAAGTTATACCCAAAATAAGAAACAGAGGCCGGATAAGTTACAAAGCTGAATGACCCCGCGGGTCACCGGCACGTAGCCCTTTCCTCGATCCGAGTTATCCACTCGGGTACACGGTCTAGCACTTTATGAAATTATAAGATATTGAACATAGGTCTAGGACGATTATTTGCATCATAACTGACTTAGGGGACTCAACACAAGGGTTGGGTTCGTCTAGGACAGGTGACCCGGTAATTAAAGACCGAGCATATTATATGTTGCATTTTAATTGTCTTGGATCATTATGCGGACCGGCAAATTCCCGAGAAAACAAAAAGAGAATATTTTGAAAAAAAAAGAGAGAGATATTGAGATATTAGTGAAAAGTTGTTAGAAAATCGAAAAGAAGATCTAAAAATAGGAAAACCCTTTAACGGGTCCAACCACCCTTTTAGAAAATGACCAAAAAGATATTTTTAGTTTCAAATAATCGAGGTGATCGCTATTTTTGGAAATAGCCGAATGTTCCGAAAGGACGCCGGAAGGCTGTTTTGGCAAAAATGGCCACTTCGAAATCATGTCTTATTCTTTTCAAAATAAAAACCTGAGAAGGTTAGAAAATGAAAATTGGCTTTGAAAACATTTTTTTTTTCTAAATAAAATCGCCTTTAATAAATGTGCAGGATGAGCACAGTACAGAATGAACCCTTCACTTTAATGAATAAAATCCCTTTGGAACTAAGATTATGGTGGAAAGACATGGGACAGGAAGGACAAGATTGGGTCAGATGTTATTTGAAGAACCTTACGGGATTAATGGACATAATTCCCCGTGGCGATATAATTCGAGCACTTGTCACATGCTGGGATCCTGCACATAACGTCCTACATTTCTCATACTTCGAGATCACTCCTACTCTTGAGGAAGTTGCTTACTATATAGGGGAAAATGAGGTTCCCCTAAAAAAGAAATACCCGGTGGCTCCGAGAGCGATAACGGTGTACCGATTCCTCGACTCTCTGAAGATTGCTCGGAACATCCACAACGGGGATTTGGCTAATGGCTTTTGCTCCTTAAACTTCATCTATAGTAGATATGGACATGTCGGTGGTTTCAATAACCCTACGAACAAACTCTGTAATAAGTCAAATCGAGCCAAATGGGAGGAACATAGGCAATTTGCCTTTTTAGTAGCATTTCTCGGGCTAATCATATTCCCAAAAAAGTATGGGCACATTGATACGAGAGTCGTCGGGGTGGCCAGCACTTTGCTCGTGCAAGATAACAGCACATTGGCGCCAATGATTATAGTCGATATCTACCGTGCCCTTACAACATGTAAAGCAGGGCACGACTTCTTTGAGGGATGCAACCTGATTCTACAAATTTGGTTGATAGAACATTTAAGCCGTCATCCTTCGTTCTCAAGTTATGGTCCGTCTGAAAAGACGTGGCTTGAAGAATTCTATACGAGAACAAAAGAAGTTAAGCTGCCGGAGGGGGCAAAAGGTTGGATTTCATACTTACGATCATTGACCGATAGCCAAATCGATTGGGCATACGGATGGTTGCCCCTCGATGAGGTGATATACATGCCGACAGAAGGGTCACAATTCTTGATCATGGGCCTTAAAAGCATTCGGCCTTATGCACTGTACAGGGTACTACGACAGCTTGGGAGATATCAAGTTATACCAAAAGATGGGGACCTCAATTTAAAAGCAATAGAGATTAGTCCGGACGGACAATTCACGGAAGCAAAGATCCGATAGATTTGGAATGAGTGTCAAAGCTTGAAAGTAGACACTTGTGTGGAAAACAGAGCTCAGGGAGAAGTATCTCCAGGGTATGCCGCATGGTATCGTCGGGGTATTGAGCATGATAGACCATTGAAAAGACCTCACATTCAAGATTTGGCCGAGCTGTCTAAGGAATACAGAAATTGGGTGGCCAGAGAAAATGAGTATAGAGCTAAGATCAGCTTGCTAGAGAAACAATTTCGAGATCTCGCATTCGAGAGCAGTTTACAGGCAGCATCTGACGAAGGAGAAAAGAAGCAGCTGAGAAAAGAGAATGAAATCTTAAAGGCTCAAGTTGCAAAACTAAAAATTGCATCCGAGACCCCAGCTCGCGTAGCCCGAGATGAGAAATTGATTGAAAATCTTCGGTGCAAAGTGAATGACTACAGCTTCGATCTTGATAAAGCAGAAAAGGAGTTAGTCAAGGTTCGGAAACAACTGGCCAGAGACGTGTGACGACCCAATGGGGTCATCACTTGTTTTCCTCATTTGTTTTACACTTCCGAGGCCTTGAAAACCTCATTCTATGTTGCCTCGATTTACGTGCATGATCCGGGCATGTAGCCGGAAAGATTTTGTGATAGAAAATATGAATTCTATGAAGAATTTGGAGAAAAATGATATTAATATTGATATAGCTGACTTCGGTCAACATTTTTGGTAAACGGACCTGGACCCAAGATCGGACGGTCCCGGAAGGTCCGTAGAAAAATATGGGACTTGGACATGCGTCCGGAGTCGAATTCTGAGGCCTAGAGCCCAAGTTATGAATTTTTCTGTGAAATTGTTTTGCTGTAATTATTAAAGGAAAATGAATTAAATGACCATGGTATCGGGCTCGTATTTTGGTTCCGACGCCCGGTACAAGTCTTAAATATTATATATGTGCTTTCTGCAAAGTTTGGTGACATTCGGATGTCATTTGATATGTTTTGGACCTTGAGTTCCAAGTTTGAAAGTGTGAAAACCGAAAGTATGAAAATCATGAACTTGAGGCTTGATTTGATGAAAACGATGTTATATTGGCGATGTGCTCGCACGAGCAAGTTTGTAATATGTTTTTGATATTGCGTACATGTTTGGTATGGAGCCCCGAGGGCTCGGGTGAGTTTTGAGTAGGTCCCGAGAGGCCTTAGCCTTAAGTATAATTCAGATGTTCAGTGCAGCAGGTCTCACGCGGCCGCACTACTTTTCTATGCGGTCCGCGTGGAACTGGATCCGAGGGGTTGCGTTTGGCCAGCGCGGCCGCACACCAAAAGTGTGCGGTCCACGTGGCCAGGTTCCGTAGGGTCGCGGTTGATCAACGCGGCCGCACACCAAAACAGTGCGGTCCGCGTGGCCACGTTCCGTAGGTCGCGGTTGATCAGCGCGGCCGCACACCAAAACAGTGCGGTCCGCGTGGCCAGGTTCCGTGGGATCGCGTTTGACTAGCGCGGCCGCGCACCAAAACAGTACGGTCCGCGCTGGGTAGGTCCAGAGGATGCGTATTCCTTCCCCTGTTGGCGCGGCCGCATGGCATTTTTGTGCGGTTCGCGCCTGCTTCCCGAAATAGTATATATAAACCGAATCCTCAGCTATTTTACACTTTGTTTCAAAACCCAAAACGTAACAGGCGATTTTTCAGACAATTCTTCTTCTTCAAAACGATTGGTAAGTAACTTCCACTGTATTTTCCCTACTTTTTAACATCTTTAAACATAAATTCAATTTCAAAACAAGGATTTTTAGTGGGGGAATTGAGAGTTTAGAGTAGAGCTAGGGTTTTCATAAATTGGGGAATTGGACCTCGAATTGAGGTCCGATTTTGAAACAAATCATATATTTGAACTCGTGAGAAAATGGGTAACCGGATTTTGGTCCGAACCCCGAGTTCCGACCACGTAGGGCCAGGGGCATTTTGGGAATTTTTGGGGTAAACCTTGGGAAAACTATTTCTAAACATTCAAACTAAGTTATATAGTACTTATTAATGTAGTGGAATCAATTGTGATTAGATTCGAGCATGTTGAAAGCGGAAATTTCGGGGAAAAAGTTATAATTGAAGCATAATTTGGACTTCAAGGCTAGAGGTAAGTGTTTGTTCTATCCTAGCTTGAGGGAATAGGATTATGTACTATGTGTTATGTGATCGAGTGCGGTGTATGGGCTGTGGTGACGAGCATCCATACACTGGCGTTTTGTATAACCGTGAGTCGTTGTTAATACTTGTTGTGAGACATATTTGAAGATAAATTGTTGAACCCTTGCCGGGTTGTAGAATTGTTATGTTCTCCTTTGATGAGATAGTGATTGCCCTTGCCGGGACTTTGTTGTGATGATTATTGTGTCCCTTGCCGAGGTGGTTCATGATTTATTGTGTTCATTCTTTGACCTTAACTGTGATTGTTATTTGGGCGAGGAAAAGTGATAATGCACGAAGGGTGATGTCGTGCCTTGATTTATTGATTACGCGTGAAGGTTAATGTCGTGCCTTGCTTATTGATTTTTGCACGAAGGTTAATGCCGTGCCATGTTATTGATTATGCACGAAGGATCATGCCGTGCCTTACTGAACCATGTACGAAGGATCATGCCGTACCATGGATGTAAGGATGAGAGTAAAAGCACGAAGGGTGATGTCGTGCACTTTATTTGCTTATTTGGTGAGGATGAGAGTAAAAGAACGAAGGGTGATGCCGTGCAACTATTTGCTACTTCATTGACTTGACATTACTTGTTTCTCATTATACTTGTTTTCCTTGTTGATTTAATAACTGTTGTTAACTGTTGAGTTCTTCTGTGACATGCCTTGTTGCGTTGTTACTTGGTTATTTCTCGTTATCTTGTGGTGTACATATATATAGAACTGCACAGGTTTATGTGGGTGTCTGGTCCTAGGCTTGTCACTACTTCGCTGGGATAGGCCAGGCACTTACCAGCACATGGGGTCGGTTGTGCTGATACTGCACTTCTGTGCGTTTTTGCACGGGTCCAGGTTTCAATCAGGAGCAGCAGCAGTAGATCTTTGGCGTGGGTGTTGATCATATTTGAGACCGAGGTAGCTTGCAGGCGTCCGCAGGCCCGACGTCTCTTCCTTTTATTTATGTTATTAGCTGTAGTCTCCTTGTTCCGAGACAAACAGATTATGTTATATTTTTTTCAGACCTTTATGTATAGTATTCATGTAGTAGTTCGTGAGTTGGTGACTCCACGTCTTGGGTAGAGGATTTCAGTATCAGTTTACCTTGAAACTACTTATTCCGCACTTGTTTAATTAAGGTTATGTTTTTTATTGTTAAATTGTCTATGAAATATTGCAAAAAAAGCAGGATAGTGTGAATGAAGTGGCTTGCCTAGCTACCACGAGTAGGCGCCATCACGATCCCGATGTTGGGGGAAAAATCCGGGTCGTGACAAGTTGGTATCAGAGCTCTAGGTTACATAGGTCTCACCACTCACGAACAAGCTTAGTAGAGTTTGAGAGGTAGGTACGGAGACGTCTGTACTTGTCCTCCAGAGTCTATTGAGTTCAGAAAGAGTCTCTCATTTGTTCCTTCTTGTCGTGCGATTTGTCCTTCAAATACCGATTGAACTTCTACTCTATCCTTTCGCAGATGGTGAGGACACGCGCTTCTTCGTCCACTGACCAACAGCCCGAGCCCCAGGCAGCTCCCCTGAGGGGCAGGGGCCGAGGCCGCATTGGGGGCCGTGGTAGGGGTAGAGCTCAGCCCCCGGCAGCTATTCCAGAGATGGAGCCTCATATTGAGACTGGCGAGGAGGTTCCAGTCCCAGCAGCTCTAGTGGGCCCAGCTCAGGTCCCGGGAGAGGCCTTATTTACCCCGGATCTTCGGGAGGCTTTGGTCAGGATAGCGGGTTTTATGGACAGTGTTGCCAGAGCAGGTTTATTACCAGTTGCACCAGCCGCTTCTCGGGCTGGAGGAAGGGCCCAAACTCCTATTGCCCATACTCCGGAGCCAGTAGCTCCTCAGCCTCGGGCACCGGTGGTTCAGCCAGCTATGGCCACTTAGTCAGGTACCACGGCTCAGGCTGGAGATAGAGCGGCCATGACTTCTGATTCTTTATGGAGACTTGATCGGTTCTCCAAGATGTTTATCACTACCTTCAGCGGTGCCACATCAGAGGATCCTCAGGATTTCTTATTCAGTTGCCATGAGATTCTCAAGACTATGGGGATAGTGGAGTCCAATGGAGTTGGCTTCTGTACATTCAGGCTTTCTGGATCCACCAAGACTTGGTGGAGGGATTATTGTTTGACTCGACCAACAGGGTCCCCGGCTTTATCATGGGATCAGTTTGCAGAGTTATTTCTGGAGAAGTTTCTCCCTGTTACTCAGCGGGATGCACTTCGGATGCAGTTTGAGCGCCTCCAGCAGGGCACTATGACTGTCACTCAGTACGAGATGAGATTTGTTGATTTGGCATGTCATGCAGTGGTGATACTTCCCACAGAGCGGGAAAGGGTCCACAGGTTCATAGATGGGCTTAATCAGCCAATTAGACTCCAGATGGCTCTGGGAGTGGGGAGTAATATATCATTTCAGGAGGCAGCTAATGCAGCACGTAGAGTTGAGATGGCTCTTGTTCGGGAAGGTGGTTATTCTTCAGACAAGAGGGCTCGTCATTCAAGCAAGTTTAGTGGTTCTTCTTTTGGTGGCAGGGAATCTTTCGATAGGGGCCAGTCTTCCAGGCCTTTCCATCCCGCCCTTCAGGCTTCACAAGATGGACCAGGCGATCGTGGGTTTCGTGAGCAGTATTCAGATCTATCTCCTATTAGTGCCCATCCTCTTTAGAATGTTCATGGAGGCCATTCAGGTCATCAAGGCCAGCGGCCCCATCAGCCTAAGAGTTGCTACGGTTGTGGTGACCCAGGTCATCTTGTCAGATTCTTGCTCTCGAGCAGCGGGCAACACTCAGCAGCGGGGTCCTCGCCCCATGATTCAGGCCCCAGCTGACCCACAACATGCCCAGCCATCCAGGGGTGGGGGTAGACATCGTAGAGGTGGAGGTCGAGACCGTAGAGATGGAGACCGTCCGGCCAGAGGTAGAGGTCAGCCAGTGGATGACCGTCCTAGAGACATAGCTCAGAGGGGAGGTGCCGATCCCTGATTCTATGCTTTACCAGCTAGGCCAGACGAAGAGGCATCAGATACTGTGATTACAGGTATCATTATTGTTTGTGGCAGAGGTGCTTCAGTATTATTTGACCCTGGGTCTACATATTCATATGTGTCTTCCTACTTTGCACCGTATTTGGCCGTACCTAGCTATGCTCTGGATTTCCAGTTTATGTGTCTACACCAGTGGGCGACTCCATTGTAGTCGACCGGGTACATTGCTCGTGCGTAGTTATCTTTGGGGGTCTAGAGACCCGTGTTGATCTGTTGCTTTTAGACATGGTGGATTTTGATGTCATATTGGGGATGGACTGGTTGTCCCCATACCATGCTATTCTAGATTTTCATGCCAAGACTGTGACCTTGGCCTTGCCAGAATCACCCCGACTAGAGTGGAAAGGTACCTCAAGCCACTCCGTTCGCACCGTTATTTCCTATGATAAGGCTCGACGCATGGTCGAGAAGGGGTGTCTAGTTTATCTGGCTTATGTTCGTGATTCCAGCGCAGAAGTTCCTTCTATTGACTCAGTCCATACTGTATGGGAGTTTCCTGAGGTTTTTCCTTCAGACCTGCCGGGCATGCCACCCGAAAGGGATATTGATTTCAATATTGATCTGGCACCGGGCACTCAGCCCATCTCTATTCCACCCTATCGTATGGCCCCGTCGAAGTTAAAAGAGTTAAAAGATCAGTTGCAAGACCTTCTGGAGAAGGGCTTTATCAAGCCCAGTATTTCCCCCTAGGGAGCACTTGTATTATTTGTGAAGAAGAAAGATGGCTCGATGCGGATGTGTATTGATTACTGGCAATTGAACAAAGTAACAATAAAGAATAAGTATCCACTACCGAGGATTGATGATTTGTTTGACCAGCTCCAGGGAGCGAGGGTGTTCTCAAAGATAGACTTGAGGTCAGGCTACCATCAGCTGAAGATCAGGGCGGCTGACATTCCTAAGACAGCCTTTCGCACTAGATATGGGCATTATGAGTTCTTGGTCATGTCCTTCGGGTTGACCAATGCTCCAACAACATTCATGGAGTTGATGAATCGGGTGTTCAGGGCTTATCTAGATCTGTTCGTGATAGTATTTATAGATGATATCCTGGTATACTCCCGCAACAAGGAAGAGCACGAGCAACACCTCAGAGTGGTTCTTCAGACTCTGAAGGATAATCGACTATATGCCAAGTTTTCAAAATGCAAGTTTTGGTTGAGTTCGATGGAATTTCTAGGTCATATCGTTTCAATAGAAGCTATTCAGATAGACCCAAAGAAGATTGAGGCAGTCCAGAATTGGCCTCGACCAGCTTCAGTGACTGAGATCCGGAGTTTCTTGGGGTTAGCCAGTTACTACCGTCGATTTGTAAAGGGGTTTTCTTCTATTGCAGCCCCGATGACCAGGTTGACCCAGAAGGGTGCCCAGTTCCAGTGGTCAGATAAGTGTGAGGCGAGCTTCCAAAAGCTCAAGACAGCCTTGACTACAATACTAGTACTGATACTACCTACGGGTGCAGGGCCTTATACAGTTTATTGTGACGCATCTCGTACGGGGCTTGGAGCGGTACTGATGCAGGATGGTAAGGTTATCGCTTATGCTTCGAGACAGCTAAAAATACATGAGAAGAATTATCCAGTCCATGATCTTGAGCTAGCAGCAGTGGTTCATGCCTTAAAAATCTGGAGGCATTATCTATATGGTGTGATGTGTGAGGTATACACTGATCACAAGAGCCTATAGTATTTGTTCAAGCAAAAGAAGTTGAATCTACGACAGCGGAGATGGTTAGAGTTGCTGAAAGACTATGATGTTAGTATCCTATATCACCTAGGTAAGGCCAATGTAGTGGCCGATGCATTGAGTAGAAAGTCCGCCAACATGGGTAGTCTTGCATTCATTCCGGTCAGTCAGAGACCATTTGCTCTAGATTTCCAGGCCTTAGCCAACCAGTTCGTGAGATTAGACATTTCTGAGCCTAGCAGGGTGTTGGCCTGCACGGTCGCTCGTTCTTCTCTATTAGAGCGTATCCGTGAGAGGCAATTTGATGATCCTCATTTGCGTGATTTGAGAGATACAGTACAGCGGGGAGGTGTCACGAAGGTAAATCTGGATGATGATGGGGTATTGAGATTGCAGGGTTGAGTTTGTGTGCCCAATGTCGAAGGGATTCGAGAGTTGATCTTAGTGGAGGCCCACAGTTCGCGGTATTCTATTCACCTGGGCGCCGCAAAGATGTACCAGGACTTACGGCAGCACTATTGGTGGCGCAGAATAAATAAAGATATCATTGCGTACGTCGCTCGGTGTCTAAATTGTCAGCAGGTGAAATATGAGCACTAGAGGTCTGGTGGTGTATTCTAGAGGATTGAAATTCCCGAGTGGAAATGGGAGCGGATCACTATGGACTTCATTACTAGACTTCCTTTGACTCGGAGGAAATTTGATGCTATTTGGTTCATTGTCGATAGGCTGACCAAGTTAGCACACTTCATTCCAGTATCTGTCTCCTACTCATCAGAGAGGTTAGCAGAGATTTACATCAGGGAGATCGTTCGTCTCCATGGGTTGCCGGTATCTATTATCTCTGATCGGGGTACCCAGTTTACCTCGCAGTTCTGGAGAGCGGTCCAGCAGGAGTTAGGCACCCAGGTTCAGCTGAGTACACCTTTTCATCCTCAGACGGATGGTCAGTCCGATAGGACTATTCAGATTCTAGAGGACATGCTTCGAGCCTGTGTCATTAATTTCGGAGGCTCGTGGGACCCGTTTCTGCCATTAGCAGAGTTCGCCTACAATAACAGCTACCAGTCCAGCATCCAGATGGCCTCGTATGAGGCATTGTATGGTAGGCGATGTCGATCTCCAGTCGGATGGTTTGAGTCGGGGGAGGCTCGGTTGTTGGGTATAGATTTAGTTTAGGAGGCCTTGGATAAGGTCAAGACTATCTAGGAGAGATTGCGTTCAGCTCAGTCCAAATAGAAGACTTATGCCGATCATAAGGTTCGAGATGTAGATTTCATGGTTGGTAAGCGAGTGTTGCTCCGAGTGGCGCCTATGAAGGGCATGATGAGGTTCGGGAAGAAGGGCAAGCTCAGTCCTAGGTATATTGGCCCATTTGAGATTCTAGATCGAGTGGGAAGGGTGGCTTACAGACTAGCTCTGCCGCCTAGCTTATCAGCCGTACATCCAGTTTTTCATGTATCTATGCTTCGGAGATACCACGGCGATCCCACACATGTGTTAGACTTCAGTACTGTCCAATTGGACAATGATCTATCCTACGAGGAGGAGCCGGTAGCTATTCTAGACCGGCAGGTTCGATAGTTGAGGTCAAAGAGTTATCCTTCTATGCGTGTTCAGTGGAGAGGTCAGCCTCCTGAGGCATCGACCTGGGAGTTCGAGTCTGATATGCGGAGCCGCTACCCACATTTGTTCCCCGACTCAGGTACTTCCTTCTCTTGTCCGTTCGAGGACGAACGATTGTTTTAGAGGTGGAGAATGTGACGACCCAATGGGGTCATCACTTGTTTTCCTCATTTGTTCTACACTTCCGAGGCATTGAAAACCTCATTCTATGTTGCCTCGATTTACGTGCACGATCCGGGCATATAGCTAGAAAGATTTTGTGATAGAAAATATGAATTCTATGAAGAATTTGGAGAAAAATGATATTAATATTGATATAGTTGACTTCGGTCAATACTTTTGGTAAACGAACCCGAACCCGAGATCGGACGGCCCCGGAAAGTCCGTAGGAAAATATGGGACTTGGACATGCGTCCGGAGTCAAATTCTGAGGCCTAGAGCCCAAGTTATGAATTTTTCT
Source organism: Nicotiana noctiflora (assembly GCA_032618575.1). Classification (NCBI taxonomy): domain Eukaryota; kingdom Viridiplantae; phylum Streptophyta; class Magnoliopsida; order Solanales; family Solanaceae; genus Nicotiana; species Nicotiana noctiflora. Next base: position 168,324 of record JASVEL010010265.1, read on the forward strand.
GTGAAATTATTTTTGCTGTAATTATTAAAGAAAATGAATTAAATGACCATGGTATCGGGCTCGTATTTTGGTTCCGATGCCCGGTACAAGTCTTAAATATTATATATGTGCTTTCAGCAAAGTTTGGTGACATTCGGATGTCATTTGATATGTTTTGGACCTTGAGTTCCAAGTTTGAAAGTTTGAAAACAAAAAGTATGAAAATCGTGAACTTGAGGCTTGATTTGATGAAAATGATGTTATATTGGCGATGTCATCGCACAAGCAAGTTTGTAATATGTTTTTGATGTTGCATACATGTTTGGTATGGAGCCCCGAGGGCTCGGGTGAGTTTTGAGTAGGTCCCGAGAGGCCTTAGCCTTAAGTATAATTCAGATGTTCAGTGCAGCAGATCTCACGCGGCCGCACTACATTTCTGTGCGGTCCGCGTGGAACTGGATCCGAGGGGTTGCGTTTGGCCAGCGCGGCCGCACACCAAAAGTGTGCGGTCCACGTGGCCAGGTTCCGTAGGGTCGCGGTTGATCAGCGCGGCCGCACACCAAAACAGTGCGGTCCGCGTGGCCAGGTTCCGTAGGGTCGCAATTGATCAGCGCGGCCGCACACCAAAACAGTGCGGTCCGCGTGGCCAGGTTCCGTGGGGTCGCATTTGACCAGCGCGGTCGCGCACCAAAACAGTGCGGTCCGCGCTGGGTAGGTCCAGAGGATGCGTATTCCTTCCCCTGTTGGCGCGGCCGCATGGCATTTTTGTGCGGTCCGCGCCTGCTTCCCGAAATAGTATATATAAACCGAATCCTCAGCTATTTTACACTTTTTTTCAAAACCTAAAACATAAGAGGCGATTTTTCAGACAATTCTTCTTCTTCAAAACGATTGGTAAGTAACTTCCACTGTATTTTCCCTACTTTTTAACATCTTTAAACATAAATTCAATTTCAAAACAAGGATTTTTAATGGGGGAATTGGAAGTTTAGAGTAGAGCTAGGGTTTTCATAAATTGGGGAATTGGACCTCGAATTGAGGTCCAATTTTGAAACAAATCATATATTTGAACTCGTGAGGGAATAGGTAACCGGATTTTCGTCCGAACCCCGAGTTCCGACCACGTGGGGCCAGGGGTGTTTTGGGAAATTTTGGGGTAAACCTTGGGAAAACCATTTCTTAGCATTCAAACTAAGTTATATAGTTCTTATTAATGTAGTGGAATCAATTGTGATTAGATTCGAGCAAGTTGAAAGCGGAAATTTCGGGGAAAAAGCTATAATTGAAGCATAATTTGGACTTCAAGGCTAGAGGTAAGTGTTTGTTCTATCCTAGCTTGAGGGAATAGGATTATGTGCTATGTGTTATGTGATCGAGTGCGGTGTATGAGCTGTGGTGACGAGCATCTATACACTAGCGTCTTTCATGACCGTGAGTCGTTGTTAATACTTGTTGTGAGACATATTTGAAGATAAATTGTTGAACCCTTGCCGGGTTGTACAATTGTTATTGTTCTCCCTTGCTGGGACTTGTTGTGAAATGAGATAGTGATTGCCCTTGCCGAGACTTTGTTGTGATGATTATTGTGTCCCTTGCCGGGATGGTTCATGATTTATTGTGTTCATTCTCTGCCCTTAACTGTGATTGTTATTTGGGTGAGGAAGAGTGATAACACACGAAGGGTGATGCCGTGCCTTGATTTATTGATTATGCACGAAGGTTAATGTCGTGCCTTGCTTATTGATTTTTGCACAAAGGTTAATGCCGTGCCATGTTATTGATTATGCACGAAGGATCATGCCGTGCCTTGTTATTGAACCATGTACGAAGGATCATGCCGTACCATGGATGTAAGGATGAGAGTAAAAGCACGAAGGGTGATGCCGTGCACTTTATTTGCTTATTTGGTGAGGATGAGAGTAAAAGCACGAAGGGTGATGCCGTGCAACTATTTGCTGCTTCATTGACTTGACATTACTTGTTTCTCATTATACTTGTTTTCCTTGTTGATTTAATAACTGTTGTTAACTGTTGAGTTCTTCTGTGACATTCCTTGTTGCGTTGTTACTTGGTTATTTCTTGTTATCTTGTGGTGTACATATATATAGAACTGCATAGGTTTATGTGGGTGTCTGGTCCTAGGCTTGTCACTACTTCGCCGGGATAGGCCAGGCACTTACCAGCACATGGGGTCGGTTGTGCTGATACTGCACTTCTGTGCGTTTTTGCACAGGTCCAGGTTTCGATCAGGAGCAACAGCAGTAGATCTTTGGCGTGGGAGTTGATCATATTTGAGACTGAGGTAGCTTGCAGGCGTCCGCAGGCCCGGCGTCTCTTCCTTTTATTTATGTTATTAGTTGTAGTCTCCTTGTTCCGAGACAAACAGATTATGTTATATTTTTTTCAGACCTTTATGTGTAGTATTCATGTAGTAGTTCTTGAGTTGGTGACTCCACGTCTTGGGTAGAGGATTTCAGTATCAGTTTACCTTGAAACTGCTTATTTCTATTTTTATAAAGTCTTCCGCACTTGTTTAATTAAGGTTATGATTTTGGTTGTTAAATTGTCTATGAAATATTGCAAAAAAAATAGGATAGTGTGAATGAAGTGGCTTGCCTAGCTACCACGAGTAGGCGCCATCACGATCCCGATGTTGGGGGAAAAATCCGGGTCGTGACAAGACACCGAGGAAAGAGCTAGAATGGTTCAGCAACTGCAAGATAAACACAAAGTTGAGGTAGCTCGATTGAGAAAGAAAGTCATTACAGCCGCAGTCAAAAGTAGCAAGATAAGCAAAGAGTTTGAAGAAGAAAAAGAGCATTGTTACACGGCTATGGCTCGATTAGAATTTGAGTTGCAACGACTACAGAAAGAGAACCAACAAACCTTAGACACTCGCGCCAAACAGATCAATAGGCTGCTTCAAGAAAAAGGGGTCATTGGAGAAAGAATCGTCAATATTGCTATGTACATCACCAAAAAATGCCAATTGTGTGAAGATATGTCCCAGGCAACATTCACATCAGCCGTAAAGTTCTTTGTAAAGCAAGTCATGTCTGGCCTAGATAAACTCCAAAGTGGATTGGCATATAGGCCCACGGCAAGACCGAACGACGTCTCGCAAGCATTAGGAGCATTAATGTACTCATAGGGCATGCATTTTGTATCTGTATTCGTTTTGCATTAGTAGCACAACATCATTTTGTAATCAATATTTTTGAGTATCAATGAAGAAGTTCAAAATAAGTTGTTATCATTCTTTTTCGCTTTATACCAATTGTCTGGGAGATAGGCAAATATGTAGGAACAAAAAGGCAAAATTGAAAATAAAAAAATTGAGAATGAAAATATAGAAAGAAGAAAAAAAGAGAAAAAAATAAAAGAAAAAAGAAAGAAAAAAAGAGAGAGAAAAAGAAGATGAATGGAAAAGAGAATGAAAAAGAAGAGAGAAAAAGAAGATGAATGTTGATTCAAAAAGGAATAAATACAGGAATGATGCATAATGATCAAAGGCAAAAGTTGTGATTTTTAATCATTACATTCTACCCCTTTATGAACTAACTATTAACAAGTGTTGTTGTTGATGAGAATCAGATTAGAGCTAGCAACTGGCATTCTGGCATATCATCACTACAACACACGATCAAAAGCTATGTCTAAGGCTGTGACTCAGGAGATTGAACCTACGATCATGGACCCAGTACAGGAAGAAGAGGTTTTGGATGTTGCAAGTATGAAAGAGGAAAAGTATAAGCTAAAGCAGCAAATGTCGGAAATGTACCAAGCCTGGTCAAGGGGTCAACCTTTACCCACATATCCAGCCAATCCAGCATATGTCCCGCAAATCCTAATCCCGATCCACCTACCATGAACTCATCCTCCACGTACCCAAATTACCAACACTACTATGCCACAACTTCACAGGCACCACCACCACTATCCAAACAGATCCCACCTCAACCACCACAGGTCGCCCCGGTATATGTGGCACCATCACCTGTTGCTCTGCATAAATCGTCAAGTGAACCAGTGTTCCAGGTGCAAGACACACATTAATATCTGTCGGAGCCAACATTTAGACAGCATGACTCCTATACCCCACTTATGGAGATGATGGAAGAAAAGCCCGTGGAACTTGGAGCAAGAAGAAATGGCACGAAAGATGAGAAGTTTAGAACAATATTTCCGTAACATACAAGGGCTAGGAGGCCAAGTGAGCGTCGCATATAAAGATTTGTGTTTGTTTCCAGAAGTGCATCTCCCGGTTGGATTCAAGCTACCTAAGTTCGACATGTATGATGTACACGGGGATCCGGTAGCCCATCTAAGGGGTTATTGTAGCAAGATGCGTGGTGCAGGGGGAAGAGATGAATTGTTGATGGCTTATTTTAGCCCGAGTTTGAGCGGTTCTGCGCTGGAGTGGTATACACGTCAGGTTCACACTAGATGGTTCATCTGGGATGATCTAGCTCAGTCATTTGCTAACCACTTCTAGTACAATTTGGAGATAATTCAAGACAGGTTGTCGCTAACAAAGATGGAAAAGAAGCCCGGGGAAAGTTTCCGGGAGTACGGCTTTAGATGGAGGGAATAAGCAGCACGAGTGGATCCTCCTATGAAGGAAACATAAATGGTGGATTGTTTTCTACAGGCCTTAGAGCCTACTTACTATGGTCATCTGGTATTAGCTACTGGTAAAACTTTTAATGAAGCGGTGAAAATGGAGAGTTTCGTAGAGGAAAGATTGAAAACCAATAAAATTATGAGCTTTTCGGCTACCAACGCCACGAACCAGGCAATACAAACCGGAAATGGGGCATCTATCGGTAAAAAGAAGAAGGAAGAGGTTGCAGTTGGTGAAAGTAGACCGTGGTCTCGGGGCCAAAATACATACCATCACCCACCTCGTCCATACCAATCAAACCCACCAACACCTTACAACCCACCTCCACCATATTATCCACCCACTACCCCACATTACTCTGTCCCACATGCTCAACATTACCTACCGCCTCCAAATATATGGCGAGCCCAAACTCCACCAAGCGTCTACCACACACAAAACACCTACCCACCTTCGAGAACATATAAAAATCCAAATAGACCCAGCTTTTGTCCAGATCCGGAAGTGAGAAACAGAGCCCAACCAAAGAAAACATTCACTCTATTGGGGGAGTCTTACACCAGTCTTTATCATCGCCTGAAGGAGTTGGGGATGCTAAGCCCAATTGAGCCAAAACTTCCAAACCCACCACCTAGAAACATTGATCAGTTAGTCAGATGTGAATATTGCTCCAGTGCGCCGGGGCATGATACTGAAAAGTGTTGGCACTTGAAATGTGCTATACAGGAACTCATTGACACTAGGAGTATCGAGGTGCAGGCTCCAGAAGCTCCTAATATTACTCAGAATCCATTACCAGCTCATCATGAGACGCACATGATAGAGTTAGAACAAGGAGAAAGCAGCAAGAAATTATCCCAATCGGTGATGATGATAAAAGCCAATAGCAAAGTGGAAAAAGAGGTTGATAAAGAGAAAGCGACAGCCGAGTTACCAGTGAAAAAGCCGCCAGTGGTTGAAACTATGAAAATTGTGGTTCCAGGAGCTAAACCATTTTTGACAGTAAAAGGAGCATACGTGGAACCTGTAGTCATAAAATCGGTGGTGCAAATACCAGTGGTTGATACTAAATACCTTGGAACTACAACAAAGTCACAGTGATGTATAGGGGAAAGGAGGTTACAGGAGAGGTCAATGAAACACATGGCCTAACTCGTTCCGGGCGATGATTTGCCCCGGAAGAGTTAAGGAAAATGAAAGTGGTGAAGGAGAACCATGTAAAGAAAGTGGTTTCTGAAGAAGAAGTAGAAGAGTTTTTGAAAAAGATAAAAGCTCAAGACTATTCGATAGTGGAACAGCTGAGAAAGATGCCTGCACAAATTTCATTATTAATCCATTCAGAAGAGCACAGAAAGGCGTTATTGAAGATTCTGAACGAAGCACATGTCCCCGAGAAAATCTCAGTTTGCCATCTTGAAAAGATCACGAACAAAATTTTTGAGACAAACAAGATAACATTCTCGGATAATGAATTTCCAATTGAAGGGACAGAGCTCAATAAAGCACTTTATCTCACCGTCAAAAGTGAAGAATCTGTGGTTACTCGGGTCCTAGTAGATAACGGGTCAAGTGCAAACATTTGTCCGCCCTCAACTCTGGGAAAGCTGAAGATTAATCTTGATAGAATCCGTCGAAACAGTGTAAGTGTACGGGGGTTTGACGGAGGAAGCAAAAATACTTTGGGAGACATTGTTCTGAAGTCACCATTGGACCGGTTGACTTTACCATGGAGTTCCAGGTGTTAGACGTTACTGTTTCTTATAATCTATTATTGGGACGTTCGTGGATTGACGCGGCCAAAGCTGTACAATCTTCCCTGCACCAGATGGTCAAATTCGAATGGGAACAGCAGGAAATTACAGTGCATGGAGATGATGATGTCTGTAACACTATAATGCCTTTTGAAGAAACCGAAGAGGACAAGGGCCCATGGGTGTATCAGGTGACGGATACTGTGGTAGTTAACAAGATATCCGAAGGAGAGAGCATGCCAATTCCTGAAGTAGCACCAACAGCAGTAATGGTGGCTAAAGAAATGATTAGAAATGGGTTTGCACCGGGAAAAGGTTTGGGGATAGCTTTGCAGGGGATAACGCAACGTGTTCACTTGCCAGGAAATAATGAAACCTTTGGCCTGGCCTTTAAACCTACTTATACCGACATCCAAAGAGCCAAAAGAATGAAAAAGAAAAGTTGGACTCTCCCGAAACCAATTCCAAAATTATCCGACACCTTCACTAGGCCTGGTACACAAAGACATTTGACAACTGCTGTGCCAAGATATGCTGAAATAAGGCCAGATGCGGAGCTTCTCGCAAGGTTTGAAATGTTGTTCGGGGATGTAAACATGTTGGAGATGGGTGAGGGGACGAGTAATATGGATGCCCAGTTTGTGGGACCCAGTGCTGCACTTAATAATTGGGAAGCTACTCCTCTTCTGATCAGGAGGGAGTTGTGGTAGTTAGCCTTAAAAATATACCATCTTTCCCAAAGCTGTTTTATTTTTGTAATCCCACACCCCACTAAAATCAAATGTACCCAACCTCTGTTATCTTTTTGAAAAATATCAATGAAATGCAATTTCTTCTTTTTTCTTCACTTTTGCCTTGTTTTTATTATTTTTCTTCTTTTTGTACAGTTCAATATTCACTGATTCTGATGATATGTCATGCATGAAGGATTCCCGGCCCAATCTTGACAATCGAATAGTTATACAAGAGATTGATAATGAAAGTGAAATAGAATATGAAGATGAAGAAACACTGGAGGAAATCAATAAAGATTTGAATCAATATGAGGAAAAACCCAAACCAAACTTAAATGAGACAAAATCTATTAATCTGGGGAGTGAGGAAACAAAGATCAGTGTACACCTAGAGGCTTCCCTCGGAGAAGATCTAATAAAGTTATTACATGAATACAAGGACATATTTGCTTGGTCCTATGATAACATGCCCGGACTCAGCACTGATCTGGTGGTACATAAATTGCCCATTTATCCAGAATGTCGGCCGGTAAAACAGAAGTTGAGAAAGTTTAAAACGGACATCAGCGTGAAAATAAAAGAAGAGGTTAATAAGAAGTTTGAGGCAAAGGTCATACGAGTTACTAAATACCCCACTTGGTTAGCGAATGTTGTGCCAGTGCCGAAGAAAGATGGAAAAACCAGGGTGAGTGTCGACTACAGAGACCTCAACAAGGCTAGTCCAAAGGATGATTTTCCATTGCTGAATATCCATATATTCATCGACAATTGTGCCAAGCATAAAATTGGCTCTTTTGTAGATTGTTATGTGGGTTATCATCAGATCCTAATGGATGAAGAAGATGCAGAGAAGACAGCTTTTATCACGCCTTGGGGAACATACTGCTATAGAATGATGCCGTTTGGGTTGAAGAATGCCGGAGCTACTTCAATGAGGGCAATGACCACTATGTTTCATGATATGATGCACCGATAAATAGAAGTGTATGTGGACGATGTCATCATAAAGTCCAAAAAGCAATATGATCATATTAAAGACTTGAGGAAGTTTTTTCAGAGGCTCCGAAGATATAATCTTAAGCTCAATCCAGCAAAATGTGCTTTTGGGGTGCCTTCAGGGAAGCTATTGGGATTTATAGTAAGTCGGCGAGGCATTGAATTAGATCCATCAAAGATAAAATCAATCCAGAATTTGCCTCCGCCGAAGAACAAGAAGGAAGTAATGAGCTTACTAGGCAGGCTGAACTATATTAGCAGGTTCATTGCTTAGCTAACATCAACATGTGAGCCTATTTTCAAATTGTTGAAGAAAGATGCAGCGGTGAAGTAAACCGATGAATGTCAAGTAGCCTTCGATAAGATTAAGGAATATTTGGCTAGTCCTCCAGTGTTAGTTCCTCTAGAACCGGAAAGATCTTTGATCTTATATTTGATAGTGCTAGACAACTCTTTTGGTTGTGTACTGGGGCAGCATGATGAGACGCGAAAGAAAGACCAGGCGATATATTACCTCGATAAAAAGTTCACATCTTACGTGGTAAAATATACTCAATTGGAGAGAACGTGTTGTGCTCTAACGTGGGTTGCTCAAAAACTGAAACATTACCTGTCAGCTTATACCACATATTTGATATTACGATTAGATCCTTTGAAGTATATATTTCAGAAGCCCATGCCTACAGGAAGACTTGCTAAATGGCAGATTATGCTCACAGAATTTGACATCATTTATGTAACACGTACGGAAATGAAGGCGCAAGCAGTTGCAGATCATCTAGCAGAAAATCCAGTAGATGATAAATATGAGCCACTAAAGACATATTTTCCGGATGAGGAGGCAATGGATGTTGAAGAAATAGAGCAAAGTGATAAGCCAGGTTGGAAAATATATTTCGACGGAACCGTCAATAGTAAAGGAGTTTGAATTGGAGCAGTACTTATTTCATAAACGGGTCAGCACTATCCCGTAACCGCTCAGCTTTGATTTTTCTGTACCAACAATATGGCCGAATATGAAGCGTGTATATTAGGATTAAGGATGGCAATAGATATGGGTGTTCAAGAGATTTTGGTCATGGGTGACTCGGATCTTTTGATACATCAAATTCAGGGAGAATGGGAGACAAGAGATTTGAAATTGATACCTTATCGGCATTGTCTACATGAGTTGTCCCAAAGATTCCAATCTATAGAGTTCAAACATATCCCAAGAATGCACAACGAAGTTGCAGATGCTCTGGGACATGACCGGCACCTGACCGGGTTGCCCCAGTCAAGCGGACCTGGGTGCCTTTCATTCCCACGCGTTACCCCTGTGTTGATTGTTTCTCATTAACCAAATATTTTACCAATAATGACTTATTTCATAATGCATAAACATAACCATGTGATTGATTCACTAACAAGTTCATATTTTATATTTACAACGCCCCATACATATACATAGGCCACAATCCCACAGTTTACATGTCTATGAAGCCTCTAGGATACAAAAGGGAATAAAATACTTGCCGGTAACAAGGCTCCGGCTATACCTTACAAAACCAAAATGAAGTCTTAACAAAGGTGGCATGAACCACACCAGGCCCCGAGAAAGAAAGGGGCTCACCAAAACGGGCAGTGGAAGGAGAAGGATACTACTGCCGATGAGCTGAAGTGCCTGCTACTGATCCACCTACAATCATGACACGAATGTAGCGCCCCCGGCAAAAGGGGCGTCAGTACACTTGAATTGTACTGGTATGTATGGACAAACCTTGTCCCAAGTAAACTCAAGCCATTAAATTTCATCAACAATTAATTAAGCCAACCAACCATGTTTCCACATTTTTCCTCATTTCAAATAATTCTCACACAAAGCACTTTCTACGATCAACCAATTTAACAATAACCAATCAATCACGTAAAGCACAAGTAGTCAAACAAAGGGCAATCAGTGCCCCACAGGTTGCAAACTCTCCTGTCGTCTCCTTTCACAATTTCACATTATTGATTTTTGTATCAATTTTCAATAGCGATTTCGATCGCTTTCCATCCTTATTGCCCCTGACCACCCTTATTACCTCGGCCACCCTTATCACCCCAACCCACACCTTATTTCCCACGTTGCGGCGCGCAACACGACCCCGCCTTACAGTTGAAAACACAACAATTTCAAACAGCAGATAAGGTACTACACACAATTTCAACAAGTTCAAATAAGCAACTTGCACATTGTTTCATGTTCTCAATTACTTATGAAGCCAATATCACAACCAAGTTACAATATTTCCATAATCAAGAATATTCACACAAGTATGTTCAACAATTTTCCACAATTCAAGTGTTTCATCTCTTTCCACAATAAACCAATTCTCGAGTGTTTCGTTTTCTTTCCACAAAGTGCCATATAGGCCATCATAAGTATTATTCACAATTCTTTACCCAATTCAACTCTCATTTAACTTTCGGTTCATATTCTATACCACATCACTCATATTTCAACAACAACTTTGAGAATTTCACACAATTTGTCAAATTAACATTAACCAAGCAATTTTCACACATATAGGCGATTTCACAAGAATCAAAATTAGCCATACATACCTGGTGATGAGTTTTCTTCCTACTTTATGCTTACCCAAGATATCCTACTCTTGCCAACCTTGTTCTTGAAGACTCTTACTTCTACTCACTTCTTTTACTAGAAATCAAGTTCAATAATCATGTATGAGTGTAAAAATTCTATTTTCAAAAGCTATTATATGCAAACCTCTCTTTACCCAATTAAAACTGAAAATCAAAGAAAATAGTTAGGGTTTTTACCTTGAAAAGATTGGGGAAGTTGAATCCTTGCCCTAAGATCCCTTGGAATTAAGATAGTTGGAACAATCTTTGAAGATGAAAGATTTCTCTCTCTAAAAACCCTCTTCTCTCTCTAATTTTGGTAAGATGATATGATAAAATGAAGAAGAAGTGTGTTATATTAAAGAAGAGATCGGGTCAAAATGTTACAAAAATCGGGGCCGGGGTCAATTATGCGGTGCACTATGCGACCGCAGAATCAACATGCGGTCCGCATAGTGACCGCAGAATTGCCCCAAATTTTACACAGGTTCTGTTAAGGAATGCGGCCAGAATGCGGTCCGCATGCTTGATCCGCGGTCGCAAAGTGCACCGCAGATTTGACATGCGATCGCATATCGACCGCACTTCAACACGATTTTGGGAAACTCTCTGGAATGATTTGCGGCAAGAATGCGGTCCGCATGTCAGGTTTGCGATCGCATTCTTGACCGCATATTGGACACTTTTCGGAAAAATTAATTCTCTACATTTTTGAAACTTAAATCACTACCAAGGGTCCGAACCGCGGCGAGCTTGAATTCTACGCATTCCTAACACATTATTCGGACCATGACACCACAGCTACTAGGTTTTATGCACAAATTTTTTTACGGGGCCTTACACAGATGCTCTGGCTACATTATCTTCTATGTTACATCATCCGGATAAAGCCTATATAGATCCACTTTAGATACATGTGTATGATCAAAATGCTTATTGTTTTGCTGTAAAAGAAGAGCTAGATGGAGAACCGTGGTATCATGATATTAAGGAATACTTGAAGACAAGAAAGTACCCAGAACAAGCCACTAGAGATCAGAAGAGGGCTGTAAGACGCTTAGAAAATGGCTTTTTCCTCAGTGGAGGGATTGTATATAAAAGAACACCAGACTTGGGTTTGCTGAGATGTGTGAATGCGTAACAAGCTGACATAATTATGATTGAGGTACATGCGGGAGCTTGCGGACCTCATATGAGTGTGTATGTCTTAGCAAAGAAGATATTGAGAGCAGGATATTATTGGCTCACCATGGAACGGGACTGTATTAGGTATGTGAAGAAATGCCACCAATGTCAAGTACATGGAGATTTGATTCATTCCCCACATTATGAATTACATACGATGTCTGCACCTTGGCCATTTGTTGCCTAGGGCATGGATGTCATCGGATCAATAGAGCCTGCAGCTTCTAATGGACACAGATTTATTTTGGTCGCGATTGACTATTTTACCAAATGGGTGGAGGCAAAGACATTCAAGGCGGTGACGAAGAAGGCCGTGGTGGATTTCGTGCATGAAAATATCATATGCCGATTCGGAATTCCTAAACTAATTATCTAAGTAACCCCATGTGTCATGCCATGTCATTATTTATTCATATATTTAATTTTTTCCAATACAAATAATTCCCCCACTTTTCATATTAATATGAATATTTGGGAAGTGGAATTTGTAAAAGGAGAATTTTTGTCGCCATTAATGCTCTGATAAAGTTGACGTTTCAAGTGTCACTTCGTTTTAATGCCCTGGACACGTGTTGCTTCCTCATTGGTTGCACTGTCATGAAGCGCTTTTCTAGGCTTTCTTTTCGGCTTCACTCTTCACGAAGTATCTGTTATCATCATTATAGTGACTTTCATCATCGTACTCTTCCTTTTTTATAATTACCCAATACTATAAATATAACTGATAATAGGTGAATTTGACTATATTAATGCCCTAAATAATCACGCTTTATTGTTGTTTTGATATTGTTTATGATGAAAAAATGCTTTTATTAGTGTTCTTAGTGTGTTATAGGTACACTTGAGCTAATGAAGACTAAAAGAGCAAGTTTTGGAGTCAAAAGATGGTGAAAAGGCCAAAATGTGGTACAAGTCAAGAACTTATGTTGAAAGTAGCCGAGAAGGTGTGATTCCGAGCTATATGGATGTTATGGAATGAATTTAAGTGATTTGGAGCTTTGAAGTCTGAGTAAAAGCTCAAGGAATTAAGCCGGGATCGAGTTCGGGGGTCAAATTTGATAAGTGTAGAACAAGCGAAGAATGGATGAGGCATATTGCGCACTGTTTAGTAAATTCGACATAACCTTTCGCTCAGATCTCCAATTTGGCTCCATAATATATGGTTGGAAAGATAATTCAAAGGGATACAACTTTCATGTTTTGAGCTTTTCCAAATTCGCAACGGAACAGGGTTAAAAACCGCGGTTTCTCCGCGACCGCGGATGAACCGCGGAAAAACTGGCTCTCTGAAGTTTTACTGTTCGCGGTCCATCCGCGGCCGCGAACGAACCGCGGAAGTCACCGCTGCAGCAAATCCCAATTGGACTCAAACTTAGTTTTTAAGCCCTAAAACCTCTATATAAACTCCTAGTTTGCCCCATAGAGGCATGTACTTTATTTCTTCAATACTTTTGCAAGGTTTAGTAGGAGAGATTCCTCTCAAAACTCTTTCTTTATTTTTATATCAAGCAATTCTTTATGATTTCAATTATTATTCTTTTTGTTTCTTCAAGCATGAGTAGCTAAATTCTTTTCTAAGGTTTTGATGGAACCTATTGATAGATGAACTTATCGTTTATGTGAGTACAAATTGTGATTTAGATTTCTATTTGTTCAACTTCATTCTTATTGTAGTTAATTGGTAGAGCTCCCAATTAGCGGTGCCTATTTAGTGTGCATAACTTGGAAAAGAGTGCATATTTAGGTTTATTGTTGAACAACACCACACCTAGGTTATTAGAGGAATCTATAATTTTAGGCGTAAAGACGGGATTAGGAATAACGAAGTCTTGGGTGCAATCTAAAGTGAACTATTCAAATTAAAGCTAGCTAGGGTAGCTCGGGAGAGTGCACTAGTAAATTATTGTAATTGCTCGGGAGAGGGTTATGATACACATAGCGTTCATGATTGATAGAATATATTAACAATTTGTATGAGCATAACGATAAGGGATTCCATCAATAGGGAAATCAACACCTTAGTCTTTCTCTATATTGTTTTATTCAACATTCAATTCTTTCTTTTAAAGCATTCTTTAATTCTTGCAAACTAGCTATTCGAAAATCATACACAAAGATACTCAAACTTTTGGGAACTTGATTCGTAAGTACTCTTGGGTTGTGAAAGTTGTGATTGATAGGTTAATTCTCTGTGGGATCGATCTTGGACTTATTAGACCAAGTTATATTGACTACGACCGTTGCTTGGGCGTGAATCAATTTTGGCGCCGTTGCCGGGGAATTAACGGAATTATCAATTGCCATTGCCAGAACTTCAAGATTCTTGTGTATTCAGGTTCTTTCTACACTCTACATTGAATATTTTGACGTTTGTTGATTTGGGTATTCGGGTGCATGCCTAGAAAATCTGCAAGGACTGGAGAACTAATTGAAGGACTCTCAGACCCCGAGCAAACCTTCCGGGTGCGCAACAAAGCCATCAAACAAATTCAACAATCTCAACAACCAATCAAACTAGACTTTGACATGGGTGACATGAACGCTCAAAACCAGCAAGCCGGGCTAAACATGCAAGAGGCACAGGAGGCACAAGAAGGTGCATTGTTCGATTGGGCACAACCCACAGCGGATAATTTGGCAACTGCCATCGTTGTGCCAGCAATTCAAGCTGAGTCTTTCCAGATTACCAACAACATGCTTCACTTGTTGCAAAACAAGGGATTATTCTCTGGGTCTCAGGTTGAAGATCCACAGCAGCACCTCAAAAACTTTCTATCAATATGCAAAACACAAAGGCAACCGAATGTAACTCCGGAAGCTATCGGATTACTACTTTTTCCATTCTCAGTTACAGGAGCAGCACAGATATGGCTAAACTCACTCCCAATAAACTCCATTGCAACTTGGGATGAGTTAGTAAAACAATTCCACAACAAGTTCCATCCACCCAACAAAACAGCTCAACAAATTGATGAGATTGTGAGCTTCAAACAGAAACCATTGGAAACACTACATGAAACTTGGGGGAGATTCAAAGGCATGCTTGTTATGTGTCCTCACCATGGGATTCCTGAACAGATGTTGGGTCAAAGGTTCTACATGGGACTTTCAGACAGTATGAAGAATATTGTAGATGCTTCAGCAGGTGGGGCTTTTCTGAGCAAGACTTGGAGAGAGGGCCAAAATTTGCTAGACAAAATGGCTCAAAATTCCGGGTGGACGTCCAGGAATGCTCCTATCACACCAGTAGTACACTCTGTACCTCTGGATCCATCCAACACTCTAGAGGAGAACGTGGCAACTATATTGACACAGATGAGCATCCTGACAAAGAAGATGGAAGAATCAGGGGTTAAGCAACAAGTTCACATTGTAGATACTACCAATGGTGGTTTATGCACATCTTGCATTAGCCAACCCATAGGTAATCCATGGGTTGTAGACCAAGAACATCATCACCAGCATGAGGATATGAACTATGTGGCTAATTATGGAGGACAGCGACAAGGCAATCAAAACTGGGGCCAACAGGCTCCAATGCAGTATAGACCTCCACAACCACAATTTAATGCAGCAGGTATGAGGCCATCACACAACATGGCTCCATATCCTAGACCTCAGAATTTCGGCAATCAGCAACTGGGATATCATCCATCCCCACCACCTCATGGGGGTAGATATGACGATGGGTTTGTAGAGTTGAAAGCTATGATGCAACAGGTAATCGGGTCAAATGCTAAGACCAATGAAAGAATAGATGCACATGATGCAGCGATCAAAAATATGGAAGTGCAGATGGGGCAGATTGCTATGTCTCTCAACAACCGTCCTCAAGGGACATTACCTGCAGATACACAAACGAACCCAAAGGACCAAATCCCAAAGCAAATAATGGCAGTAACTCTGAGAAGCGGTAGAGATCTTGATGCTGAGAATGAAAGTGAAAATATTGACAGACAGGTTGAGACACCTACGCCATTGCCCATTGAACTGGATGAATCCACAGGATTGACAAAAGTCACAGTCCAGCCAATTGCTGAAAATAAAGAAGCACAACAGGGAACGGAAAAAGTAGCGGAAAAGGTAGAGCAGCAGATTGATGAGAAAGCGATAGACAAAGATAAATCCCAAGTCACCGGGAAGAAGAGGCCTCCACCACCATTCCCCCAAAGGTTGGCCAAACACCAAAAAGAGGAACAATACAAAAAGTTCTTCGACATGCTCAAGCAAATCCAGGTAAACATTCCATTAATTGAAGCTTTAAAAGAAATGCCTGGTTATGCTAAGATGATGAAGGATTTGATGTCGTGGAAATTTGATTTCCAAGACTTGGCCACAGTTACACTTACACAGACTTGTAGTGCAGTGGTCTCTAGACCCATTGCTGAGAAGCTATCTGATCCAGGTAGTTTCACTATCCCATGCACTATAGGGAATTATGCCTTTACTAAGGCTTTATGTGATTTGGGGGCAAGCATTAATCTCATGCCCTTAGTTATCTATAAGAGGTTAGGTATTGGGAGAGCCAGACCCACCTCTATGCTTTTACAGCTTGCTGATAGGACGGTTAAGCGTCCATTTGGCATTATAGATGATGTGCTAATCCAGGTCGGGAAGTTCGTGTTTCCCGCCGATTTTGTTATTCTTGATTGCAGGGTCGACGAAGAAATTCCCCTAATCCTGGGAAGACCATTCCTAGCTACTGGGAGAGCCATAATTGATTGTGAAACTTGGGAACTCAAGATGAGGTTGAATGATGAGGAGATCATCTTCAATGTGCAAAAATCCATGAGGCGCCCTAGCGAGTTTGCAAATTGCTCTCTAGTTGATGCGGTCGATGTAATAGTGGAAACCGACGATGCAGAATTGACTATTGAAGACCCACTGCAAGCATGCCCGATGAACATGGAAGAAGTAAATGGTGAAAGTCTGGCCGAATGGGTATTATCCTTGGAAGGCAAGGGATTTTGGAAGCGAGAGATCGAATTCGAACCCCTACACCTAGAAAAGAGAGAAAACCCACCAGCAAAGCCATCCATAGAAGAGCCACCGAAGCTTGAACTTAAACCACTACCATCACACCTCAGGTATGAGTATTTAGGCCCTAACTCCACTTTACCTGTTATTATCTCATCTAGTTTGTTAGATGTGCAGGCTCAAAAGCTTATACAGGTACTAAAAGAATGCAAGACTGCCATTGGGTGGACCATGGCAAACAAAAAGGGGATCAGCCTTGCATACTGCATGCACAAGATTCTCCGAGAAGAGGGGCACAAACCTTCCAGGAAACGCAAAAGAAGGCTGAACCCGAATATGAAGGATAGGGTGAAAAAGAAAGTGATAAAGTGGCTAGACACGGGGTAGATCCCAGGTAAGTTGTCTCACCCTTCTGTGCTATACATGTATTATTATGCCATGAGGACATGGCATATTTTTAAGTGTGGGGTGGGAAACTTATCTTGTACATGATGTATATATTAGTGTAGTAAGTAATATAAAATAATAAAAATACAAAAAAAATCAGAAAATTTTAAAAATCCAAAAATATGAGTAGAGGACTCTTCCTGATGACGGACTATTTAGGACAAGTACTCTTGAGGGAAGTAGTCCACGTAGGAATTTTTCTTTCTTTTATTTTCTTTTTATAGGTAATGTATCATTCCCCCTTGGTTTTTCTTTTGACCACGGTTCTTTTCCAAGGGTTTTTATTTGAACCGGGTTAGGTAGATTTTTCTTTTCTTAGGATTAGAGGTAAAAGGGCAACATGTAACCCCGAATATGCATATTAGCAAAAGCGTAAATTGAACTTGAGAATGTATCATCTAAACTTGATTGTAGAATCTCAATATGCCTTAAATTGCACAATAATGCTTGCTTGAACATTGATAGGATTTTGTAGATAAACCGGATTCCAAATGAGTTGCATGCCATGTGTGTGTGAGGTTTTTAACTTACATTGTATGTTGTACATGATGCCTAGAACTTGCCTTGTGTGTTTGCAAAGCGAAATAGAAGTTATTCGGTTGTAGAAAGGATAGAGGCATTTCTTTGTGTAACCCCATATATCAATAGACATGAATTCACCCGTACATTATATCTTAGTTAACCCTTTTGAGCTTAAAGCCTATTTCTTTGATAACCCTTGAATGTTCTTAAAATTATTATATTTGTTCTACTTTACCTCCTAGAAGCACTTGTATTGTAATGAATATGCAAAAGTTTAAGTGTGGGGTGAAGGGAAATTGAAAAGGGAAAATCAAGAATGAATGGTAGAAAATAGTAAGCTGGCCAAAATAATATAAATGTGTGCAAAGTAATGAGAAAAAGAGCTATATCAATGTATATATGAAAAAAAAAACTAAAAAGGCCGGTTACAACAACAAAGGAAAATGGGGATTAAAAGCAAATAAAGGCGAATAAATGTTTATGGGAGACATAAGGAAGAAAAGAAAACTAAAAGGAAAAGTTGTGAAAAAGAAAAGAAAAGTGCTTAGGGAGGCTAGTCACTATACCCAAAAGTATCCTACCCGTCCCGTAGCCTACATTACAACCCTTAAAGACCTCTTGATTTATGATTGAATAACTCGATTAGTGGAGTATTACACTAGGGGCAAGCCTATGGTGTGTCTGTATGCATATGAATGTTCTTTGTTGAGAGTGAGTGAATTTTTCCGATATTTATAAGTTCTATGTTCTTCATTGTTTATGTGTGGGAACTTCTCTCAATAAATTTGGTCAGAGCATGTAACTCAAGAGGAAGAAGGTAAATTTGCAAGTTTTTGGTAATAATTAGAGTAAGCAATAATGTGTTGGCATGAGAGTTTACGGTTAGGTAAGGATTGTGCATATCTTAGGTTAATCATGAAAAATAGCTTTTTGTGACATAATTGGGGGAGATATAAATAAAATTGGCCTAAAGTGTGATTAAGGTTGCTCGAGGACGAGCAAAGGTTTAAGTGTGGGGTATTGATAATAGGTGAATTTGACTATATTAATGCCCTAAATAATCACGCTTTATTGTTGTTTTGATATTGTTTATGATGAAAAAATGCTTTTATTAGTGTTCTTAGTGTGTTATAGGTACACTTGAGCTAATGAAGACTAAAAGAGCAAGTTTTGGAGTCAAAAGATGGTGAAAAGGCCAAAATGTGGTACAAGTCAAGAACTTATGTTGAAAGTAGCCGAGAAGGTGTGATTCCGAGCTATATGGATGTTATGGAATGAATTTAAGTGATTTGGAGCTTTGAAGTCTGAGTAAAAGCTCAAGGAATTAAGCCGGGATCGAGTTCGGGGGTCAAATTTGATAAGTGTAGAACAAGCGAAGAATGGATGAGGCATATTGCGCACTGTTTAGTAAATTCGACATAACCTTTCGCTCAGATCTCCAATTTGGCTCCATAATATATGGTTGGAAAGATAATTCAAAGGGATACAACTTTCATGTTTTGAGCTTTTCCAAATTCGCAACGGAACAGGGTTAAAAACCGCGGTTTCTCCGCGACCGCGGATGAACCGCGGAAAAACTGGCTCTCTGAAGTTTTACTGTTCGCGGTCCATCCGCGGCCGCGAACGAACCGCGGAAGTCACCGCTGCAGCAAATCCCAATTGGACTCAAACTTAGTTTTTAAGCCCTAAAACCTCTATATAAACTCCTAGTTTGCCCCATAGAGGCATGTACTTTATTTCTTCAATACTTTTGCAAGGTTTAGTAGGAGAGATTCCTCTCAAAACTCTTTCTTTATTTTTATATCAAGCAATTCTTTATGATTTCAATTATTATTCTTTTTGTTTCTTCAAGCATGAGTAGCTAAATTCTTTTCTAAGGTTTTGATGGAACCTATTGATAGATGAACTTATCGTTTATGTGAGTACAAATTGTGATTTAGATTTCTATTTGTTCAACTTCATTCTTATTGTAGTTAATTGGTAGAGCTCCCAATTAGCGGTGCCTATTTAGTGTGCATAACTTGGAAAAGAGTGCATATTTAGGTTTATTGTTGAACAACACCACACCTAGGTTATTAGAGGAATCTATAATTTTAGGCGTAAAGACGGGATTAGGAATAACGAAGTCTTGGGTGCAATCTAAAGTGAACTATTCAAATTAAAGCTAGCTAGGGTAGCTCGGGAGAGTGCACTAGTAAATTATTGTAATTGCTCGGGAGAGGGTTATGATACACATAGCGTTCATGATTGATAGAATATATTAACAATTTGTATGAGCATAACGATAAGGGATTCCATCAATAGGGAAATCAACACCTTAGTCTTTCTCTATATTGTTTTATTCAACATTCAATTCTTTCTTTTAAAGCATTCTTTAATTCTTGCAAACTAGCTATTCGAAAATCATACACAAAGATACTCAAACTTTTGGGAACTTGATTCGTAAGTACTCTTGGGTTGTGAAAGTTGTGATTGATAGGTTAATTCTCTGTGGGATCGATCTTGGACTTATTAGACCAAGTTATATTGACTACGACCGTTGCTTGGGCGTGAATCAATAACCTATTTTCTTGTCTTACTGTTCATAAATTGAACTAAGTACTTTCGCATTGCAAACTTACTTGCTTCAATTCAACTCTTGCATTCATGGCTTCTTCGACCCTAACCCTAGGAAAACTCCCATTCTAGAAAATTTTCCCAATGCTCCTGTTAGACATAGAAGAGGAGGTAGATTACGCAATATAAGCTTCACTCGTGGTGGTGCTTCAACAACTCCTTCTAGTTCTGGACCTTCTTATGGAACTAAAGGTTCTCATTCACAAAGATGTTCTTCTAGAAGTAAGGATTCGACAGAACCTTTGCGTGAACCCTAGTAGAAGAAATTATTCCTACAGAATTTTCTTTCCACCATGATAAAGAATCTTTAAAAACCCAAGTGGCTACACTAGACCGTGCTGATCCTTATCATACCTTAATAACAAGCTCTTTGGCTCCCATAGTTTGGAGAGAGTGCCATTGTGCTGAACATGTCGCCATTATTATTCCTAACCCAAATCAAAGGATCACCTCCAACATGATAGGTTATTCCTTCGTTTACACCTATCCTTTCACTTTGGGATTTAAACTTGGCCATCGACCCGGTCATCTTAGACTTCTACCGCTTTTTTAATATTTGCTTGGGGAAATTGGTCCAATAGTGTGGCAAGTTGTTTCCTCTTTAAGACATCTTGCTAACAAAGGCGACGTAGAATTTACTTTCCCCTATTTGATTCACCTTTACTCCATTAGACTTTTCGGAAATGGAATATTTGGCTTAGCAGCTAGGAGCAAAAGAGTTTTGGTGAATCCCGAAGATGATAAAGACCATGGTTGGCATACTCGGTATGTTGCTGCCCCCACTGCAGGTCTAGCCGGTGAAAGGAACCTCCGCTTCCCAGAGAAGTGGAACTTTTTACGTAAGTATTCAATTTTATCATGCTTATTTATTTTCTTCCTTACCTATTTTAACTATCGTGTTTCTTTTCCAGCAACCGTGGGTATGGTTACACCCATACCTAATATCTGTGGTTGGGTAGAAAGACTTCTAAATGTTACCCCAATGGAGGGTACGACCTGGAAAACCCTTTCCAATCGATACAGTTGGGAACAAAACCCCACGGTAAGAAATTTTTCCCTTTTCATCTCTTTTGTTGTTTTAGCTTCTTTTTTTTTAACCTTTCTTTTCTTAGGTTTTGCCACTCGAGGAGTCACTCTTGAAGGTGTCTTAGCGTCACGTGGCCAAGACATTTTCATAGGATCGCACCAAGATGTTTCAATTCCTTCAAGATCGGAGAAGAGGAAATACATTCTTAAAGATGACTCCGAAGGAGAAGGTGAAGGTTCTCTGGTAACTAGACCACGAGTCATGAGACAAATTGTCTCTGATGACGAGACTAACGTCTCTCCTGACTTGCCTCTTTTCGAACCTGTCATATCTTATGTGGTCATTCTTGATGATTACATCTATACCCCCTCTGATACTATTGAGTCTATAAACCAACTTTTTATAAGTGGTTTTAGTAGTGGTCCTTTAGGTCTGGTTTTAGATGAAGTTCCCTTTGTCTTCTTCTGTCGTTCGTGTAATTGTTCCTTTACATCCCACATCTGTTATTTCTGTTCCCTCTTCTGCTATTCCTCCTTTAATAATTACTCCTCTGGTAATACACCATACTGAGGTAGGTTCCTCGAGTAGGAGTTCCAATATGAGAAGTGTTACCATTGAAGTCCCTCGAGATAGTAGTCTCCTGAGAAAATCTGGGCAAGCAAACACGTGGCTTGCGCCTTTGATTGGTCACATTGAAAAAGCAAAATTCGAGAGTCACAGTAATATGACTCTTTTGAACGACATTATCCGTGCCAGCTTGAAGGTATTCCTTAATCTCTTTTTTTAAAGAAGATTGTTTTCTAGAATTTTAACCTTATATATTTTTTTATTATAACCAGGTCAACCTTATTGGTACCGAGCTCATGAGTCGAGTTCCTCTCTTAGAGAAACTGGCTCATGATTTGGAGAAAACTGCTCATGATGCAAAAAAAATGCTCGTGAATCCCAATTAGAGGCCAACAATTGGAAAGGCCAGTACGAAAGTATGCCAATTGACATGGACATCTTGGAAAAGAGAAAAAGCTCTTTAGAGAAACAAGTTTAAAACCTCACCTCTGAGTTGGTGACGGTCAAGGTTGTTGCAGATGAATCTACAAGAACTAAGGAATTTGTTGCGGAGCAATTGTCCCTGGTTGCTGACGAAAACAAAGCTTTGAAGGCTTTATTGGCTCAGAAGGAAGCGTATGAAGAAGGTATGGCACAAGAACTCACTCGAGTGCAAGAAGAATTACGAGCCTCGGCGGACAAGGTTTGTGCTTTAGATAATTCCCACACCTTTCTGCAATCATCTTACGATTCCATTCTCCTTAAGAATGAAGAGCATAAAAATGAAGTCACGGCCTGGGAAAATGATTATGAACTTCTTCAGGAATCTTCCAACATTGACGTAAGTTGGATCTATCTCACAACCCACCGTGATACCTTGATGGACGTGAGCCAAGAGGACTTCAATCTTGAATGAAAGTTGGCTAAAGTAAATGAAGCCATCGATAGAGGACAAGGGCCACCGGATTTCTCATCTCCGAAGCGAATCTTTCTGCAGCTGAAACTCCCTTGGTTAAGTCTCCCCCAAATGAATCTTCTACAGTTGAAGCTATTTTGATTGAAGCTCCCATGGGTGAAGTTCCCGTGCCTGAAGTCCCCATGTATGTTGTTCCCGAAGCTTCCGTATCTAGTGAGATTATTGCTAGTGTGACCCTTCCTTTGAGTCCTTCCATGCCTAATATCACTAGCCAAGTTGAAGTTGCATCTGTGGGTATTGCTAGGACTATGACGGAAGATAAACTTTTAAGGGCAAGTGCAATTGAGGCAGTTGAGTCTTTAAATAACTCTTCAGTTTCGTCACCTTAGAAGGTTTTTTTTTTTAAAATTTTAGATTTCCCCTTTTTGTAGGTGCCTTTTTGGTAGCCTATGTTTAAAGTGTTTAACTTATTGTGGCAACTTCTGCTATAAAACTCTTAACTTAGAAACTTCAAGTCGCCGAGTTTTGTATAAAGGGCATTTTGGATATGAAAAAGTTTTTATACTTGTCTTTTATAAGAAGTTCATTTCCTCAAACTCCTATCTGTTCTATTCTTGCCTCTTATCTTTAAAGGACTTAGAGAATAGGTTGCATTTTTACTATCTGAAAATGCTTTTATTGTTCTCATGATTAAATAATATGAGATTCATAAAAGAGGGCCATTTTATGTATGGACACTTGATGAAGAAGACGTCTCAACTTCATAACGGGATATTATACGATATAAGAAATAGGAACATACATATTTATCTTGAATAACTTAAACAAATCTTTATTTCTGAACATTGACAAAATGTAAATCATTCCTTACATGTATTTGAATTACATCTATAACTGATGACGTCCAAATCGACTGCTAAAAAGCAATAGATACGGTCGCAGCAACATAATTTACCCAACTAAGAGTCGGGGTCGAATCCCACAGAGAACAATATGTAGGCGATTAGGTATATAAGAAAATTATTGCTAATTATGCAACGCCAAACACTAAGAATGATGATTGAAAAAGTATTTAAACTTAAATGCGAAAATATAAACTAAACTAGAAAACAAGTAAAATGATCAATGGCTACACGTATGATTTGCTTCGGGAATTACGCTGAAGTGGTTATGAAATTGCTAGTAATCATGCTTCTTTTCATACTCATAATTGATTAATTGAACTATTCGGATTGTTGATTATAAGGTTAATAATATTCATAAGAATCTTTCGAGTTCTTATGAATCTATCCAAGTTAAATCAATACCTATATGTCTATGGTATTAATATTAACAAGAATACATTTACCACTCTTATGATTCAACCAAACAAGGCAACTAAGTATATGTCTATCTTAATTGCAAATTCTCCACCCGATGCCCGGGATTCAAATCTTGTTCTATTTGATTTTATATGCAACCAAGAATTTCCTCTGTCAAGTTTAATTCAAGGTTCGTAGATAATATTTCACTGTTGGCCTAGCAGTAAAATAATTAAGATCAAAATCAAATAAACAACCCACAACAATAACTTCAATAAAATCAATCTAAGCTTCAAATAACAAGATCATCTAACAAATACATAAGCACAACAAGTTATTTAATCCACACTTTAAACATGAATATTCTCATAAACAAGATTCAAGTGTTGGAAATAAATACTACTCACTTAAATATTCAATACAAAGCAAGGAAATGAAGAAATAAACATAAATGGATAAGGAATTCTTAACCAAAAGCTTCAATCTTCAAGACCCAAGTGTGTGTGCAAAACCCTAGCTTCCAAAATTGTTCTCTCTACTGAAAATAAGCCAAAGATCCTCAAAGATGATGATGATCCCGAGAGATCTGTTTTGGGCGAGTATATAATTGATTTGGGGTGGAAAATGTAAAATTACAGAACTGCCCAGTCTTCACGCCAGATTTGTTCATCGCATCCGCGTGCTTACCTTCGCGTTCGCGATGAATAGGAGATTTTGGTCAACGCGTTCGTGTGCTTACCTTCGCGTTCGCGAAGGTTGCTGAAGTTGAACATCGCGTTCGCGTGTAACTCTGTCGCGTTCGTGAAGGTCCTTTGTATCCTTCATCGCGTTCGCGCCAGTGGACATCGCGTTCGCGTAGCCTAGGCAGATGAACCATCGCGTTCGCGATACCTCTATCGCGTTCGCGAAGAGTATTTCACCTGGGCAGATTATTTGTCCATTTTAGCTCATTTTTGTCTTGTTTTCACTTGGTTTCTTCACCATTATTTCTAAATCACATTCAATCCTGTAGAATAGAAGTAAATAACATTAAATACAGGATTTTATCACTTCAAACATAGTAAATGTCGTCATTTAAAGGCAAGATAAGTTGGTATTTTACCAACTTATCACACCCCCAAACTTAAACTATTGCTTGTCCCCAAGCAATGGAAACGATAAAATCTCCTCACAAGTGACTAAATCAACCTCATATCCTCAACACACCAAGCCAATTAAAAAGAAAATCTACTTTAATTACAAAAACATGACTTCGATTGGTACCAACAATTACTCCAAAGCATATGAACTATTGAGCACTTCACATTAACTTCATTATACTTCAAGTGCTCAAACACTAATGCAAATCAAAGTAACAACCAAGTCATGACACTAAAGCTTCAAAATTTTCCTCTTTATCACAATCAACTTTCTTTGGTCATTCTTATCAATTGAAAATGAGATTAGATTCACAACTAAATTTTCATGTGCCCTTACCTTCAAGAGAGGATCCCACACTCATAAATCTCAATTTAAATCAAATTTGGGATATCAAATGGAAAGAATTAATTCACTCTCAAAAAGATGTTCAAATGCATACAAGTAGTACCATAGGCTTGCCCTTTATGTATTCCTCCACTAATGTAGACAACTTGATTCAAAATCAATTAGGACTTAAAAGGTTGTAGTTTAGGTATTTGGTTAAGGTAAGACAAAATTTTGGTTAAAGTGACTTAGAACCTCCCAAAACACTACAATATCAAAATTAAAGCTACTTCCTTCAAAGATATTTTCCACCCTTGTTTCACTTTTCAATCCACATCTAGTCCTTTATTTACAACTTTTATCAACATATTATATATATATATATATATATATATATATATATATATATATATATATATATATATATATATATATATATATATATATATATATATATATATATATATATATATATATATATATATATATATATATATATATATATATATATATATATATATACAATTAACCAATTCTTTTACATACCTTTCACCTTCTCAAATCAATTTCATATCACAGCTTTCCCAAACTTCACCCCCAAACTTAGGCTTTTAGCCTACAAAAACACTTTCAAGGTACTTTAGGGAAGTAGGGTGCCAAAAGATATATCATTTAGGAACAAATGGTTTAAGCATGTAACATGGTTGCCAAAGAATAAGGTTAAAGGCTCAAAATTGGTTGACTAGCGACAATATTTAAGGGTAGGAAATATAAAATATACTAGCGATCCAAGGAAAGCCTAATATCATTTTTTAAATTAAGTTAGTCTATAATTTCGCCTCAAAACACATTCCGGGCAAGTTCTAGACCACAAGTACTACAAAAGAACCTACAAATAAATCTCACCACACCGGCACATGAAAACTCAAATGGAATACAAATCTACAATCCAATTAACACAAATGACTTAAGAAGGTTATATAGCATACAAGAAGCTATTTAGTGAATTAAAGAGCCAAAAATTGAATCTAAAAGGTCATGACATTTTCTTACTTCAACTGTTATCTTTTTCACCAACCAAATATTCATATGCCAAGGTTTAAAATATGTTGGTACCAAGCAAATCACATTTTTATAAATGGGCACAAATCCCAACTCAACCCATTTATTTACTCAAATTAACAAACAAAAAAAAACTAAATCTAACCACAAAACTAACTCCCTGTAATTTATTTCTATAATTACCCGATTCAAGAAAAGACAAAAAAATTTGCATCATTGGAAAAAGAACCGTGGTATAAAGAAAACCAAGGATATAGCCACTAATATCAAATATAACAATAAAATAAAATAAATAAAGAAAATAAACAACAAAAACATGAAGAAGCTAATGAAAACCACGTACTAAACATAATACTTTCATTATACTAATACCACACATGACAAAATAAAAAAAAATATAGTACTAATCTGCCAAATATCCATAAAAAAAATAACTATAGCAGTTCTACAAGAAGCTACCCCCCAACAATAGATATTGCATTGTCCCCAATGCAACTAAACGTGATATAGTAAAAAAATGGTGGAAAGTGCTCCCTGAATACTGCATCAATCAGAACTGGATGTGGTGGGAAATTTAAGATCCATGTCTGCATGATCATCATCATCATCCAAGTCTTGTGAACCACAAAGTGTGCCCAGCTTCTGCATTATCTTATTTAGCAGCTTGCTCTTCTTCTTCTCATGCTCCTTGAATTTCTTTTGCCGCTTTTCTATCTTTCCCTGCCTGCGGCTCATGTTTTCCGGCCTGGTGTTCATGGCCTCCATCTGAGTTGCCATATCTTTTTGATTCTTAGCAATATCTTCCAGGTTTGGTGGGGCTTTAACTCCTGCAGAGGTGCTGGTCCCAGATGTGCTTGCTCTAGATGGGCCAGTGGGAAGGCCAGCTATCAGCTGCCTAACATGTGCATCAACCCCATAGATTTGACTAGACAGATGTCTCATAGTGTGTGGTCCAGACTGGAGGAGTCCCACAGGGTCAAAGGATCCAGCAGGGTCAGTGGTGATCTCCATGAACTGCCCGAATGAAGGGGAGGCTACATCAATGCGCCTCTTTTTCTGCTTGTTGCTTGGCCCCCGTTTTAGTAAAGGATGGATCATTGGCTTGCCGGGGCCCTTCTCAACATCATTGGGGCGTTTAAGTACCCCTGCATCATAACACAACCTGGTGATCAAAGAGGGAAAGAATAGACTCTTAGACCTACCATTAGCAGCTTCTTCAATTTCTCGAACAATATGCTCTCCCACATTCACAGGCAATCCCTCGATGAGAGCAGCAATCATGAGAGCTCTATCCATTGTTACATCAGTGTCATTTGTGGAAGGTGACACTCTGGAACAAATGATGGAAAGCCATGTTTTTGCTTCCGCTGTAAAATCATGAGAGTCCACCCTCTTCTGTAATGTTAGCCACTTTGGAGTGACTCCGTCGTGCATCCTGTCTATTAGCCACTGGTTGCCCCCTGCTCTTGCTCTCTCTTTGTAAACCTCGTTGTCAATATTGGGGAGTTCATAAATAGCATTGATCACTTGAGAGTTGAAAGGAACTTGCACACCTCGCACAATAGTTACCAACACACCCTGGAAATCAGTTCGTGTAACATTTGCATAGAATTCCAAAACAACCGTGTGGTTGGCGTTGATAGGCGGCTCAGCAAAACACATCCAACCGCTCTCCATGAAGCGTGCATAGAACTCGGGCATTTTCTCCTTCACCTTTTCCAAATTTATTCCTCTTTCCCGAACAATCGTTTTGGACAGCAGTTCATCGTATTTTTGCTCGCATGCTGCAGATAGAAACCTGTCATGGTCATAAGCTTCCTCCTGTCCCGGTCCGAACACATGTTCCTGTGCCATTTCTTGATGTTCTGATTCCATTTTAAGTCCAAAATGCCTACAAAATCGACCAACAATGTTAAACGCTCATATGAACACTTAAAACAATGTATTAGGAAGTATTTAAGCTAAAGAAATGGGCGGCAAAGGTCCCGGACAGAGCTGTGCAAAGCTACTGTTTTTTGCCAGTTTTGGGACTGACAGTTATTTGCTCTTCACCTGATGCCCGGGATTCAACCAAACAAGGCAACTAAGTATATGTCTATCTTAATTGCAAATTCTCCACCTGATGCCCGGGATTCAAATCTTGTTCTATTTGATTTTATATGCAACCAAGAATTACCTCTGTCAAGTTTAATTTAAGGTTCGTAGATAATATTTCACTGTTGGCCTAGCAGTAAAATAATTAAGATCAAAATCAAATAAACAACCCACAACAATAACTTCAATAAAATCAATCTAAGCTTCAAATAACAAGATCATCTAACAAATACATAAGCACAACAAGTTATTTAGTCCACACTTTAAACATGAATATTCTCATAAACAAGATTCAAGTGTTGGAAATAAATACTACACACTTAAATATTCAATATAAAGCAAGGAAATGAAGAAATAAACATAAATGGATAAGGAATTCTTAACCAAAAGCTTCAATCTTCAAGACCCAAGTGTGTGCAAAACCCTAGCTTCCAAAATTGTTCTCTCTACTGAAAATAAGCCAAAGATCCTCAAAGATGATGATGATCCCGAGAGATCTGTTTTGGGCGAGTATATAATTGATTTGGGGTGGAAAATGTAAAATTACAGAACTGCCCAGTCTTCACGCCAGATTTGTTCATCGCGTCTGCGTGCTTACCTTCGCGTTCGCGATGAATAGGAGATTTTGGTCAACGCGTTCGCATGCTTACCTTCGCGTTCGCGAAGGTTGCTGAAGTTGAACATCGCATTCGCGTGTAACTCTGTCGCGTTCGCGAAGGTCCTTTGTATCCTTCATCGCGTTCGCGCCAATGGACATCGCGTTCGCGTAGCCTGGGCTGATGAACCATCGCGTTCGCGATACCTCTATCGCGTTCGCGAAGAGTATTTCACCTGGGCAGATTTTTTGTCCATTTTAGCTCATTTTTGTCTTGTTTTCACTTGGTTTCTTCACCATTACTTCTAAATCACATTCAATCTTGTAGAATAGAAGTAAATAACATTAAATACAGGATTTTATCACTTCAAACATAGTAAATGTCGTCATTTAAATTTTACCAACTTATCAATAACTTTCTCGTAACTTTTTCTCTTGCAACAGATTTACAAAAAATAGAACAATAGATACATGGTTTTCCTTATAACCCGTTTTAGTACAACCTTACCCTTACTATTTATGTAGTATAGTGTGTTTCCCTTAGCTCCAAAATATTAGGAAGGGTTTGAGAGGTGACTCCATTATTCTCATAGGAAAGAATACTACGATGAAGTACTATGATTCATTAGCTTCCACTCTGCACTTGTCTTCTTTTAGGCTAGGCTTGGCTTTGCTGCATCTTCTTTGCCTTTTATATACACGTGACTGTATATTCTATATAGTCCCCCAAGTGTTTGACTGTTGAATCCGTCCCTTTTCCTGAAAAGGAAATACATACGGGACTTGAGGGTATAATTATAGATGAAGACCGATTTACCCGTATATATATCTATTAGAATTATTGTAACCCCTAGGCTTGGAATTTTAGTGTATTCCGGTTCACCTTACAGGCCGTGACTCATCATTTAGTACGAGTAAGCGCTTTTCCTATCATCTAAAATCGTTAGTCATAAAATTTATAATAATCCAAAAACTAAAATTTAATTAAATGATACCTGACCAAGTTTTTCTTTCTTTTTAGAAGTAATATCTATTTAAATGAACAACATTCCAATGCGAGGGAAGTATTTTTCCGTCCATTGTCTCCAACTCATACGCTCCTTTTCATGCAATATCATGTATTATGTAGGGTCCTTCCCAAGTTGGACTTAACTTACAAGAATATGCTTCCTTGGTAGATTGAAAAACCTTTTTAAGCACGAAGTCCCCAATTTTGAAATATCCTAGACGGGCTTTTTGTTGTAATATCGTTCAATCATCTGCTTTTGTGAGGCCATTCTTATCAATGCTGCTTCTCTCCTGCCTTCTAATAGATCTAAATTGACACGCATATCTTCATCATTAGACACTTGCATTGCTTGTTCCGCTCTCTTAATTGGCTCACCTATCTCAACTGGGATAAGTGCCTCGGCCCCGTATACTAAAGAAAAGGGGGTTTTACCTGTGCTTGTTTTCGTGGTATTACGATATGCCCATAAGACTCCAGGTAATACTTAAGGCAAGTTACCCTTTGACTCTTCTAATCATTTCTTCAAATTATTCATGATGATCTTATTTGTAGATTCTGCCTGCCCATTCCCTACCGGATGATAAGGTATTGATGTTATCCTTTTTATTTGCCAACTTTGAAAGAGTTCCGCGACTTGAGTTCTGGTAAGTTGTGGACTATTATGGAATATGGTTTCTTTTGGCACACCGAACCGGCAGATGATATTTTGCCAAATAAAGACCTAGACTTCTTTTTTCCGTACCTGTTTGAATGCTCGTGCCTTTACCCATTTAGTAAAGTAACCAGTAAGTACGAGTAAAAAATTTACCTGTCTTTTAGCTTGAGGCAAGGGTCCAACAATATCCATTCCCATTTTATGAACGGCCACGGTGCAATAACCGAATATAACAACTCAGCAGGTCGGTGCATATTGTTACCGTACCTTTGACATTTATCGCATTTAGCTACGAAATTCGTTGCTTCGTCTTCTATTTTGGGCCAGTAATACCCTGGCCTAATCAAAGTTCTTACCAATGACCTTCCTTCTATGTGGTTTCCACAATGTCCTTCATGTATTTCCCTTATTACATATTCTGTTTTAGAAGGTCCAAGACGTCTTACTAAAGGGACACCGAACATCTTTCGATAAAGGTTACCTTGTTTTAAACAATATCGAGTCGCCTTCTTACGAAGTGCTTGTGCTTTTTCCTTGTCATTAGGTACGGTACCATACTGCAAAAAAGCTACAATTTCATTTCTCCAGTCCCAAGTTAGATTATTAAAATTTACCTCATTCTTGTCAGGTTCGAGAACCATGT
Organism: Nicotiana noctiflora; assembly: GCA_032618575.1. NCBI lineage: Eukaryota > Viridiplantae > Streptophyta > Magnoliopsida > Solanales > Solanaceae > Nicotiana > Nicotiana noctiflora. The sequence continues at coordinate 200,077 of JASVEL010010265.1, forward strand.
GAAAAAAGTGATAAGTGAGGCAGTGACATCTTTTGTTATATAAGATATGGATGCAAACTCGACATTATCATCCCTTGGGATTTGTATAACCTTCCATGATTGGAACTGTTTTATCAATTCCCTTACATTTTCCAAATATTGTTGCATCCTTGCTTCCCTAGCTGTGTAAGTCCCCAGAATTTGATTAACCACGAGTTGAGAATCGCTTTTGATCATTATCTGACCTATTCCAAGTTCTCGTGACAATTCCCGACCTACGATCACAACTTCATACATTGCTTCATTATTAGTTACAGAATGACATTTAATGACTTGTCTAATGGTTTCTCCTGTGGATGTTACCAAGACAATTCCTAATCCCGTGCCTTTTATATTAGCCGATCCATCAGTAAATAAGGTCCAAACCCCTGTGTTTGCTCCATTAAGTAGCTGAATTTCTTTTTCCACTTCTACTTGTATCCCTTGAATAAACTCAGCCACGAAATCTGCTAGTACTTGGGATTTTACTGTTGTTATAGGTAGGTAAATAATTTTATATTCACTTAATTATATAGCCCACTTAGCTAACCTCCCTGACAATTCCTGCTTATGCAATATATTACGTAATGGGAATGCAGTTACAACAGCAATTGAGTGACATTGAAAAAATGGTCTCAATTTTCTAGATGCCATGATTAGAGCTAATGCTAATTTCTCTAACTGCGGATATCGTGATTCAGCATCTAACAAAGATTTACTAACATAATAAATATGAGATTGTTTACCTTGTTCTTCTCGTAACAAAACTGTACTTACTGCAACTTCTAAAACTGAAAGGTAGATAAAAAGTCTTCCCCAGTTTTAGGTTTGGCTAACAGTGGTGGATTTGCCAAATATGCCTTCAAGTTACTAAGTGCTTGTCGACATTCTTCATTCTATTCAAAATGATCTTGCTTTTTGAGGGCTGAGAAAAATTTAAAATATTTTTCTGGTGACTTTAAGATGAATCTCCCCAAAGATGTGATCCTTTCTATGAGTCTTTAAACTTCATTTTTATTTGAAAGTACATCCAGAATCTCTTCAATATCTTTAATTTGAGTCTAATACCATGGTTAGAAACAAGAAAACCTAAAAACTATCCTGATGCTACACCAAACGCACATTTTCCGGATGTAATATCAAATTATACGTGCATAAAATTTCAAATTTCATAAATAAATGTGGAATATGATCATTTGAATGCAAAGTTTTAACTAACATGTCATCTATATATAACTCCATGGTTTTACCTAAATGTTCCTGAAACATTCTAGTAACCAATCTTTGATATGTTGCACCTGCATTTTTAATACCAAAGGGCATTACCTTATAACAGTAAGTTCCTCTATCTGTTATAAAAGAAGTTTTTCCTCGTCTCCTGGATCCATTTTTATTTGATTATACCCTGAGTATGCATCTAAAAAACTCAACAATTCATGCCATGTGGTTGCATCAATTAATTGGTCTGTATGTGGTAGAAGAAAAGAATCTTTTGGACAGGCTTTATTAAGGTCTGTGTAATCCACACAAATACGCCACTTAGTATTTTTCTTGGGAACCACAACAGTATTAGACAACCAGTTGGGGTATTTTACCTCTTTTATTGACCCTATTTTGACTAACTTCTAAACTTCCAACTGAATTACGTGATTCTTGAAGGCTCCTCGTTTCCGCTTCTTTTGCTTGATCGGGGGATATGTTGGGTCTTCATTTAATTTATGAGTCATAACCTCCGGTGTTATCCCTGTTATATCAGAGTAGGACCAAGCAAAACAATCTAGATAGCTTTTAAAAATCTAATTAACTCTTGTTTTACCTTTGGTTTGAGATTGGCCCCTATATACACCTTCCTTTCGGGTTGGTGTGCAAATAACACCACAATTTCGAGTTCTTCTATTATGGTTTTGATGTTATCATTTTCCTCTGGTTCTTGAATAATATCTGGCCTTGAATCCACATCTATTTTTCCTTCCTCAACTAAGGTTAAAGCAGCTCCCTCCTTAACTGAATCCTGTAGTTGCGATTTGGTTTCATCTTGAACAGTTGAATCTACAACAGAGTTTATACTCCTAGATATTTGGTGATCTCCCCTAATTTGGAAACTTCCCCATGGTGAGGGAAATTTAATAACGTGATGCAAGGTTAACGAAACATCATCCATATCATGGATCCATGGCCTCCCAAGGTTTATGTTGTATGCCACCTCCATAACTACCACCTGAAACTTAGTATATTTGACTACACCTTCTGCAAAGGTGGTGAGGATCGCTTTCACCCTTGGTTAAAATGTTAGAATTATCAAACCCTGATAAAGTATGTGCCTTTGGGACCAACCCTTCCTCAGCTTACATTTCACTTAATACTCGTATTCAAAATTATATTTACCGAACTTCTTGTGTCAATCAGAACATGTTTAACGTTAGTATCATGTACGAGTAATGATATTACCAGTGTGTCATTATGTGGGGTCATGAGGCCTTTCGCATCTGTGTCGTTGAATGTGATATTCTCCTCCTCCAGCACGTGTCGTAGCCGCTTTCCATGTGTGATCATCATCTTTGATGTTGTATTGGCTTCAGTATACAAGACACCATTGATATTTTCTCCTCCATTTATAATATTGACTGTACGTTTATGAGAGGGCAGCTTCGGGGGTCCTGTCTATTTTTCATAAACGCTTGTTTGCCTTTCTCACTGAATAACTCAGTGAGGTATCCTTGCTTTAATAAATGGTCCACCTCACTTTGTAAAAATTTGCAATCTGTGATTTTATATCCGTGATCATTATGGAATTCACACTAGTGATCAGGGTTTCTTCTACTCGGGTTCGATCTCATCTCATTCGACCACCGTACCTTATCTCCCATGCCTCTTAAAATAGCTACGAGCTCGGAAGTAGTTACATTAAAATTGTAACCACCAAACCTTGCCTTGGAACCCCCATCATCGTCTCGTTGTCCGCGTGTTCCACATTCATTGTTAAATCTTGATGAAGAGCCTAATTCCCTATGTCTAGGTTTATGATTGTATCTATCTTATTTTGACCTCGATTCTTTTATTGTAGGTCCTATATAAGGATCGTACCTATTTTACCGGACCTCTTTTCATTATCTATACGCCCTGAACTTGTTTTCTCATCTATTTTTGGTCGCAAGATAATATCTTCCTCGATCCTCATCTTTGTGTTATACCTGGTGTAGACATCGTTCCACGTGATGGGAGTTCTCGAAGGCTTTCTTTGAGTCTCCTCGTGGCTTCTGAACTTTTCTCATTCAAATTACTATCAAAAGATATGGCTGCCCAGTTGTTAAGCACTAGTGGCAGCAACATTCTTTCTCGTTGAAATCTATCTATAAATTACTTAATAGCTCGGAATTCTCTTGTTTAATTTTGAAGATGTCCTCCATCCTTTGCTCATCTTTTTGGGCTCCCGAGTGTGCTTTAATAAACAAATCTGCAAGCTTAGCAAAAGAATTTATTGAATTTTTAGGTAAAAAAGAATACCAGGTTAAAGCTCCTTTGGTGAGTGTTTCGCCAAATTTTTTGACCAGGACCGATTCAATTTCTTGCTTGGTCAAATCATCCCCTTTAACTCCAGTGGTGAAGGCTATAACGTGATCTCCTGGGTCTGATGTTCCATCGTACGTAGGAATATCAGGCATTTTAAATTTCTTTGGAATTGGGAGGGGAGTTGCACTTGGCTTCCATGGATGTTATGTGTATTTGTCTATGTCCACCCCTTCAATAACGGGCGGTACCCCAGGTATTTGTTCCATGCGTTCATTTTGTTCCGTAAGCTGTCTCTGCAAGGTTAGTACAAGATTTTGTAAATCAGAATTAGCTTGGTTACCTGGGTCTCCTTCTTGCATTTCACAAGGAGTTCCACCACCGCCTGAATTAACCAGTCCAGAACAGGGGTTCTCTAAAGTATTATTGTTTGGAGTTGGTGTGGGCGGTGCATCATGTAACTGGTTAACAAAGGCTTGAAGAGCTTTGCTTACTTGAGATGCAATTATTTTTTGTAATGCCTCATTCATTTCTTCGACATTGTTGAATTGATCTTGCTCATTTTCCTGAGATCCATCGGGAGTGCCTTCACGAGATAGTCGTGAGAGTTTCATGGGGAACTTTGTGGTAAATCTCAAGGAGAATCTCCTTGAATTTGTTGGTTTGCCTGAATTTCTGGAAGACCTGTGGTGTTGTCGTTGTTGTTTGACATGATTGATTTGAACAAGAAAATCGAATAGAAGTAACGTTGATTATCAGATTCCCGGTAACAGAACCGATTTGTCTAACAAAAAAATAAATTTTCAGTCAAATCTAAAATATAGAAAAATCGATTTACTGATAATCGAAAAATAAATAAAGAAAATAATTTTCAAATACTCAAATATGAAAGCTTGTAAATAAGAAATATATTCTAGTAGTATCTTGTGTTTTCCTTGATTACATGTTTCTCCTTTTATAGGTCTTTTGGAGAATCTTTGAAAATGTACGTTATATCCAAACTATAACGAGGCCATTATGAATATTTAATAACATTAAATGCTACGTTATACAATCATCATATTGAATGCAAAGATTCCTTAACGACTCCACTGCTTGTTTCTTTTATAATGACGTGTATCTTCATTCTCTTATTTGTCCTGGTTCATTATCTTTTTGTATTTCCTTCATATTTGCGCTTTATAGGTACGGGTCTTCCGAGGCTTTTAACCCGTACCTCCCCTTGCCTTTTAACTCTGTACCTTCCCTTGCCTTTTAACTCGTATCTATTTTTTACCACATTGTCTCGTACTTATTTTTATCCACGCCAGCTTAGACTTTTTGACCCAGTCATAGCCTATAAGTAACTCCACGTGTCATGCCATATTATTATTTATTCATATATTTAATTTTTCCCAATACAAATGGTCCAACAGCTAAATTAAAATTGAAATCCCGAAGTGTGTAGGAAAATAATTGGTCCTATAAGTACACATATTCTAGGTTTCTTTAGATGGAAAATCTAGTCAAGACAAGTTCCTTGAAAATGGCATCGAACTTGAATGGTTCCACTGAGCTTCTCCAAGCTCAAACTCAAACATGGAACCATATCTACCACTTCGTAAGCTCTTCAGCAGCAAAATGTGCAATTCAGCTAGGCATTCCCGATGTCCTATACAAACATGGTAAGCCAATGTGTCTTTCCGACCTCTCTGCTGCCCTTCCCCTCAATCCTTCCAAAATCTCTTTTCTACCAATTCTCATGCGCTCTTTAGTTCAGTCTGGTTTCCTAAATGAACATGAAGATTACTATTCTCTTACCCCAGCTAGTCGCCTTTTTCTGAAAGATGATCCCTTGAGTACGAGGTCATACTTTCTCATCATGCATGATCCATGCCTTCAAAAACCATGGTTTGAGTTAAGTAGTTGGTTCCAAAATGATTTCCCCACTGCTTTTCATACTGCTAATAATGGGAAATCACTTTGGGATTATTTCGCGGATGAACCAAGAGGAAATGATATTTTCAATGATTCAATGGCTAATGACTCGAGATTGATTTCCAATGTGCTTATTACGCAGTGTAAACATGTGTTTGAGGGGTTGACATCGTTGGTGGATGTTGGAGGTGGCACTGGCACTGTGGCAATTGCCATAGCCAAAGCTTTTCCTGCCATAAATTGCACTGTACTTGATCTCCCTCATGTTATAGGCGACCTCAAGGGAAGTGGGAACTTGGAGTTTGTCGGAGGAAGTATGTTTGAAAATATTCCTGATGCTAATGCAATCTTACTCAAGGTACATGTTTTGATACTTCGGTAAATACTTACATCTCATGATATATGTGTCTATACCAAACCAATGATTGATACATGACATGTGCTCGTTTTATAGATATACTTATATAACTTAATCACAATATGACTGTCACAAAATATATAAATTTTAAGGTGGATGTGTAGTCATACAAAATAAAATAAGTATAAAAATAATCACATACATCTAAAGGAGTAAGAATCGCTTATAAAGAATAAAATAAGAGAATAGTTGCTGATTTAGTCACGCATGTTAAGTAGGCATCTAGATGCACAAGTTATTGGATGTGAAATTATGATGATCAAATGTCTTAAATGAAGAGGTAAACCTAAAATCATATGGATAAAGTTGTCTCAAAATATCAGAATATCTGTGAATCAAGTTGGTCTAGCAAAAGATAAATAATAATGGAAGTGAAAATCCTTATAGGTGATACCAATAATATTGGGTTTTCTAATGCTTACTATAAGACTATTACTATATTAGATATATTGAACTTACTAGAGAACTCATAGTGTTAGATAATTCTTAATTAGCATTAAAATATTATGGGCCTAAATAGAGTATTTATAATAGTGAGTAATCCTCCCTAAATGGGGAAATATTGTAATCTTGAAAATAATATAAATTACCTCTTACCTAGGTCAAAGTAAACTGACAATATAATAACTCTTTGCTCTGTACATATGAGTGGAACTCTTAAATTATACTTCCATATTCAAATTGACCACACTAACACTATCTTTTTAGATACATCTCTATTTATTCTCATTACAGAAGCCTAATCTTACAGCTAAATGATTTTTACGATTTATATCTTTATTAGTTTTCTATATAACATTCTGTGAGAAGTCGCTAGTAGTAATTTCTAATAACTTTTAATTTGTTACCTGGCCTCGCTCCCTAAATTCCTATCTGCTCGAATTTTTCATGGTTAAACAGTGGATTCTCCATAACTGGGGGGACGAAGATTGTGTGAAGATATTAAAGAAATGCAAAGAATCAATTCCAAGTAGAGAAAAAGGTGGGAAAGTGATTATTATAGATATAGTGCTGGAAAATCCGAAGCAAAAGGATGATTCAGTTCGAGCACAACATAATATGGACATGTTGATGATGGTTCTTTTTGCTGCCAAAGAGAGAACTAAGAAGGAATGGGTAGAACTCTTCGCTGAAGCTGGTTTCAGTGGATATGAAGTAACTCCCACCTTGGGCGCACAAGGTCACTCATTGAACTTTACCCATGAAGAAGTCCTGGGATGTGCGTTTACAAAATATTGTAAGCTCTGGTGAATAAATTTATAAGCTTATGAGTCTATCTGTATATTTTTATTGTACTAGTTTTTGAACACACGCATTACACATATATCCCATATTATGAGTCAAAAATATTTTAAAATTACACAAGTTTATTAAAAATATATGTGTTGAGTGTTAGAAAAGAGAACAATATAGAAGAAGAGGTTATATTCTAAGTGAAGAAGAAGAGGAAGGGAAGAACACTTTGTATTTTGGGAGAGGAGTTGTTTTCATTCAACTTGATGCAAATGGCACTACAAGAGGGCTTATTTATAGGTGCTAATGGAGCACCCTAGAACCATTCTAGATAAATCTTATCACCTAGAATACAAAAGATTATTCTAGAGTTTCTACAAGATAAGATTTATCTCCTAGGAATTATAAAGAGAATTCAAGACATTGCACATGCTACATTATCCTAGACAATTCTAGAACAAGTACCATCTAGATAATTCTAAATTATTATTATTATTAACACTCCCCCTTAATTTTGAATTATCTTCTGCACCCCAAGACTTGATCTCAATCTTCGAAAGTCTTCAAACTTGAGCGGCTTTGTGAAGATATCGTCAACTTGATCATGAGTCTTCACATATATGAGCTCCACTTTCTTTATTGGCAATCCTCCGGATAAAGTGATACCTTGTATCAATATGCTTGTTTCATTCATGGTACACCGGATTCTCAGCAAGTTCTTGAGCGGATTTGTTGTCAATATAAATCTCCGTGGCTTCATCTTGTGGCAAATTGAGCTCCTTCAATAATCTCGTTAGCCAAATACCATGACATGTACATGATGTTGCTGCCACATATTCAGCTTCACAAGTTGACAGAGTAACAATATCCTGTTTCTTAGAGCTCCAACAAATAGCACATTTACCCAAGAAGAATAAAAATCCGGTTGTGCTTTTTCTATCGTCAACATCTCCAACAAAGTCGCTATCACAAAATCCCACAAGCTTGAAGTTACTAGAAGATGAATAAAATAACCCAAAATCAATCGTACCTTTTAGATAACGAAGTATTCTTCTAGCAGCCTTTAAGTGGGTAGAAGTAGGAGCTTCCATGAAGCGACTTATAACTCCAATCGCATATAGTATATCTGGCCTTGTACATGTCAAGTACCTTAGACTTCCCACAAGACTCTTGAAAAGAGTAGGATTCACCTTTTCTCCATCATCGAACTTTGACAACTTTAATCCACTCTCCATTGGTGTATTCACGGGATTGCAATCAAGCATGTTAAACTTCTTCAATACCTCATTTGCATAGTTTTCTTGAGAGATAAATATGCCTTCCTCCATTTGCTTCACTTATAAACCCAAGTAGAATGACATGAGACCTATGTCCGTCATCTCGAACTCATGGGACATTGCCTTCTTAAAATCTTCAAACAAACTTGGGTTATTTCCCGTGAAAATAAGATCATCAACATAAAGACAAACAAGCAATATATCTCCATTAGAATATTTGATATAAAGAGAATATTCACTAGGGCAACGAACAAATCCATTTTCTTGAAAATATTTGTCAATGCGGTTGTTCCATGCCCGTGGTGCCTGCTTCAATCCATATAATGCTCTTTTCAACCTCAAAACTTTATCTTCACGACCTTTGACGACGAAGCCCAATGGTTGCTCAATGTAGACTTCTTCTTCAAGATAGCCGTTCAAGAAAGCCGACTTGACATCCAACTGATAGATCTTCCACTTCATTTGTGCCGCCAAAGAAATAAGCAAGCGAATCGTCTCCATGCGGGCAACGGGTGTATAGACTTCCTCATAGTCCACTCCATGCCTTTGCTTGTAGCCTTTAGCCACAAGTCTTGCTTTGTATCTCTCGACCTCTCCTTGTGCATTTTTCTTTGCCTTGTAGACCCATTTCACTCCAATTGCTTGATGTCCTCTGGGAAGAGTTGTTAGCTCCCATGTGTTGTTCTTCTCTATTGCCTTGATCTCCTCTTCCATAGCTTGTCTCCACCGTTTGTCCCTGGAAGCTTCTTCAAAGTTCACTGGTTCACTTTCAACAAAGAGACAAACTAAATTACTATAATCAAAGTTAGTAATTCTTTCAGTATTCTCAAGAAGATTCACCAAAGTTCTCGTTTTCTCTGGCCTTTCTCCATTTGAGCTTTCTGTAGATGAAGGAGATGCAACATTAGTTGGAGAAGGCGGTGGAGTTGGATCTTGCACAGGTGAAGCATGCTCTTGTTCTTCTTCATCTTCAAAATATGGAAGAAAATCATATGTCCTTTCTTCTTGAGCTTCCCAATTCCAAGTTGTTTCTTCATCAAATTCAACATCGCAGTTCACCACCACTTTGCCATTCGTTGGGTTGTACAACTTGTACCCTTTTGAGCTTGTGTCATAGCCAATGAACACGTGTTTGACACTTCGATCATCAAGTTTGGCTCTCCCTTGTTGTGGCACATGAGCATAGGCTATGCTCACAAAAATTCTCAAGTGCTTGACACTTGGCTTTCTTCCACTCCATGCTTCTTGAGGAGTTTGATCTTTCACATTCTTCGTAGGAGACCTGTTACTCAAATAAACAGCACAAGAAACAGCCTCGGCCAAAAATTCCTTGGGCATATTTTTAGCTTTCAACATACATCTAGCCATGTTAAGAATGGTTCTATTTTTCCTTTCTGCAACTCCATTTTATTGCGGTGAATAAGGTACCGTTAGAGGGCGACGAATTCCATGAGATTCACAAACTTCATTAAATTCTCTCGAAGTAAATTCGCCTCCTCTATCGGACCTTAAGGCTTTAATTTCAAAGCCAATCTCCTTTTCCACCATTGCTTTAAAAATTTTAAATGCACCAAATACTTCTGATTTTTGCTTCAAAAATAAACTCAGGTCTTTCTACTAAAGTCATCAATAAAGAGTAAGAAATATTTACTCTTACCAAAAGAAGGTGGAGTGATTGGTCCACACACATCCGTATGAACAAGTTGGAGTGGCTTGGTTGCTCTTGATGTGGCCTCCTTTGGAAAACTCCTCCTTGCATGTTTGTTAAGAAGAAAAGCTTCACATAACTGATTGGGATGATTTATTAAAGGCATCTCGTGCACCATATTCTTTTCTCCCATTGATTTAAGTGACTCAAAATTCAAGTGCCCAAATCTCATGTGCCAACACCATGATTCTTCTTTCACATTTGCATTCAAACACTTTGCTTCAATTGTTTTAAGATTCAAAGAAAAATTAGAGTGCCACTTGAATCTCTAAGCCAAAGATTCATGTCTTTCATATGAATGTCATACCCCTTTTCAAGAAATTGTCCCAAACTCAAAATATTATTTTTCAACTTTGGCATATAGTAAACATCTTTGATTAATTTGTGACTACCATCTTTAGAGGAGATAAGAATCGTACCTATTCCTTCAATTTGGATCTTTGAAGTATCTCCAAATGATACATTGCCTTTCACCCTTTTGTTGAGCTCCACGAACTTGTCTTTGTATCCGCACATGTGGTTGCTCGCTCCATTGTCCAAATACCATGAGCTACAATCATCCTTGTCTTCTTCCTTGAGTGCTAACAATAATATTGACTCTTCATCTTCCTTCTTGTCTTCAACAAGGTTGGCCTTCTCTTCAACATTGGTACGACACTCCCAAGAATAATGGCCAAATTTCTGACAATTATAGTACTCAACTTTAGATTTATCATACCTCTTTTGATTTGTTTCTTGATGGTAGCCACGTCCTCTTCCTCTACCTCGACCACGACCTTTATATGTTTGGTTGTTTTTCTCTTCAATGTTGAAATTCCTTTCATAACTTCTTCCTCTTCCACGACCGCCACCACGTCCTCTTCCTCGTCCACGGCCTCGATAGCTCTTTGCGCCTCCATCGTCCTTCAATGATGCCTTGGTTTTAAGGAGTTGCTCTAGCGGCTCTTCTTGCCTCATCTTGATCTTTTCTTCGTGGGCTTGCAAAGAACCTTCTAGTTGCTCCACCGTCATAGAGTCTAAATCTTTAGACTCCTCAATAGCACATACCACAAAATCAAATTTAGGTGTTAGGGAGCGAAGGATCTTTTCTACCACACGAACATCTTCAATTTTCTCTCCGTACCTTTTCAATTGATTCACAACAGCCCGCACTCTTGAACAATAATCCGAAATAGATTCGGATTCCTTCATTTTTAAAGCTTCAAAATCAGCCCTTAGAGATTGAAGCTTCACCTTCTTCACTTTGTCAACTCCTTGGAGAGATGTTTGTAAAATCTCCCAAGCTTCTTTTGAGGTGGTTGCATCGGCCACCTTCTCAAACATGGTATCATCCAAACATTGATGGATAAGAGAGAGGGCTTGTTGATCCTTCTTCCTTAATTTTGCCAAAGAATCCTGATCATTTTGAGGCAAAGTTTCCTCATTGTCGGGTTTCTCAAACCCTTCTTCTACAATCTTCCATGCATCTTGAGAGCCAAGTATGGTTTTCATCCTTATACACCATTTTTGGTAGTTCTCTTTTGTAAGACGAGGAAATTGGAAAGCAGGTAGGTCGTTGCCATTATTTGCCATGGCTCTGATACCACTATGTTAGAAAAGAGAACAATATAGAAGAAGAGGTTATATTCTAAGTGAAGAAGAAGAGGAAGGAAAGAACACTTTGTATTTTGGGAGAGGAGTTGTTTTCATTCAACTTGATGCAAATGGCACTACAAGAGGGCTTATTTATAGGTGCTAATGGAGCACCCTAGAACCATTCTAGATAAATCTTATCACCTAGAATACAAAAGATTATTCTAGAGTTTCTACAAGATAAGATTTATCTCCTAGGAATTACAAAGAGAATTCTAGACATTGCACATGCTAGATTATCCAAGACAATTCTAGAACAAGTACCATCTAGATAATTCTAAATTATTATTATCATTGTTATTATTATTATTAACATTGAGTTATAAAATAAAAACTAAAATAAAAAAATTTAAGTTCCTAAAAATGATAAATATTTATTTATTTAACTCAACGAAGAAACCTATTCTAGCATAAGTTCTCGGATGCCTTATTATAATTTCGACATATTGATTTTCTATTTACTTTAAATGCCAAGACAAAAAAGGAACAGTCTGATGATTTATATTCACATTTCTCGCAAGGTTATTTCAGTCGTTCTATTGACCTTGTCACCTCTTTAGAAAAAAATTCCGAATATTACAAAACTTGAGTAATTTTCAGAAGATGGAACAATGCTTTAGTATGAGGAACATCATTATTCATCATTCAAAAAATAAGAAATCAACACCTGCATACTTATAACCGCAAGTAAGGCTAACACATACCACAATTTTAAATGATTCAATGTAACAAAAGTACCATAATGAAACATAGTTTTTACAAGTGAAAGTGAAAATAATAATTCAACATTTGGAGTTTTGGTGAAAAAAGGAATCTGTTAACTAGTGTAGGTCCCAGCTATTTATACAAAGTGTAATTAGTTATAGTATATTAGAGTTGTAGTTTTTAGAATTTAGTTAATTGTGTATAAATAGGACAAGACTAAGCAGTTGTATTTCACGATTCATTTTCTTTCTGCTGAAAGAATAACATAGAGATTCATTTCACAATGTTTCTTCTTCCTTTCTCATCTTCTAGAATCTTCAGTTCCTCCATAACTAGAGCTTCTCAAAATGGTATCAGAGTCAGGTTCTCGTCTTAGTGAAACTCTACTGTGATAGAACCGGAGTAATTCGATTCATTTCTAGCTTCTCAATCTCATAGATTGATCGAGCTATTTCTTCAACATAGAAGACTTCTCACTCATTCTAGGGTTTGGGAATTCTCAACAATCTGGTGAATCGCGGTCAAATCGAGCTAAATTTTGTTAGAAATTAACAATTTGAAAACTTTGTTTCTCTGCTACAATGGCGATCGATGAAGGAACTGGTGATTATCCATTTGATTCTCTACGCTATCTATAGAGCTTGTCGACCACAATCATCCTCTTTACATTCATCCTTCTGATGCTCAAGGTTCTGTACTTACTTCTATTCAGCTTCAAGGTTCAAAAATTTATTCAATTAGAAGTAGATCTATTAAAATTGTTGTGTTTGGTAAAAATAAATGAGGCTTTGTTCTAGGTACTTGTATAAAGTCTAGATATGATGATAGTTTTCATGAATTATGGGACAGAGGCAATGCTATTGTGCTATCTTGGATAATGAACTCAATATCACCTAGGTTGATCAGTTCTGTGATCTATGCCACTGAAGCACACACGGTTTGGGAGGACCTCAAGGAGAGATTTGATAAGGATAATTTATCTAGGGCTTGTTATTTGCACAAGGAAATTGCCACATTGACTCAAGGCATATCCTCTGTCCATGGCCGGCTGAAGGGTGAAGCAACTAAAGCATTTGCTTTAGGCCTCACCCTTTTAGGGGCCCCAGGTTTAACCCACGGTAGAATACTTACGTAGATTAGTATTAAGTATTTTAGGTAGAAAGGTTCTTTATGATTAAAAAAGATAATATTTTAAATTGTGGAATAAGTTTTGACACGAGTATTATTGCTTTTTCTCTTTAATTGTCCTTTTCCAAAAATAACTTTCTATCCGTCGGGTAGGAGTAAGGTCTGCATACACAATATTTCAAACGCCACTAATAAGATTTTACTGGGTCGTTGTTGTTGTCTTTTTAGTTGTCCTAAATAGAAAGTGGATAGATTTTAGAAAATTATTTACAACTTTACACATAAAAAAATTAAATCTTTTTTTTTAATAAGGCCTCTCGTTAAAGGTTAGCTTTAGGCCACTAAACCTATTGAGCCGCCCCTGCCTCTGTCTTAGTATACTAAGCTAAACTAAGAGAACTCTGGAATGAGTATGAAACTCTAACACCACCACCTTACGGTATGAATTTTTAAAGAATGTGTGTGGGTCAAATTTCAGAAATGCTATTATGAAGGATGGTGCAGTCCAGCAGGGGGAACGGGTACACAAGAAAGCTCTGCTTCTTGTTTATTAGTTGTTGTTTGAGTTGGTCAAAAAGGTTCTTCTACCCCGTGCTGAGATAAGGTCCATCACTTTCAAGTCTGATTTGTACTGATCGAAGCACTGGATGCGTTCCGTGCTATAAACTTACCAGCCATCATGATTGAACACATGAAAAATATGGCTACTTCCAAAGATGGGAACCACAGTCTTCTTTATGGATTTCTTCTCACACATGTTTTCAAGTTCTTTGATGTGTGTAAATACCCAATTTTTTGCAATATATTTTATATATACTCAAATTATTCTCATAATAGTGTGTATATGCATATATAGGCAAACCAAGGAGTTTTGGTATTTTACCTTAAGATTTTTAAATGAGTTTGTTATCTATTATAATAGTACAAAATTCAATAATTATTACCACACTATTATTTTTGGTGAATAATTTATTTTTATTCTCATATTTACACCAAGGTATAATTAAGATGATTTTTTCATATTTTACACAATTTATTTGGGTATTTTTAAAGCTAAATTGTTGTAATTCAATTATAACCTATTTTCCGATTAATCGTGTTTTATAATTATAAAATTGCTCCCAGTATTTTTTCATTAATGTTTATATGTTATTAATCAATTTAGTGCTTTTCATTGGTTTTGAAATTTATTAACTATTTTTATTAAAATAAAAGGAAAGAAATGGTTGTGTAACATTTAGCCTCGTCCATTTTAATTATAACCTCTTGGCATTGTAACCACAAATTGAACTCCCAATTTCAACCCCAAATACTCGACCCAATCTTACAATCACCCGACCCATACCCAATTAATCAACCCGGTCCAGCCTTGATCTAATCTGAGTCGTTGATCAAATGAGATCAACGGCCCAGATTTAGTTCCCCTTATTAAATTCAATTACACCCCCCCCCCCCCAAACCCCTCATTTCTCCGAGAATATATATATATATATATATATATATATATATATATATATATATATATATATATATATATATATATATATATCGTCTCTCCCTCTCCCTTCTTTCTAGAACCTTCTGGTTCTCTCTTCTCCGATGAACTTCATCGCCTCTCCGGCCACCTCCAATCTCACCCGATTCGACCATTAACCGCCATGAAACCCTAGATCATTGGTTCTATCTATTTTTGAGACCCTAAAAGCCCTACCATATGAATCAGTCCCTAAAAAGTTCCGCTTGGTTTGTTCCCGACCACCTCTTTTCAACCCTAAGGCTCTGATGGGCCTGTCATTGTCATGTTCAACATCTTTAGTACTTCGAGGTTTGTGGACCATGGTGGTTGAGACCTAGGGTTCCTGGTCCTGTTACTTGTGGGTTCTCCTGTGTGATTTCTGGCAAAATCAAACCTTATATAACACAATCTATGAAGTTTCGACATGTTCTCTCCACTTCTAGGGTTTTCCCTTTTTTTTTTTGAAACCCTAACTCTCTCCTGAATCTCTAAAAAAATAGTGCTATTTTCATATTTTTCTCTATGTTCTACTTATTTTCGAGTTTATTCTGAAAGGTCTTTTACTTTGAACCACCCTTTACTTTTTTTGAAAATTAGTGTTTCTTATATTTTTTACCATGCTCGATTTGCATAATGGGGATATTCGAATCCGGTCCTTCTGACATATTATGCATGCTGACTGATTTTCCTTATGATTAAAACCTTTTCTTAGTTTATTCTGACTAATTTCTATGCTCTTGCTGACTCTGCTTAAAAACCCTAATTACTAGAAAATGCCCTTGTTTTATTATGTGTGTTAGCATGTTTCTTTGCTCCTATTACATTTGTTAGCCTAATTTCCTTTGCCTTGTCTCTATGTGTTAGCCTATTATTTGGTGTGATTGCGTGTACTACCCTGATTTTCTTTGCTTTGGTTTTGTCTGCTAGCCTATTTTTTTGACTTTTGTTAATATTTCATGATCAGCATTCTTCGAATATGTCCTGCTGAATCTAAACTTGTTTTCACTATCTCTAAGTAATTGCGTTTGTTCTTCTTTTGTTCCCATTCCGTCTATATGGCTAATCCAGCTTGTTACTTTTGTTCATTCACCTCTATTTATATGTTAAAAATGCAGAATCATGACTTCACATGATTGAATCGAATTTCCCTAATTGACTGGTAATTCAAAAACATTCTTTCAAAAAACCTAACATTCTACTCGCCCGTTTGAATTAATTGGTTTTGTTACCTTATTTGTTATAGTACTATGTTCTTTTAAGCCTTTGCTTAATTAAAATTTTCCTGAATTTGATCTTAATTGGCTACTATGTGCAATACTGAATCTCGATTCCTTCCCTATTTATTCATAAACTAATTTTTTCCTACTTGCCTTATATGATGCGGAATATTTTGTTTGATTTTTATTCCCTTAATTAATGGGAGTACTTACTTGATTCTTTGATTAATTGATTCTGAGTGATTTAATTAACATATTTATGTAAATTTTACCTTATTTATACTACATACTTTCAATTATAAATACCCTAAATTTTTTACACAAACTGACGACAGTATTCTGACTTACACACCACTAAATACTTTAAAATTAGCATTCTCTCTTTCTCTCTTGCTCTATTACTATTCTCTGCCCTTGCTTAATTTAGTCGGCTGAAAGCCAAGGCTAATATAGTGTTACTACCTTTGTCTTTGCATCCTGTTTTTGCTTTTATACTGGTATGTCCTAATTAATTTTTCAAGCCTCACACCAATATGTTTATTTTTGTTTCAGTTCATTATCTTTGTAATATTCTTCTACTTATGCTTCTCTTGCTTAATGTGTGATTTACTCTTTGCATTAATAGTTCACCACGTTTTCTGATTTACATGTTAAGTCTGACTTTGTTTACTCATAATATAATTTGCTATGCCTATGTCTTGTTGTCACACATTAGTGTCACACCTCCTTTTTACTTACACCTGCAAGGGCATAAAGGAGTTTTTCCAATTAAAGGACAATCGGAATGAGATTTATTGTTAAGATTCCGAGTCTCCACTTGAAAGGTTAACGGTGTCCCAAGTCACCAGTTGAATACCGAACTGAGAAAAATATGACTCTGTTAACAGTCCGCGAACCAGAAATCCGAGTAAGGAATTCTGTTAACATGGGAGAAGGTGTTAGGCATTTCCGGGTTCCGTGGTTCTAGCACGGTCGCTCAACTGTCATGTCTAGCTTATTTATCTGACTTGATTATATGTTTCAACTTATATGCTTTTTAGATTTGAACCGCTTTTATCATCGTTTTCAAAGAGAATTGCAACGTCGTGAAAAAATATCTTGAACACTGTCACATAAATGCACCCGTCATTTTCGACACATTTTGACTTTGTTGGGATTTGGATTTGGGTCACATAAACGCACACTCGAATTTAAGAAGGTAATGTTGTTATAATAGGTGCCTAAAGAGACTAGCACGTTATTAACTTTGGGGAGGGCCGTGAAATTCGCTAAACGGCCCATCCCGAATTCTAAGTATTTTAATATAAACATTTATCGAGGACCCCAAAATTTATGTGCTTTATTTATCGAGGCTCATCTCATTTCATTATTAAAAAAGGCAATTCTTAAGCAACTATAATTTTCTCTTTTTATTTGTCTCTAATAACTAAAAAATCCTAATTAGTTAACATGTTTCAAAGATCCAAAAATTCCAATGTTTCGACTTCAACAAATAGTCCCAATAACTACATGAGAAGGGTAGGACGCTTTCAACGTGTTCAAAATAGCCCCAGGCTTCATTATGCAAGAATTGGACAGCCTAGGCTCGTAATAGCTCATGTACCCAATATCTAATTAACCCTCGGCTTACTGATCCACTTTTATAGACTGGACGGCCCAGACTTTGTGCTACACAAACAAAATTGCTATGTCTCAATTATAGTCTACACCCAAAAGACTGGACAACCACAGGCTTCGGCCCAGGCCCAAACGTACAAGGACATTAGAATTGGACCTGGGCCGCTCATAGAGCACTGATGCCTACACTTTTGATAGTGGGCTGCTGAGCCCGAACTGTTAGACCAAACCTTGGTTCAATTCAATATAAACAAATGCTCACCGAGGTTGTTTGAAATTATACTATTCAAGGTGATTATGAACTATTTGATTCCAGTTTCAGGCCCAGGCTTATGTATGACTAAACATCCAATTAACGTACTACTAACTAAATGGAATTATCCGATTCAATGAACTTCTCAACAGAAATGAACATTTATTTTCTGATTCTTACCAAATTATAAAGTTAAACTCTAAATAACCACTTCACTTTCACATATCAACTGGATTTAGAACACTTATCCATGTGAGGTTGTTACACTATGAATTAATACTAACAATTGTAAAACTGCGATTACCTAAAGGATTAACGATCATGCGATGAAATCAGTTCAATTAATCAAGGCTAAATGCTAACAACAATTTACTAATCATGAGCATCACTGTCAACATGAACAAGTTGAATAGATTTAATCTTCTACTTAGGTACAATCCAAATAGTTCATACAATCCAATTTATACATCCAAAAGTTGTTTAAACAGTTCAATTACAGTAAAATGCTAAAGTAGACATCAACAAGCGAGTTCTTCATTATTTGGCTTCAAATGTGTTCATAAAGGTGAGTCAAAACTCCCAGATCATTAGAGACATCGTAAAAGTACCTGAAAGCCAAATTTAATTGAAACAGAAGAAGAGAATCAGCAGCAGTAACGAACAGTGATCAAATACATCCCAGAGATGTTTCAAAACCCAAATAAAACCAATAGATCTAAATCAGCACAGAATGCCCAGAAATGAACCAGGAAAGCAACACAATCAGCAGCTAACCTAGTGTCAACTCGGATTAATCAAATCCAATGCCTAGATGATTCATACTGCCCTCACACCTCATATTATCGAACATAAATAGGAAATTCAAGCAGTTTTGATCCTAAATGAGCTGGAAACTGGAATTAAAATGCTGGAATCCGAAAATGACTTCAGGAACACTAATGTAACAGTAGTTCTTTTTTGGATTTTCTATTGTATTTCTAATTTTTTTTATTTCTTTTTTCTTTTTTTGCAGAAAACCAAGATCTAGTAAAAGGTTTCAGTTATAAGAATTCAGATTTTTCTTTTTTTTTTTTTTGGTTTGAAATTAAAATTTATAAGCTAAGATCTGTAGGAGAGGTTTCGGGGGAAATTTTTTTCTGGCTCCCAACTTCTAAATGAAGGCATTAGGGCTGCCTTTTATAGGTAGAATGAGATGCCATTTTCAGACTTCAGCTTTAACACCTTATCCTCTCTTTTATTTTTATTTAACCCTCTATTTTCTGACTTGCTACTACCAAAATAACTGAAATTCTACTTGAACCCATATCCAGAATGTTCTAGAAAATTCTAGTATGACCTAAAGCATTAATCTCCAATTCCAATTACCCAAATACCCCTAAATACCCCCTAAAATTACTTACCTAGGTCACAATTAGTCTATCCTTTCAACTACAACCAGTCAGATTAAGCTAAACCTGATCTCATTAAGACTAACTAAGGAAATTACAATTAACAACATTGGACTACACCAAATAACAAGTTGATACCAGTTAAGCCTAAACAAAATTGATTAAAAATTATCAAAGCAAGGATTAAACTAATGCCTAAACAAAATTAAACTAAATTAACACAATTTCACGAACAAAACCAGTATTGAATCAACATAGAATGAATTCTAATCTAATATTCAAACTAAAAATAAAATTGTGTGACGACCCGACCCTTCGTCACGTAAGTTACCGCCTTAATTCCCCCTTATTGTGTTGCTTCATATTTTTATATCAGTGTTAGAGTTGATCGGGCTTCATATTTTTATATTAGTGTTAGAGTTGATCGGGTGTAATTGAATTGATTCTGGATGAAAATAAGGCACATAGCCTCTAAGAAGGGAGTTTGATTCAGAAAAGTCAACTTGAAGTTGACTATATAAATTAGAAGGCTCGGATGTGAATTCCAGTGATTCGGTTAGCTCCGGGGGATGATTTATGACTCGAGAGAACGATCAGAATTGAATTTGGAGGTCTGGTATAGAAATAGTCTTGAATTGGCAAAGTTAAAATTTTGGCGAAATCCGATTAGTATGTGAGATTTTGATATGGGAGTTGGAATAGAATTTCGAGAGTTGCAGTAGCTTCGTTGGGTGATTTTGGATATGTTTGCAAATGTTCAGGTCATTCGGACATCATTTGGTCGGGTTTTTGATTAAATGTTGGTTTCGGAAGTTATAGTTGAAACATAAGTTTGAATCCGCATTGATATTATGATTTTTGTGTTTAAGGATGTGTTTTTATGATTGGAACAAGTTCGTATGGTGTTATGGGATATGTTGGCATATTTGGTTGAGGTCCCGAGGGCCTCGGGGTGATTTCGGGTGTTCAAACGGATCATTTTTGCATGGCTAATGGATCAGATTTTGCTGTCATAATATTGTAGAGTATTTACTCTATGCCATCACATAGGGTGTAATGCGATCGCATAGGAGGCCTGGGAGAGGGGTGCTGATTTGTTTTGTGCGATCGCGTAAGGGGATTGCGAACTCATAAGGTTGGAGGATTGGTCTCTGCGATCGCGTTAGTGGTATTGCGATCGCATATAAGGATTTTTGCCCAGTTAGATTTTGTGACATGCGATCGCAACAGTGGTGATGCAATCTCATAGAAGGATTTCCTCGGCGGACAGAAGGGTTTAATAACATTTCACCCGCGAGCAAAACTCATTTTCCTCCATTGTTGGGCACCTTTTGGAGCTTTTAGATGAGGGATAAAGTTGTAACGACCCGACCCGTCATTACGGGAATTACCACCCTGTTATGTTGAAATTGTATGTTTTATGCTTTTATATCAGTGTTAAGTCTATCGGGTAAGTTAGGAGTGAATTGGATTGAAAATGAGGCATATAGCCTTTGTGAAGGAAACTTGAATAAGGAAAGTCAACCCAGAGTTGACTATTTGGTTAGAGGGCTCGGAATCGGATTCTGATGATTCGGTTAGTTCCGGGAGGTGATTTGTGACTTAGGGGAGCGATCGGAATTGAATTTGGAGGCCCGGTGTAGAAATAGGCTTGAATTGGCTAAGGTTGAATTTTGACGAAATCCGAACGGTAGGTGAGATTTTGATCCGAGAGTCGGAATGGAATTCCGACAGTTGCAGTAGCTTCGTTAGGTGATTTTGGATATGTCCGCAAAATTTCAGGTCATTCGGACGTCGTTTGGTCGGGTTTTTGATCGAATGTGTAATTCGGAAAGTTTTAAGAAATTTAGGCTTGAATCCGTGTGTAATTGGTGATTTTGATGTTTAGGATGGTATTTTTATGATTGGAACAAGTTCGTATCATGTTTTGGAGTATGTTGGTGGTTTTCGTTGGGGTCCGGGGGTCTCGGGATGAATCCGGGGGTCCAAACGGACCATTCTTGGCCAAAGTAGACAGCTGGTTTGCTGTCATAAGTGCAGCAGAATTTTACCCTTCGCGATCGCAGAGATAGGGACGCGATCGCGTAAGGTCAAGAACGGAAGCAACGCGATCGCAGGAGCACGGACGCGATCGCGTAGAGTTAACCGGTTGGTCATCGTGATCGCATGAGCATCTACGCGATCGCGTAGAAGAGAAATGGGGTCCAGGGAAAAATGTGCTACGCGATCGCAGGAAGAGGGACGCGATCGCGTGAGGCCGGATGGTTGTACATCGCGGTCGCGTGAGGAGAGTCGCGATCGCGTGAGGGCGAAATGTTTGAGCATCGCGATCGCGTGAGTGGAGTCGCGATCGCGTAGAGCAAATGGGTCTGGCAGAGAATTTAATTGCAGAACAGAGGAGCTACGGGTTCATAAACCCAAAACGCCATTTTTGAGTTCTAGAGAGAGAAACTCACGGGAATTGCTGGGAATTCATCGGGGATTCGTTGGAGGTAAATTTTGTGGCTTAATTACATCATTTTAACATGAAATCCTTGGTTAATTTTCTGTAAATGGGAGATTAAAGGTGGGTTTGAGCCCTAGGCCTAAATTGAGGAAAAACATTGATTTGAGTGGGCAAATAGAGTCCGATTTTGGTAAATTTTATATGCCTAGACTCGTATCGAGATGAGGATTCCAAATATGTAACTTTTGTAATTTTTCGACAAGCGTACCGAAAGTCGGGTTTTGACAACTTTGGGAATTTTGATGTAAATTGGATTATATTTATTGGGTGTTGTCCCATTGGCCTAATTTGTTGTGTTTCTACTGTATTTGATCAGATTCTACGCGTGCGGAGCTTGATTCTCGTGTCAAGGGCATTGCGGAGTAGTCGTCGCGCCGTATTGAGGTGAGTAATAGATGTGGGTGATGACCGGCGGGTTCGAAACCCCGGTATACCACTTTGTGACGCTGTATAGCGGCGAGACACGCACACTCTTGAGAGTGCGGGGTCGATCATGAACTGGAGACTATATATTAGTCCGACCTGTTGATACCGTATTATTGGCTATTCTCGAGCCGTTGAACCCCCTTCTTGGGCGGTTGAGTATACTTGTGGGCCTTGAGCCAGTTATTGGATCCCGCGAGGATCGTTATCATTGTCTTATCATATAGACATGCTAGTTTACTACTAGTCTGCAGCTATTTTTGTTATTATGCTAATTCCAATCTCTGGAACTTGATATTACTGTTTTCCAACTGAAAAATGATAAAAGAGTTTTCAAAAACTACTTTTGAGCCTGCGAGGCTGTATCTGCATATTAGCTGACTAGTAGTGGATCGGGCTGCGCGCCGCAGCGAGATGTATGTTGGATCGGACTGCACGCCGCAGGAATATCTCTATGAGATGTGCTTGGGCTGTAGGAGCCCCTCCGGAGTCTGAACCCCCACAGTGAGCACGGGTACCCAAAAATTGGAGTCGAGCTACGCGCCGTAGCGGTCATATCATGCATTGCATTGCATTTAGCTACATCTGCTAGTTGTTATGCTATTTATTGGTATTTGTTGGTACAGGTACAGTGAATATTGATTCTGTGACAGGGTAGCTGATGATAGCCTTACATAGTGCTTTATTGCGGATTTCTTATCTGCGCTGTCTTACCCTTGTTTATTACCACTGAGTCTGGCAGTACTCATTTTACTCCCTGCACCTTGTGTGCAGATCCGAGTACCTCTCAGCAGTGATCCAGTAGCTGTGCGAGGCGACATTTGTGGATATTCGAGGTAGCTGCAGAGTCCGCAGGACCCGATATTCCTTCTCACTGTCTCTTGATTTTGTGTTGACTTTTCTTTCCGCACTTGGCATCTTGTAAACCTTTATACACTCATGTTCAGTAGAGGCTCATGACTCTTGACCCTTCGGTCTATGGGAGTTGAGATATTATGGGACTTGGTTCCCCGTTTTCGTTATATGTATCGCTGTTTTTCGTGAACTAATATGTTTAAATGGGCTAAAGAGAGCTTCTAGCCCCGTGGTTGATGTTGATTGGTCAGGCTGGCTTAGCAATGTGTCGGGCGCCATCACGACCGGATTTGGGGTCGTGACAAGCGGTGAGGTGCCACACAGGTAAATCTAGATGATGATGGGGTATTGAAAAGCGGTACGGGGACGCCTGTACTTATCCTCGGGAGGCTGCGAACCTTTAGGAAACACTTCACATTTCTTGGAATTCTTATCGTGCGTACTTGATTCGGCTTGAGATATGCTTTTGAAATTCCTTCTGCACGTCTGTGTACGCTTCGAGCGCTCAGTAGTGTAATTGCCTTATGGCTTGTGATTCCCCGATCGAGGGGCGAGATATAATCTCTGTGAGTTCATGTTGGGCCAGTCGGGAGGTCTTGAGGCTGGACCTTGTTTATGACTTGAGCATTGAGGTGCTGATTTTGTGAGTGGTGGCGATAGATACTGAGGGTTTGAAACCCCGTATTTGCACTATACAGTGCTATGCTGAGATGATACACGCGTCATATGACGAGCGTGGTGGTATTGTGACTGGGGATTTGGACTTGATCCTTTCCAATTGATAGTCTTACTGTGTATTATGACCGAGACTGGGCTTATATCTATGTAATTGGGCTAGTAGCCATGTTTGGGGCCTTGTGCCGATCTGTAGAGTGTTAGGGAGGCGTGCTAATGGATGAGTTGTTAACTGTTCGACTCTTATCTAATCTGTTGTGTAGCTCCGACCTATGGGCGTGGTGAATATTTACCATATCTCTTAATTGGAAGGTAAAGTGCCTTATGTGTAGTGGAACGAGTTCAAACTCGGGAAGACTAAAGTGATTATGCTATGTGTATCCTGGTGGAAGGTATTGTGCTGAAATGCTAAATTGAGGCGAGGTAGGTGGGTTGATACTCATGTGTAATTGAAAGGTATTTGATATGTGTTATGATTCGAGCAGATACAGCGCAAGTTCAAGTATAAATTGTGATAATATGATTCGTGTAGTATTGAGATTTAATGTTGTTGAAATACATTGTGATATCTTGTTGAGTTGTGGAAGTATTGTTAGAATGGTTTGGTGATTCTCCTGGCAGGTGGATAGGCCAATTTACAAAGGAAACTCTGCCAAAATATTTGGAAAATTCGGGACTTAGAAAAGATTTTGTCATCTAAATAGGGGGCGTAACTGTTGTGTGTGAATGAATGCAAGAATTGCAGAAGAGCTAAGGTCTCTGATGATTCGAGTCTCTGTCAAGGCTTGTAAATGACTTGAGTTTAATCTCATATTAACATTTCGGCATCACTTGAGTAATAATTATACGAGTGGTTGAAAGTGCTTGATGTATGACTCCGAGCTAAGTTGGGGAGGTTGCTATTGATTAACTGATTGCACTATCGTGTGCTTTGTTGATTCTGTCTCTAAGTATGTTGGGAAATTCTGGTAAAGGTTATGGTGCTTCGTAGATCTGATGAAGTACTAGGGTGTTTTGAACTGCTGTTGGTAAAGAATATTCACCGTATAGAAAAGAAAGATAGCTGATACTATCTGTAAGTAATCTTGTTCTGCGATGTCAGAGTTCTAACAAAAAACGAGTGGTTCTACTCAATAGGACAGTTGAATTACAGCTGAATAAGGGTGAATGATGCCCGAGAATGGTTTTGCAGTGTTCAAGATTTTGCTTGTAACAATCAGGTGCCTTAAGATTTGTGTATGTGGCTAAAGATGGCGGTTTCGTTAGAGAAGATCAAGGCTTGTGTTATATCATGTGAATGATGGGATTCTAGGTATCCGTATTGGGAAGTAATGATAACAATTTAAAAAAAAAAATCGCGGGAAGTTCATCAAAATAAAGTGTGGTTGAATGTGGTACTTTTGGGAAACATTGAGAGAGTATTCAGTGGCCTATGGGTCTTAGACCGTGTGGTCTTGTGTACGAGTCTTGTGTGGTAAAAAGGGTTGAGGCATTGTCGTACTACAGTAAAGACTGATATGAAATTAAAGATGAATCAGAAAGGAAACTGGGTACATGGAACAATTTGTTAATAAACCGAAGCGGTATGATAAGAAATACGATTAATTCCTGGTATATGTTTGGAGTAATGAGTCTTGCAGATATTGGGCAATAGAACTTTTGAGTGCTGGCAGTTGTACAACTCGATATGGGTATAAGGATTTAGTCCTGGCAGTTTAACTTATGCAATGTAATTGGGGAGAAAGAGTTTATGATGTGTTTTACCGTGGTTTGAAAATGAGTGTAATTTTTCCTGTTGGTATGCAAGGCTTGGAATGTGTAATGAGTTTTCTCTATATGGGATCACGAAAGTCCTTGACTAGTTGAGTGCGCCGATGTTGAGGCATAGGAAAGGGATATGAATTTCCATGTTGTCTTAGTATGGTATGGTATATGCGATGTGTTATGGAAAGTTGATAATGGCATATTCAAGGTTTTGAGATCGGTTCATAATATATGGGAAGTCATTAAAATTGTTGAGCAGTGCGGGTAGCTGCAGGTGATTTAAGAATCGATCCTTCTGGTGATTAAGGAAAAATTGTACAGCTATTCTAGTGAATCGGCAGGGAATATGGTCCAAAAAGGGCCAGGTAATATAAACTGATAATATCCAGTGGTAGGGTGGTATTCTCGTGTTGGATCGACTGTATTAATTGAGTCGTTGATGGCATAATGAAATTCCTGAATGGCTTTTGTGGTATGAATGGACGCTTGATGTGCGTTATGTATTCGTACGGTGGAGTACGGAATCAAGCATAGTGATTCATGTGTTATATATGAGTTGGAGACTTGAAGTTCTCGTTAGTCCGCCTATGCGGTGGTTGTATATCGTGTGTATCAGCACTGTTTAGCGATTATTGGAAATCGGAAGCCCTAGTGGCTCTCTCTTAACTTGATATGACGAATTTGGATTATGATACTTGATTGCTGACTGGTCATCATTGGGCCAGGTTGTCTAGACTAATGTGATATGGACTATGATGGTATGACACAAATTGCGTAACAGAGTGCATCAGAGTATGCTCCATTGGGGTAGTTGTACCTCAGGACCAGCGGACGGCTGGTGGGTATTGCTTTGTCAGTTGGGCCTTCGTGGCGGATATCAGTACAGAGGTTTCTACCATTGATTTAGTTCTGGTATTGAGGAACTTTGTCGGATGCGTTTCTGGTGGCCGAACTTGAGGCTATATATATATATATATGTTTACCATAATGAGCAACTTGACTCGACGCGCATTTCTTTAGCGAGGGTATGTCATTAGAGCGGGTTGCACGCCGCAACAGAATATTGTGAAAATATAGTTAGTTATATGTTACCTGGTATACAATACCTCCTGGCTTCTGAGGAAGAGTCCGTATTGAGTATCGCTTGGCGAAGGGCACATCGGTTGTGTTCTTTCAGGATTTGATAGCATACGTTAATTGTTTCACCATGGGTGAGGTTGATTGCTTGGGTTCAGACCTAAATATGTGCGTGGCTGATCGTTTTGAGCTTGGTAAATTGGGGTGCTTCATGAGTAATGATGTTTGGATAGAATCATGAATCGTGGCAAGGCCACGTGATGTTATGACCTTTCGAGAAGGAGTCATGTACTCTATTTCTATAATGCGAGACGCGATCTCAGTTCTATGTTATGATGGCACAAAGGAATTGAATTACAGTTCTCTTGTTGAAGACAGAGTTGTCATGATTTGAGTATGTTCGGATGTCTCTATTGGAGCCTGTGTTGTGCTCGTCGTGGCTTAGGCCGGTGTTGAGGTGTCATATCACCAGTGCGGTGTGTCATAATCGAAATGGTCGTTGGAGCCAATAATGAATGTGAGTATATGTGATTTCAGTTGGTTAGAAAGGTAATACCGAGATTTGGGTCCGAAATCTATTGTGGTATCAGTTAAAAGTGAAATGGATTCATGAATGGTTGACATGAGAGATGGGTTCGATATATCGCGTGTTCGATTGCCGTGGGCATGATATGAAGGTGTTGGAACAAGACTCTATCTAATGAAAAAAGGTTTTTCAGTTGGTATTTGGTTATCGTGAGAGATTATTGTGATTAGAGACCATTGTCTCGAGTGATTGGGTTGTTTGATACATCATATGATCTCACCCGGAGTAGTGTATATGGGTTATTGCAGTGGATTCGAGTGTATCCTGAGTATACGCATGGGATTTGCATTTGGCATATGATTTCAGAAAGTACAACGTGATTTATGGTTCAGATGGTTTGTGAAATTCGGACTATATGGTGTTTTCGGACTTATGTGAGATTGGGTGATGTATGATTGCCCGGATATATGCTTGGTAAGGTCATTCGGCTATTGGGTTGCTTCTAGTACAACTCTGAGTACGCTCGAGGACGAGCGATTGTTTAAGTTGGGGAGAATGTAACGACCCGGCCCGTCGTTATGGGAATTACCACCCTGTTATGTTGAAATTGTATGTTTTATGCTTTTATATCAGTGTTAAGTCTATCGGGTGAGTTAGGAGTGAATTGGATTGAAAATGAGGCATATAGCCTTTGTGAAGGAAACTTGAATAAGGAAAGTCAACCCGGAGTTGACTATTTGGTTAGAGGGCTCGGAATCGGATTCGGATGATTCGGTTAGTTCCGGGAGGTGATTTGTGACTTAAGGGAGCGATCAGAATTGAATTTGGAGGCCCGGTGTAGAAATAGGCTTGAATTGGCTAAGGTTGAATTTTGGCGAAATCCGAACGGTAGGTGAGATTTTGATCCGAGAGTCGGAATGGAATTCCAACAGTTGCAGTAGCTTCGTTAGGTGATTTTGGATGTGCCTGCAAAATTTCAGGTCATTCGGACGTCGTTTGGTCGGGTTTTTGATCGAATGTGTAATTCGGAAAGTTTTAAGAAATTTAGGCTTGAATCCGTGTGTAATTGGTGATTTTGATGTTTAGGATGATGTTTTTATGATTGGAACAAGTTCGTATCATGTTTTGGAGTATGTTGGTGGTTTTCGTTGGGGTCCCGGGGGTCTCGGGATGAATCCGGGGGTCCAAATGGACCATTCTTGGCCAAAGAAGACAGCTGGTTTGCTGTCATAAGTGCAGCAGAATTTTACCCTTCGCGATCGCAGAGATAGGGACGCGATCGCGTAAGGTCAAGAACGGAAGCAATGCGATCGCAGGAGCACGGACGCGATCGCGTAGAGTTAACCGGGTGGTCATCGCGATCGCATGAGCATCTACGCGATCGCGTAGAAGAGAAATGGGGTCCAGGGAAAAATGTGCTACGCGATCGCAGGAAGAGGGACGCGACCGCGTGAGGCCGAATGGTTGTACATCGCGATCGCGTGAGGAGAGTCGCGATCGCGTGAGGGCGAAATGTTTGAGCATCGCGATCGCGTGAGTGGAGTCGCGATCGCGTAGAGCAAATGGGTCTGGCAGAGAATTTAATTGCAGAACAGAGGAGCTACGGGTTCATAAACCCAAAACGCCATTTTTGAGTTCTAGAGAGAGAAACTCACGGGAATTGCTGGGAATTCATCGGGGATTCGTTGGAGGTAAATTTTGTGGCTTAATTACATCATTTTAACATGAAATCCTTGGTTAATTTTCTGTAAATGGGAGATTAAAGGTGGGTTTGAGCCCTAGGCCTAAATTGAAGAAAAACATTGATTTGAGTGGGCAAATAGAGTCCGATTTTGGTAAATTTTATATGCCTAGACTCGTATCGAGATGAGGATTCCGAATATGTAACTTTTGTAATTTTTCGACAAGCGTACCGAAAGTCGAGTTTTGACAACTTTGGGAATTTTGATGTAAATTGGATTATATTGATTGGGTGTTGTCCCATTGGCCTAATTTGTTGTGTTTCTACTGTATTTGATCAGATTCTACGCGTGCGGAGCTTGATTCTCGTGGCAAGGGCATTGCGGAGTAGTCGTCGCGCCGTATTGAGGTGAGTAATAGATGTGGGTGATGACCGGCGGGTTCGAAACCCCGGTATACCACTTTGTGACGCTGTATAGCGGCGAGACACACACACTCTTGAGAGTGCGGGGTCGATCATGAACTGGAGACTATATATTAGTCCGACCTGTTGATACTGTATTATTGGCTATTCTCGAGCCGTTGAACCCCCTTCTTGGGCGGTTGAGTATACTTGTGGGCCGTGAGCCAGTTATTGGATCCCGCGAGGATCGTTATTATTGTCTTATCATATAGACATGTTAATTTACTACTAGTCCGCAGCTATTTTTGTTATTATGCTAATTCCAATCTCTGGAACTTGATATTACTGTTTTCCAACTGAAAAATGATAAAAGAGTTTTCAAAAACTACTTTTGAGCCTGCGAGGTTGTATCTGCATATTAGCTGACTAGTAGTGGATCGGGCTGCACGCCGCAGCGAGATATATGTTGGATCGGACTGCACGCCGCAGGAATATCTCTATGAGATGTGCTTGGGCTGCAGGAGCCCCTCCGGAGTCTGAACCCCCACAGTGAGCACGGGTACCCAAAATTGGAGTCGGGCTACGCGCCGTAGCGGTCATATCATGCATTGCATTGCATTTAGCTACATCTGCTAGCTGTTATGCTATTTATTGGTATTTGTTGGTACAGGTACAGTGAATATTGATTCTGTGACAGGGTAGCTGATGATAGCCTTACATAGTGCTTTATTGCGGATTTCTTATCTGCGCTGTCTTACCCTTGTTTATTACCACTGAGTCTGGCAGTACTCATTTTACTCCTGCACCTTGTGTGCAGATCCAGGTACCTCTCAGCAGTGATCCAGTAGCTGTGCGAGGCGACATTTGTGGATATTCGAGGTAGCTGCAGAGTCCGCAGGACCCGATATTCCTTCTCACTGTCTCTTGATTTTGTGTTGACTTTTCTTTCCGCACTTGGCATCTTGTAAACCTTTATACACTCATGTTCAGTAGAGGCTCATGACTCTTGACCCTTCGGTCTATGGGAGTTGAGATATTATGGGACTTGGTTCCCCGTTTTCGTTATATGTATCGCTGTTTTTCGTGAACTAATATGTTTAAATGGGTTAAAGAGAGCTTCTAGCTCCATTGTTGAAATTGATTGGTCAGGCTGGCTTAGCAATGTGCTGGGCGCCATCACGACCGGATTTGGGGTCGTGACAAAAGTGGATTTCATCTAAGAATCGACTGGAGGTAAGATTTATGAACTAATTATGTGATATTATTGAAGATCCATCTATTTAATCTCTGAAATTGGGTATAAAATTGAAGAAACTAGGGTTTGGTATTTGCTATGTAAAAATTAGAAATTGGTGGCTCATTCGAACTCTGATTTTTATAAATTTTATATGTACGGACTCGTGGCGAGACGCGGATTCTGAAAATGTGTGTTCCAAAATTTTTCGAGAGGCAGGCTCGGGGCTCGGGCTTTGCTAGTTTTGAGATTTTTCTTATATTTCGATTGTTTTCGATTGGGTATTGTTCCATTAGCCTATCATGATATATTTGTACTGATTTTGGCTAGTTTTGACATGCGTGGAGGCCGGTTTGAGGAGCAAAGGTGTGTCGCTGGCTAGAGTTTTCACCGGATCGAGGTGGGTAATACTTGTAAATGATGTCCTGAGGGTTTGTAAACCCCGGACTTGCACATCACAGTTCTTTATTGAGGTGACTTGCACACCGGATAACGGGCGTGGGGTAGAGCACCATTTGGGAGTATGACTTGGTCCGTCCCGCTTAATAAGAACACTATCTAATTGCTTGAAATTGAATTGACACCCTAATAAAGATATTAATTATCATAAACTGAACTGATTATCATGTTTTGGGCTTCTTGCCGAATATTTCAATCCTTCAGGGATTGGTTTCACTGTCTTGGCAATACTATGCATATTTTTATCTCAGTCTAAGGTTTTAAAATGGTATTTTGCTACTCAGCATTTTTATAAGATTTGAAAACTTAAACAAGGCTTTGATGATATTTTAGTTGTGAGCTGTTATGATACTGTTTCCCAAGGGGCTTATATGCATTCATGACTATGCATGGATCGGGCTACAAGCCGCAGCGAGAGTGATATAGATATTGCGCTTGGGCTGTAGGAGCCCCTCCGGAGTCTGAATCCCCACAGTGAGCGCGGGCGCCTTTGCATGGATCGGGTTGTACGCCACAGCGACATGTGCATTGCATTGCATACATACATTGGCTTTACTTGTACTACGTGGTATGATATTTAGCACTCATACATTCTGGCATACATGTGTTATCTGCCTTATTGACCAGATACCCTAGTGAATTGGTAAGGAGTGTTGAACCCAAGGGGCTGATTAGAGTGCAGACTTGCACTGTTTGAGGTTGTACCTAGGTATTGAACTGTTAATATTGAAGGAAAGAGATGTTAAAAAGAGATTTCAAAAAAATCTACGCATTTGTGTTAAAAAGAAATACCATACAAGTGTACTGTTGTTTAAAAGAAGATTCTGTATTTTATAGCATGAGATAGTGCTTTGTGTGGTTTTCGTTTCCTCAGCATTATAGTTTTATTACTGCTGAGTTGGAAGTACTCACTCGACTCCATGCACCATGTGTGCAGATTCAGGTACTTGGAAG
Organism: Nicotiana noctiflora; assembly: GCA_032618575.1. Lineage (NCBI taxonomy): Eukaryota > Viridiplantae > Streptophyta > Magnoliopsida > Solanales > Solanaceae > Nicotiana > Nicotiana noctiflora. The sequence goes on from JASVEL010010265.1 coordinate 232,167, forward strand.
CTTAGCTGAGCTTGGTGATGGTCGAGAGCTCCATTTGGGATCGTCGAGGTAGCTGTCTGGCGTCCGCAGGACCTGACACTTCCCGTATTTCTCTATTGTTTTGTTTATTCTGCATACTCTCACACTTGTATAGTTATTTACAGTATTGTATTGATATTCTGATTGAGGCTCTTGGCTTGTGACCCCAGATCTCTGGGAAGTTATGTTGTATTTGGGAGATTTCGGGATATTTTTATAACTATCAGTTTATTTTGGTTTCCTTCACTGTTAGTGACTTAAAGTAAATGATTTTGAGCTCTAAGCTAGAGTTGAGAGTGTATTTGGTCGGGCTTGCCTAGCCGTTGGGTTGGGCGCCATCACGACCGGGTTTGGGGTCGTGACAAATTGGTATCAGAGCCTAGGTTACTAGGCCTCATGAGTCTTGAGCCGGTTAGTAGTGTCTCGCGGATCGATACAGAGACGTCTGTATTTATCCTCGGGAGGCTGCAGACCTTTTAGGAAACACTTCACATTCTTGAAATTCTTATCGTGCATACTTGATTCCGCTTGAGATATAATTATTGAAATTCCTTCCACATGTCTGTATGCGCACTCGAGCGCTTAGTATTATATTTGCCTTGATGGCTTGTGATTCCCCGATCGAGGGGCGAGATATAATCTTCATGAGTTCATGTTGGGCCAATCGGGAGGACTTTAGGCCAGATCTTTGTCTATGGCTTTAGCACCGAGGTGCCGATTTTGCAAGCTGGTATTATGAAATTTATATGATCAGTATTGTCCCTAATTGTGGAAATGATAATGGATGAGCTGTTAGGTGTTCGGTTCTTATTGTGATCTGTTGTGTATTCCGAGCTATGGGCGTAGTGAATATTTTTATGTATCTTAGTTGAAAAGGTAAAGTGCATTATGTGCGGTGGTGTGAGCTCAGACTCAGGAAGACTAATTGATTGTGCTATGTGTATTATGGTGGGAGGTGTGCTGAAATACTAAATTGAGGCGAAGCATGTGGGTTATCTCTTGCGGAGTGTCCTTAGGAGGGTTGATTCTTATGTGTAATTGAAAGGTATTTGATATATGTTATGATTCGAGCAGGTGCGACGCATGTCCATGTATCAATTTTGATAATATAATTTGTATAGTATCGAGATTAATGTTATTGTTATACATTGTGATGTCTTGGTTAGTTGTGGACGTGTTGTTAGGATGGTTCTGGTGATTCTCTGGCAGGTGGATTGGCCAAATTACAAAGGAAACTCTATCAAAATATTTGGAAAAATTTGAGACTTAGAAAAGATTTATGTCCCCTAAAGAGTGGGCTTAACTATTGTGTGTGAATGAATGCAAGAATTGCAGAAGAGTTAAGATTTCTGATGATTCGAGTCTCCGCCAAAGCTTGTAAATGACTTGAGTTTAATCTCACTATAACATTGTGGCATCATTTGAGTAAGAATGCTATGAGTGGTTAAATGTGCTTTGATATATGGCTTCGAGCCAAGTTGGGGAGGTTGATATTGATTAAATGATTGTACTGCTACATGCTATGTTGGTTCTGTCTCGAAGTATGTGGACGAATCAGTTCTGGTGGCAAAAATTGAGCCGAGAATGGCAAATGTGAAGGAAATTGTTTGATAAAGGTCGTATGGTACATCGTCGATGTGAAAAAATATTAGGATGTTTTGAGTTGTTATTGATAACGAATGCTCAGTGCATAGAGCAGAAAGATGGATGTTGGTATATGTATGAAATCATGTTCTACGGTGTTAAAGTTCTAACAAGGCATGAGTGGTTTTGTTCAATAAGACACATGAACTACAGCCGAATAAGGGTGAACGACTTTCGAGAATAGTTTTGCGGTGTTCAAGTTTTTTACATATAATAGTCAGGTGTCTTAAGATTGCGTATGTGATGTTAAATCTAAGATATATAATATTATATTTTTGAATTCATACAAATCGTCATTTTACATTTTTGAATGATTTCACAATTTTTACCAAATTTTCCTTTAGATTCTCATGAATTAGATGTTAAATCTAAGATATATAATAAAATATAGTTGAAACACTTACCCTATGATTTAGAGAAGTTTGGGACCTTGGAAAATCGCTTATGGAGGTGTAGGGTTATAGAATGTTGAAAAATGGGTGAAAATCTCGTAAATAACTCACTTAAGAGGTCTCACATGTCGCATTTGCGACCCGGTGCGAACCCCTCACAATTACGAACAACACAAGGCTGGCAGAAGTCTTTGCAACAAAGATCTCGCATTTACGAACTGGGTATCGCAAACTCATGGTTTTCTAACTTGTCAACCGGATGTCCAAATCACGTCGAATCAATTACGTGCTCACCAAATTGTACAGATAGGACTTAAATATCATAACAAACTAGTACAGGGCTCCGAAATAAAAATACGAGTCTGATACCAACGAGTTCAAATATTAATTTATTTTTTTATTTTCTTTAAAAACCAGCACAATAATTTTTCTTCACAAATTATTTTCTAAGGCTAGGGACCTCAGAATTCAATTCCGGCATACGCCGAAGTCCTATATTGTAGCGCGGATCCCCCAAAATCATCGAAACAGAGATCTGAGTCTGTTTACCAAAATGTTGACCAAAGTTAACTAAAAACCCAAATTTTAACTCTAACAATTACTATATTTTTTCTTCATATTTTCACATAAAAGCTTTTTGGTTTTACGTTCGGACTGCACACGCAAGTCTATACACATAATATGAAGCTACTTGTGACCCCAAATTGTCGAACCGAACGAAATTGCTCAAAACGACCAATCAAATCGTTACGTACAATTATTAGATTATGTAATTACTACCTTAGTAATTATTAGTTACCGAATAGCTTTCCAAACAATCCCAAATACTTTTTGAGTTTGGGTGGTAGGGGCAACAACGTAAAATTAAAAGACTTCCTCGAAATCACCAGCTATGTCATTGAGTAATGTATTCTGATTTTACTGTAATAAATTAGAAACTCAAAGGTACAAATACTGTGGAGCTAGCTGGCATTGATAATTAAAAATTCATTAAAATAATGTGAAATAAGATATATTGTGATTGTGTTTCAAGATAGGTTTCTGATTACTACTAATAAATTAATTAGAAACTGAACTAAACATGTATTGTGCAGCTAGCTGGCATTGATAATTAAAAAATCATTGTCAGAATATATTCTCTAATTCACACTAGGTAATAAGAATCATTCTTCAATGCGAAAGCCTTTTCCTTCTCTCTAATAATTGACTAATAACAGATTAGAAGCTCTCCGCTCCTAATAGACGACGGAAGGTTCATTGCTTAAGAATTGTAGGTCAGTGTTTTTCTTGCTTAATAATAGAATTCATATTTCCTTCTTCTCAGATTGGAGTGTTTTTATTTATTATGTATTTCATTTATTTTGAAATATAAGTCATACAACCTGGAATTCTGAATTTTAATAAGCTGAATAAATGAAATAGAAGAATAATTGTAAATGTTTAATTCAACTGGAAATCATATTTCTTTTTTCTGTTTTATTATTCATAATTAAATTAAGACAACATGGATTTATACTCATACAGTGTGGTTATTGATTGTAAAATTATTATTTCATTTACTTTGAAATATGTCGTCATATTTAAATATTAGTCATAGAATGCAGAATTTTTAAATTTAATTTATAAGCTGGATTAATAATGAATGAAATGAAGTATAACTGTAAATGTTTAATTGAACCGGGAATTTATAGATCTATGCAAAGGAATCTGAATCTGAAAATGGGTATCTTGATGTAATTCATGCATAAGTGGAATTCTAAATTAGGTTTTCACGAGTATTACAGGGAGTGTATCATACTTTATATATAGACATACATATAACACACACATATATATGAAGAGGAAAATAGTTAAAAGGAAGGTAGAAACTTAGCTTAATAAGTAATTGCATTATTTTAAGGTTAGATGCCTTATGCAAAACACTACTTCACATCTGGTAATTAACTCTTGTTTGTCTTAAAAAATAAAAAAAACACGCACTTCTGTATGTGTGAAATGTTTGTCAACCTATCGTAATCCTCCTCTATTTTTCGGTTTTGAGATTGGTTATACGAGCAGAGTTTTTTGCCCTATTTTAATGAGGTTTCGTGTGAATTGACTAATTTTGCGCTAGCCGTGACAGTAGATGCAATGTGAGCAAGCTCAAATAGGGAGAGCTTTGTTTGCACCTATTTTTTTCCTGATCTTTATAGTCTTTCTTATTGCTTACTGGAGATTGACCATGTCATTGCTCTTACTCATGTTAGGCATACTGCTCTCAGACATCAAGCATTTTAACCCGAAAAGAGATCAAGCTAATTAGGATGGAGAATGTCAAAATTAATGAGATTGCTACACCAAGTACTCAAGTAACTGAAGAGGAACCCGTGGGGCTTGAGGATGACGCTGACAAGATAATTAAGCTACTGACCAGAGGAATAAGGGAACGGGATATTGTCTCTATTTTTGGCATGCCTGGTCTCGGAAAGACCACTTTGGCCAAAAAGATATTCAAGGATTCTTCTATTGTTTCTCACTTTGATGTTCGAGCATGGGTTACCATTTCACAATCATATGATGTGAGAGAGCTGTTGAAGGACATTTATAAGCAAGTGACAGGTGTTAAGTACAATGGAGATAAGGAGAGTGACATAGCTGATATGTTGCGCAAGTGTTTAATAGGCAAAAGATATCTCATTGTCTTGGATGATGTATGGGAAGTAAAGGCATGGGATGAGTTAAGATTATGTTTTCCAATCGGTAAACAAGGAAGCAGAATCATGTTAACAACTCGACTTGAACATGTGGCAATGGAAGTCGAGCACTGTACCGATCCTTATTCCCCTCGATTCCTAACCACGAAAGCGAGCTGGAAATTGTTGGAGAAAAAAGCATTTCAAAAGGAAACTTGCCCTCCTGAATTGCAGGATGTTGGGGTACAAATTGCAGAATATTGTAAAGGACTGCCTCTTACAGTTGTTTTGATTGGAGGAATTCTGGCAAAGAAAGAAAGGAATGTCTCAGAGTGGTGTGAAGTTGCAAACAATTTAAACTCTCATCTTGGAGCAGTTGAAAGTGAGAGCAACTTGGCAGTGCAGTTAAGTTACCGCTACTTACCGGATCATTTGAGACATTGCCTTCTGACTATGGGAGTATTTAGGGAGGATGAAAAAGTCGGAGCATCTAAAGTTATGTTACTCTGGATGGCCGAAGGCCTCGTTCAATGTAGTGATGAGAGAGGGTTGGAGGCGGTAGCTGAAGCTTACTTGACCGATATAATTTCTAGTAGCCTACTAATGGTTTCAAAGACGGCCTTTGATGGCAAGGTGAAGTACGTGCAAATTCATGATGTAGTGCGTGACTTTGTCTTAAACAAAGCTAAAGAAGAAAAGTTCATGCAAGTTATAGGGACACATAACCAATATCAACCTTCATATGATGAGGAACATCGAGTGTGCATTCACCTCGACCATAAGCTTCGTCATGATTTGCAGAGATTCAACAACGAAGTAGATAAATTCCTCACAAGCGGCTCCAAGAAAGGAACATCTTCTGGACAAGATCTTAAATCGTTCTTTGTTACTAATAACGCGGATGATTTTCTTGCTTATAGAGATTTTTGGGATAGTGAGGCTAATTTTCATGGTACTGTTTCTAAAGAGTATTTATGTCGTTCGTATCATTTCTCTTCAGTTGGAGATTTAAGACTTCTTAGAGTGTTGGATTTCAAGAACTGCATTCCAGGGGATTATACGAATATAGAAGATATACTGCAATCACTAGTTCACCTGAGATACCTGGCAATGTGTTTTGAAAAGTTTTTTTTCGAGTGGGTTTCACACATGTGCGACCTGGAAACTTTACTGGTGGATACTGAGAGATTAGTAGACGGGACACCTCATATTTGGAAGATGACGAAACTAAAGCATGTAGACCTAGGAACACTCTTACCTCGTGAGATATTTGCAGTTTCTGAAAAAGGTCCCTCTAAGTTGGAGAATTTAAGGGCATTTAAAAGCATGTGTTTATTTCGTGAGGATATAGAGTTGATTGAGAGGTTTCCCAATCTTCAAAAGCTTCTCCTCATAATAACTGATAATGATATTGATGAATCTAACTCTCTCGTTCTGAAATTGGATGTTCTTACACAGCTTCAATCCCTCGTGCTTGGTTCGATGTGTAATATCACAAAGTATTGTTTACCTTCAAGTCTCAAAGAGCTGATCCTCCGCGAAGTTAATATACCAGCAAGTGCAACTTCCACAATCGCTGGGTTACCCAACCTTCAAAGACTAATATTTGAAGGGTGTGGATTCGAGCAAGAGGAGTGGGACGTGAGTGATATGGAGTTCCCGGAACTCAAAATCTTAAAATTTCGAGGTGTTCATCTTAGGGAATGGCATGTCTCAGAATCATCATTTCCCATGCTTGAGAGTTTAGTGCTAAGATCTGTTGAATTGCTTGAGACGATTCCTGACAGTTTCGTGGAAATTGGAACACTTACATCAATCAAGGTGATCGATTGTAGCGATAATCTCAAGGCTTCAGCTTTGGAGATTAAGGAAGAAGTAGAAGCAACTACAGGATGTGACAACCTGAAGGTCTATATTTTTCCACATTACTCTCGGTATGTCTTTCTTTTCACCCTTAATATTTTTTTTGATAAACTAACTCAATTTAAGAGGGAACAAAAAGAAACAGAAGAGTAGGTTATAACTGCAAAGTAAGTTTATATCTTAATGTATGTTACATTAATCCTAACACATTGTTATTGTTGTTAAAAAAAAGGGAACAAAAAGAAACAGAAGAGGAAGAAGTAGAAGAAGAAGAAGAAAAAGAGAAGGGAGAAGAATAAGAAGAAGTAGATGAGGAGGAAGATGACAAAGTATCATTTAAGGCTTTCGATCTTGATTACATGCCTTTTCTTTTTCATTTGGTCGCATAAATATAACAGATAGTCCACAGAACTTATTAAAAGTTGTTTGGACATTTCACCATTCATGTTATTCTCTGTAAGTTTTTGGACAACATTTCTAGCTAATTTTGTTACGTGATTACAGTGACACCAAGTACACTGAGGTGGATATCATCTTGGGAATATGTGAACGTATTAATTCATTTATAACCACTCGGGTAGACACAAAATGACCTTATCAAGTCATAGTCTAAAAATAATGGAATTTATCTATTTTGATAACTTCTCCTCTCACCGCAAGTAACCTTTCTCTGGAATTCCTATAATGAAATTTTCCTTATGGTTGAGGTTAGCATCTAACTTTGTTTCTTCTCTGTATGGATTAGCATAATCCACTTAAATAGTTTTTGGCCATTCTTTTACTCTAAAATGCAGAACCATTTTTTTGCACACCATTTTTCATGTTTATTCTTTCTTGGATGTAACTTTGAATTTCACAGAAATGCCACAACCACACAATGCAATAACTCTTAACTGCATGCAAAAGCCAGCAATATGAAGGCAAATAGAAATTTGGAAAGAGAGCTTATCGATGATCGTTCTAATTGGAACTATTTTTTGAATTGTAGAAATTTTATGATTGTTCTTTCTCATATAACTATGCATAACGTTGAAATATATATCAAATAGACAGTTACTATATAATTTATATATAATAAATTATTACTATACAAAATAAACTATCATTATACAAAAAATACACAAAATAGACTATCTCTATATGAAAATATACTAAATAGACTGTCACTATATAAAATATATACAATATAGACTGTCATTGTATAAAATATATACAAAATAGACTGCCACTATAAAACTTAGATATAATAGACTGTCACTATGTAAAAAACAGATTGTCACTATACAATTTATATACAATAGACTGTCTTAGTACAAAACATATACAAAATAGAATGTCACTATATATAAAAAATATACAAAATAGACTGTATTCAGTTAAAGTAAACTAAGTTGGTTAGGCACAAATTGGCAATAAAATTTACGTGCATATCTATGGCAGAACAATTCAAATCCTAATTACATTTAAGAAAAGCTAATAAAAAACAATTTTTAGGTTTAAATATTAGGAGTTCATGAATATGTGTCTATCAATATTTGTTCATTAGAGAATTTAAGTGGTAACTTATTATTAGCAGAACAAATACCTAGAATTTTATTGTCAACAATAGAAGACAATTCCCAGGTAATAAAAAAATCTTTAGGAGAAAAGGATGAAACTGCATGTCCATAATTTACTTTTAAAAAATAGAACTTCATTTAAAGATCGTTTAGAGAAATACAACACTGCACTGTAACATTTATATGCTTGAATAGAGAAAAATAATAATTTTAAGACCTTAACTCTGAATGAAAAGAAGACATTAAAGAAACAGGTCCTATGTTCAATATCTTACAATATTTTGTGGTCTAAATTCACTAATTTCCTTCATATAATTTTCTCTAGATTTTCGAGGAAACTACAGAATAATTATAATACAAAATAGTGGTACTAACTTTTCAAATCTTGTGCTCTGAGTTGTCCATAGTTGTAAGATTTTATAGAAGTCTACAAGGCAATTGTCATTTTCACTTTCCAGAAATTGGACTACATATAGTCAAAGTCTCAATTTCAGTGTAACTTCAAATCCCACCTACTTCTATAAATAATTACCATTCTTTACAAAACAAATTAAACTAAACTTCACCAGCTCTCATTATCCATCACCTAAAATGGAGAATTCTTGGGTTTTTCTAGCCTTGGCAGGGCTATCTGCATTAGCTTTTCTCTGTAAAATTACCACTACTCACGCCCCGTTAAGCAGAAACTACCACCAGGTCCAAAACCATGGCCCATCATTGGCAATTTGAACCTACTTGGTCCTATCCCACATCAGTCTTTTGACTTGCTTTCCAAAAAATATGGAGAGTTGGTGCTGGAGAAGGGGACTGAAGGGAACCCCTCGCCGCAGAAGAACCCTGGGCTGAAGAAGTAGGTGCTGCACTCTGGGCTGGGAGGGCACTAAGTGATGACTGACCCTGCTGAAACCCCTGTCGACCACGACCATAAGAACCTCCGCTCTGCTCTGGGCGGCCTGAATGAGAAGGTCTAGATGAGCGACCTCTGCTCTGCTGGGAATGCCCTCTAGATGGAGCACCACCGAAACTACCAGAACCACGAGGCCTCTTGGCCTCCCGCTCCTCCCTCTCTCGGCGTCGATCCGCCTCAATGGAGCATGCCATGTCCACAACCTGCTCAAAGGATGACGATAGAACTCTCTCTCTGGTCATGAGAATATGGATAGAGTAGTTGAGGCTATCAATGAACCTCCTGATCCTCTTCCTATCAGTAGGGATCATCCATGTGGCATGCCTAGCCAACTGTGTGAATCTAAGCTCATACTGGGTCACAGACATGTCGCCCTGAACCAACCACTCAAACCGGCGACGTAGCTCCTCGCGACGAGACTGAGGTACATACTTCTCTAGAAAGAGAGTAGAGAACTGCTGCCATGAGAGAGGTGCTGCTCCTGCAGGCCTACGCCTCTCAAACTCCTCCCACCAATAATATGCAGGACTAGTAAACTGGAAGGTAGTAAATGAAACTCCGCTGGACTCAAGAATACCAGCCGTACGCAGCATCTTCTAACACTTATCCAAGAAACCCTGGGCATCCTCGCCCTCAGCGCCACTGAAATGGGGTGGCTGAAGTCTACCAAATCTCTCAAGACGATGCTGCCCATCGTCGGGCATAGCCTGAATCATATGCTCTGGAGCTGGAGCTGGTACTGCTGGAGGAATAACCGGTGCAACCACCTGAGCGAGGACCGCCTCTGGCGTCTGAAGTCCCTGAACAACCGGGTCAGGTGTGCGAGCTGCAGGGGTCTACTGACCACCCCCTGACTGAGATGTAGCTACAGCAGCGGTAGCTGAAACTACCTGAGCCAAACCAGAACACACTGATAATATCTGAGCAAGAGTCTCCTGAAGACCAGGAATAGCACTAGATATAGTCTTGCCATGAACTGGGGCTGCTGGAGCATCAACCACTGGGAGCTGCTCCTGAACTGGTACAACAGGCGGGTCAGCTGGCACTGCCTCAGCTGCCCTACCTCTAACTCTAGCACGACCTCGCCCACGGCCTCTAACAGGTGGCAATGGAGGTCGTCCACCTCGTCCCGATGCTCGCGTTCTCGCCATCGCGAGAGAATAGAATATAGAAGTTCAGTTCACAGAACAACAAGATCGCACGACAGAGTTCAAGAAAGTGGAGTGTTTCTTAAATGTTTGCAGCCTCCCGAGGATAAGTACAAGCGTCCCCGTACCGATCCACAAAACTCTACTAACCGGCTCAAGACTCATGAGGCCTAGTAAACCTAGGCTCTGATACCAACTTGTCACGACCCCAAACCCGGTCGTGATGGCGCCCAGCACACTGCTATGCCAACCTAACCAATTAACAACAATCACGGAGCTATAAGCTCACTTTATCCAATTTAAGCATAACAGAATAATTCAACAGTGATAGATATATTAAAAACAGGGAACCAAGTCCCAACACATGCCAACTCCCATAGACTGAAGGGTCAAGAGTCATGAGACTCTAAAGAACATAAGTGTAATAAGGATTACAACAAACTTAGTGCGGAAAGAAAAGACAACAAGATAAGAAGTGACAACTAAAAGGGGAGTCAGGTCCTGCGGACGCTGCAGCTACCTCGACGATCTCGCACAATGCCTCTGAGCGGCTACCGGATCAGGTCTGCTGTGAGTACCTGGATCTGCACACAAGGTGCAGGGAGTAAAATGAGTACTGCCAGACTCAGTGGTAATAAACAAGGGTAAGACAGCGTAGATAAGAAATTCACAGTAAAGCACAATGTAACGCTATACCAGTACCCTGTAACAGCTCAATATCAACAGTATGGAGAGCCAACAATATCAACAAGTATAACAGCTAGCAGAGGTAGATAAATGCAATGAGATGCATGAAATAACCGCTACAGCGCGTAGCCCGATCCAATTTGGGTACCCGTGCTCACTGTAGGGGTTCAGACTCCGGACGGGCTCCTACAGCCCAAGCACAATATCACTGCGGCGTGCAGTCCGATCCAACATATATACTGCTGCGGCGCGCAGCCCGATCCACTACCAGTCAGCTAATATGCAAATGCAGCCTCGCAGGCTCAAAAGTAGTTTTTGAAAAACTCTTTTATCATTTTTCAGTTGAAAATAGTAATATCAAGTTCCAGAGATTTGAAATAGCATGATAACAGAAATAGCTACGGACTGGTAGTAAACTAGCATGTCAATATCTCAAGACAATGATAACGATCCTCGCGGGATCCAATAACTGGCTCAAAGCCCACAAGTATACTCAACCGTCCAAGAAGGAGGTTCAACGGCTCAAGAGTAGCCAATATCGCAATATAGTATGCAACCATCCGAGAAGGAGGTTCGTCGGCTCAAAAAAATAGCCAAATATCATAACACAATAACAACAGGTCGGACTAAGCTATAGTCCCCAATTCACAATCGACCCCGCACTCACAAGAGAGTATGTGTCTCGTCACTATACAACATCACAAAGTAGTATACCGGGGTTTCGAACCCGCTGGTCATCTCCCACATCTATTACTCACCTCAATACAGCGCGACGACTACTCTGCGATGCCCTTGCCACGAGAATCAAGCTCCGCACGCATAAAATCTGATCAAACATAGTAGAAACACAACAAATTAGGCCAATAGGATGACACCCAATAAATACAACTCGATTTACACCAAAAATGGCAAAGTTGCTAAAACCCAACTTTCGGTGCGCTTCTCGAAAAATCACGAAAGTCACATATTCGGAACCCTCATCACAATACGATTCTAAGCATATAAGATTTACCAAATTCGGACTCCATTTGCCCATTCAAAACCTTGATTTTCTAAAGTTCAAGCCTAGGGCTAAATCCTCCATAAATTACCCCAAATTCCTCCATTTTCATAATATAATTGCATAATATTATCAATACTAATCATAGTTTAAGTCTATAGTTGATTACCTGATGATTTCCCTTGAGTTTATCTTCAAAATCGCCCAAATCGCCTCTAAAGCCGAGACCCAAATGTGTGAAATGTTTCTGAAATTTTCTAACTTCTGATACAATTAATTCACTGCGATTTTCGCTTCTGCGGACCATTTTCCGCCCCTGCGGAACCGCTTCTACGACCAATTGGTCGCTTCTGCGAACCCAGGCCTAATTGGCCATTTCCGCTCCTGCGATACACGGACCGCTCCTGCGGGTCCGCTTCTGCGGATAACCTTCCGCCCCTGCGGGGTTTCCCGCTTTCTGCGACTAGGCGTCCGCCTCTGCGGACTCGATCAACAATCCGCTTCTGCGGTCTTCCCCATCTCGCCTCTTGACAGCTTCTGCTGTCTCATCTTCGCTCCTGCGACGCCGCCTCAGCGGACATATTTCCACTTCTGCGAAGCCAAATGCCTCTGCGCCCCCTTGTCCGCTCCTGCAGACTCACTCCCGCGCCCCCATTTCCGCAGGAGCGAAAACAACAGAACCGGCAACACAATCTGCAATTCTTCCATATTTACTCCCGTTTAACCATCCAAAAACACCCCGAGGCCCCCGGGACCTCATCCAAACACACCAACACATCTTAATACCTTATTCGAACTTGATCCAATCCTCAAAACACGTCTAACAACATCAAAACACATAATTCACATCGAATTCAAGCCTAAATTCCTTAAAACTTTCCGAATTACACATTCAATCAAAAACCCGACCAACCGACGTCCGAATGACCTGAAAATTTGTGGACATATCCAAAATCACATAATGAAGCTATCGGAATTGCCGGAATTCCATTCTGACCCCCGGATCAAAATCTCACCTACCGTTCGGACTTCGTCAAAATTCAACCTTAGCCAATTCAAGCCTATTTCTACACCGGACCTCCAAATTCAATTACGATCGCTCCCCTAAGTCACAAATCACCTCCCGGAACTAACCAAATCATCAGAATCCGATTCCGAGCTCTCTAACTAAATAGTCAACTCCAGGTTGACTTTCCATATTCAAGTTCCCTTCAAAAAGGCTATATGCCTCATTTTCAATCCAATTCACTCCTAACTCACCCGATAAACTCTAACACTGATATAAAAGCATAAAACATGTAATTACAACATAACGAGGTGGTAAATCCCGTGACGACGGGCCGGATCATCACACTATGCTTGAAATCGGCAGCTACACCCAATTGATATCTGGAACCAAAGCAAATCGTTACTCTGACGATGAAACAAATGACATACACCACACAAATCCGATAGAACATAACTGATACGCCATTGCCGAGCAACTCCTAATTACTCTTCTCGCTCGACTTTTATTATGAAACTTCGATAGACCCGCACCATAGGTGCTTATACCCAACAGATCATAATGTCTCACAACACAGAAGGCAACTCATAGATCCCCCAATTACAAATATTTCAAAAAACCGAACCAACATATCATTCGCCAACAGTAACTCGAAATCAACAAAACCGTCTCGATACTGGACACATACCCATATAGATCTGCTAATGGACCACACATCAACTCCAGATACACACAATTGATAAATAATCCTTCGAAGGTCCACATTGACTGGATCATAGCACATACTAATACCTGACAAACTTACCCATATTTGCCGTCTACACCCACAAGCTGACCTGTATATAAGAACTTCAAGTCTTCAAGTACATTAACACACGAATTACCATATCTGATCCCAATTTTTCCACTCTCATATATATATAAATCATCTCTTGTACACAATCATCCCACGAGAGATACTCTAAGATTCTTTGGTGCCGCAATACTATCGAGGTACCATCAACTTAACCACATTGCCTTTTCCCGAAACATATACCCTCGTCAAACACCTCAATTAGCGTTACCATTTCCCTAATCATCTGAAGATCATTTCTCAAATCATCTAAAGCTCATTTCTCTAATTATCTAAAACTGCCCGTTCCACCTGAGAATTTGTGACCTTCCATTCCAATCTGAACCGTGACCTTACACATGAAAATCTCAATCTAACACAACATACCGCATAACCGAACCACTCCAGGAATAACCGTGAGAACTTCATATCCCTTCCGAGCCATAAACATCTACGTACTCACTAGTCAAGAACATTCCATTGGTCTTATCTAGAAGAAAATCACTATACATCTCATGCTCCGCATGCCCATAGAAAGTATACATCTCCAAACCACGACAAAACCATCAAGAACTCTATGTGTTCCCCTTGCACAAATCTGACTTGTTAGGGCTGAATCCCTCTAACTCGGTCGAGCTAAAAAATCTATCAAAACCTAAAAGCATCGCCGCAAAATACTTGAAAGACTAATTGCCTCAAACATACACAAGGGATTAATCATATCCTTACCATACCAACTCTATCTACTATCAAGCTACTCCCTCTATCTAAATTTCCTTCTGCTTCATTTTCAGCTTGATACTCCCTCTTGCTATAGCACCACATTCCAAAACACTTTACTCTGAAGAACTTCCTTCGAATCTAAATCTGTTACCTTTACCTTTATTATACTGACACATAGAATCCCGTAATTAATATAAAAATACCACACGTCTTGAACTCTTCCAATGAAAACTCAGTTTCAAACCACATATACGACTTTGAGATACCCAATTGGTACTTGAAGCATCTTGAACAGATTAGAACCATTCTCGAGATTCATTTACTCTATTCAGACTGTACTTAACCCAACCAACAGAACTGAACAACCAGTGCCTCATTAGCACTTCTGATATTGGAGCACATAACCTTTCCTTAGTCAAAATTTTCCTTTACTTGAGCCATTGTCGGGCTCAATCTCCGCAACCAGAACTGACTCAAATCGGAACCAACATAGCACATAACCGAGCAATCAGTTAATCAATAGAAAACTCTCCCACTTAGCTCGACTCCATCGATCAAAACACACACAATAACTCATAATGCATATACTTTATTGTTACCATAATACCATAGTGATATTAACTCAATCCTTCATAAGCTCGTGGAACATAGACCATTTGGAACTTTATATCTTCTGCAAATCTCACATTCACCCTCGTAGCAGCTAAATCCGCCAAACACAAATCCGTTCCGCAACACCAGGATCTTCGGGCTATTGCAGGAATCTCGCTCTTTCTGTTACTAAACCATAACGGTACCAGCTCGAGGTTGGTCATACTCGGTCTTGATTTTCATCGAGAACTTCGGTCTTCAAGTTTTATACTCCGACATCGGGCTCGAACCATATTTGTTTTGAGCTTTTTCTCGAAGCAACTCCCCAAACCTATAAGATTAGGCAGTCTTATTTCGACCGCATACATTACATCCTAATAATTATACTAATTCTAATTATTGAGTGACTTTTCAGATTGACCCTAATACTTTTGAGTTTGGGTGGCAGAGGCAATGGCGTAAAAGTAAAAGACTTCCTCGAATACACCAGCTATATCATCGAATAATGTGACATATATATATATATATATATATATATATATATATATATATATATATATATATATATATATATATATATATATATATAATTGTGTTTTTTAAGATACGTTTCTCGTAGCTACCTCGCATTGATAATTAAAAATTTATCGAATATGTGACATAAGATAAGTAATATGATTGTGTATTTTAAGATACGTTTCTGATTACAATAATAAATTAGAAACTCAAACTGTACATACACTGTGCAGCTAGCTGGCATTGTTAACTAAAAATTTATTGTCAGAATATGGACAATATATAAGAATCATTCTTCGATGTGAAAGCCCTTTTCCCTATCTCTAATATGGACTAAACTTCCATCACCACAGATTAGTCATAGAATGCATAATTTTAAATTTAATTAATAAGCTGGATTAATAATGAATGAAATAAACTATAACTGTAAATGTTTAATTGAACTGGGAATTTATAGATGTATGTAAAGGAATCTGAATCTGAAAATGGGAATATCTTGATGCAGTTCATGCATAAGGGGAATTCTAAATTAGGTTTTCACGAGCATTATAGGGAGGGGTAGATTGATGAAGCATGGACATTTGTGTCAATAGTCATATTAATTGAGATCTCTTGTTCACCTTGGATTAACTTGTCGTTAAAGGTTGTAGTAGGCAATGTGAATTGCTCAAAAGATGGGATGTTTGTGATATTGGGGGTTTTGAAGGGGGACATTGATAAACTTGATCCAAGTCCATTTGTATGATAGAAGCTACAGAGAATTTCTAGAGAGAGAATCTAGAGAGAGTCAAGAGAAAGTAGGTTATTTATATGAAGTTAACGATAAATATATTTATCACTTTATCGTCTTCTTTTATTTTTTTGAAAGAACAATAAATGGTGAATCTAGTAGAAAGTATTCATTTCATGAATCAGAGGTTGTGTACATAAATCCGTGCGCACTATCATGAAATCTTTGCCTTTGTCTTTTTCTTAATAATTGACGGACATTAATGTTTCAAGACGAAAGACATCTAAGTCCATATCTGGGTCCATATACAAGGTTAGGCAAGATACTTAGCATAGACGACTAAAATTCTAAGGGGAAGTCCCCCACATAAGATTATGTAAGATACTTACCTCAATCCGGCCAATTCAATACTCTATTAAACTTTTTTCTTTTAATATTTAGCCAAAAGCGACTTGAATACATACAACTATGATTCTTATACAATTTGCAAAAAGTCAACAAAAGTTAACTCCCTGGGCCCGCACATCGGAACCTGACAAAATTTACAAAAATCGAACAACTATTCCGCTACGAGTTCAGTCATACAGAAATTATCTAATTCCGATAACATTTGGTCATTCAAATCGTCATTTTTCATTTTTGAAAGATTTCACAATTTTTATCAAATTTGATGTTAAATCTAAGATATATAATAAAATATAGTTGAAAATTAATTAGAGACACTTACCCTATGATTTGGAGAAGTTTTGGACCTTGGAAAATCGCTTATGGAGGTGTAGGTTTATAGAATGTTGAAAAATGGGTGAAAATCTCATTAAAACCCTCACTTAATAGGTCTCAGATGTCGTATTTGCGATCCGGGGTTCGCATTTGCGAACCCCTCACAATTACGAACAACACAGGGCTGGCAGAAGTCTTTGCAACAAAGATCTCGCATTTACGAACCGGGTATTGCAAACTCGTGGATTTCTAACTTGTCAACTGGACGTCCAAATCACGTCAAATCAATTACGGTTCTCACCAAATTGTACAAATATGACTTAAATATCATAACAAACTAGTACATGGATCCGAAAAAAAATACGAGCTCGATACCAATGAGTTCAAATATTAAGTCATTTCTTTATTTTCTTTAAAACCCAACACAATAATTTTTCTTGAAAAATTATTATCTAAGACTAGGGACCTCAGAATTCAATTCCGGCATACGCCCAAGTTCTATATTGTAGCGCGGACCCCCCGAAATTATCGGAACAGAGATCTGGGTCGTTTACCAAAATATTGACCAAAGTTAACTAAAAACCCAAATTTTAACTCTAAAAATTACTATTTTTCTTCTTCATATTTTCACATAAAAGCTTTTCAGTTTTACGCTCGGACTGCACACGCAAGTCTATACACATAATATGAAGCTACTCGTGACCCCAAATTGCTGAACCGGACGAAATTGCTCAAAACGACCAATCAAATCGTTACATATAATTATTAGATTATGTAATTACTACCTTAGTAATTACAATAATTCTAGTTACCGAATAGCTTTCCAAACAATCCCAAATACTTTTTGAGTTTGGGTGGTACGGGCAACAACGTAAAATTAAAAGACTTCATCGAAATCACCAGCTATGTCATTGAGTAATGTATTATTACCTCCGGTCCAAATAAGTAATTTTTTGGATGGTTTCACACACATTAAGAAAGCCACCTTTTAGCATTAATTAGCAATAGAATTGACCATTTTAACCTTACTATCTCACATAAACACTCCTAACACATATTCCAACACTATTTACTCCAAGGATAATGTAGGAAAAACATTATTAAGTCATCCTTAAAATTCGAAAAAATCACTTATTTTGAACCACAAAAAAAATACCAAAAATCACTTATTTTGGACAGGGGAGTATGATTATGTGTTTTAAGATACATTTCTGATTACTGTAATAAATTAGAAACTCAAAGGTACAAATACTGTGGAGCTAGCTGGCATTGATAATTAAAAAATCATTATCAGAATATATTCTCTAATTCACACTAGGTAATAAGAATATATTCTCTAATTCACACTAGGTAATAAGAATCATTCTTCAATGTGAAAGCCTTTTTCTTCTCTCTAATAACCACAGATTAGAAGCTCTCCGCTCCTAATAGACGACGGAAGGTTCATTGCTTAAGAATTGTAGGTCAGTCTTTTTCTTGCTTAATAATAGAATTCATATTTCCTTGTTCTCAGATTGGAGTGTTGTTATTGCTTGTATATTTATTATGTATTTCATTTATTTTGAAATATACTGGAAATCATATTTCTTTTTTCTATTTTTTGTTTCAGAATTAAATTAAGACAACATGGATTTATACTCATACAGTGTGGTTATTGATTGTAAAATTATTCTTTCATTTACTTTGAAATATGTCGCCATATTTAAATATTAGTCATAGAATGCAGAATTTTTAAATTTAATTAACAAGCTGGATTAATAATGAATGAAATGAAGTATAACTCTAAATGTTTAATTGAACCGGGAATATGAGCAAGCTATAAATGTAGAGTTTTTGACCCTATTTAGCTAATAAAAAGAAAAGTTGGCTCATTTTTATTATGTTTGCCAAGTTTGATTTATTGTTATCTTCTCTTTTGTGGGATCATAGTTAATGAGTTTTTGGTTGTTTACGATAATTTATTTATTCTGCATATATAACATAAGTTATGGCA
Source organism: Nicotiana noctiflora (assembly GCA_032618575.1). Classification (NCBI taxonomy): domain Eukaryota; kingdom Viridiplantae; phylum Streptophyta; class Magnoliopsida; order Solanales; family Solanaceae; genus Nicotiana; species Nicotiana noctiflora. Next base: position 251,168 of record JASVEL010010265.1, read on the forward strand.
GGGTATGGTTTCTACTTGTGTCAGATTTTTGAGTTCTTCAATTTATGGTATGTTCAATCTACGTCTGAAGAAAACACTGGTAACTAACGAAACAAAAAATATCTGAAGAAAAGACTCCAATTTACAAATCTATAACAGAGAATTAAGAGTTCCTAATCTTAACTGGAGTATTACTATTGTTTGCACCTATTTTTTCCCTGATCTTTATAGTCTTTCTTATTGGTTACTGGAGATTGACCATGTCATTGCTCTTACTCATGTTAGGCATACTGCTCTCAGACATCAAGCATTTTAACCCGAAAAGAGATCAAGCTAATTAGGATGGAGAATGTCAAAATTAATGAGATTGCTACACCAAGTACTCAAGTAACTGAAGAGGAACCCGTGGGGCTTGAGGATGATGCTGACAAGATAATTAAGCTACTGACCAGAGGAATAAGGGAACGGGATATTGTCTCTATTTTTGGCATGCCTGGTCTCGGAAAGACCACTTTGGCCAAAAAGATATTCAAAGATTCTTCTATTGTTTCTCACTTTGATGTTCGAGCATGGGTTACCATTTCACAATCATATGATGTGAGAGAGCTGTTGAAGGACATTTATAAGCAAGTGACAGGTGTTAAGTACAATGGAGATAAGGAGAGTGACATAGCTGATATGTTGCGCAAGTGTTTAATAGGCAAAAGATATCTCATTGTCTTGGATGATGTATGGGAAGTAAAGGCATGGGATGAGTTAAGATTATGTTTTCCAATCGGTAAACAAGGAAGTAGAATCATGTTAACAACTCGACTTGAACATGTGGCAATGGAAGTCGAGCACTGTACCAATCCTTATTCCCCTCGATTCCTAACCACGGAAGCTAGCTGGAAATTGTTGGAGAAAAAAGCATTTCAAAAGGAAACATGCCCTCCTGAATTTCAGGATGTTGGTGTACAAATTGCAAAATATTGTAAAGGACTGCCTCTTACAATTGTTTTGATTGGTGGAATTCTAGCAAAAAAAGAAAGGAATGTCACGCAGTGGTGTGAAGTTGCAAACAATTTAAAGTCTCATCTTGGAGCATTTGAAAGTGAGAGCAACTTGGCACTGCAATTAAGTTACCGCTACTTACCGAATCATTTGAGACATTGCCTTCTGACAATGGGAGTATTTAGGGAGGATGAAAAAATTGAAGCATATAAATTGATGTTACTCTGGATGGCCGAAGGCAACGTTCAATGTAGTGATGAGAGAGGATTAGAGGAGGTCGCTGAAGGTTACTTGATGGATCTAATTTCTAGTAGCCTACTAATGGTTTCAAAGACGACCTTTGATGGCAAGGTGAAGTCCTTGCAAATTCATGATCTAGTGCGTGATTTTGTCTTAAACAAAGCTAAAGAAGAAAAGTTCATGCAAGTTATAGGGACACATAACCAATATCAACCTTCATATGATGAGGAACATCGAGTGTGCATTCACCTCGACCATAAGCTTCGTCATGAGTTGAAAAGATTCAACAACAAAGTAGATAGATTCCTCACAAGCAGCCCCAAAAAAGGAACAACTTTAGGGCAAGATCTTAAATCGTTCTTTGTTACTAATAACGCGGATGATTTTCTTGCTTATAGAGATTTTTGGGATAGGGAGGCTAATTTTCATGGTACTGTTTCTGAAGAGTATTTATCTCGTTCGTATCACTTTTCTTCAATTGGAGACTTAAGACTTCTTAGAGTGTTGGATTTCAAGAACTGCATTCCAGGGGATTATACGAATATAGAAGATATATTGCAATCACTAGTTTACTTGAGATACCTGGCATTGTGTTTCGAAAAGTTTTTTTTCGAATGGATATCACACATGTGCGATCTGGAAACTTTACTGGTGGATACTGAGGAATTAGTAGTCGGGACACCTCATATTTGGAAGATGACGAAACTAAAGCATGTAGATCTATTAACACTTTTTCCTCGTGAGTTATTTGTAGTTTCTGAAGAAGGTCAGTCTAAATTGGAGAATCTGAGGGCCTGTAAAGGCATGTGTTTACTTCGTGAGGATATAGAGTTAATTGAGAGGTTTCCCAATCTTCAAAAGCTTATCCTCATGGTAGTTGATAATGATATTGATGAATCTAACTCTCTCGTTCTGAAATTGGATGTTCTTACACAGCTTCAATCCCTCGTGCTTGGTTCGATGTGTAATATCACAAAGTATTATTTACCTTCAAGTCTCAAAGAGCTGATCCTCCGCCAAGTTAATATACCAGCAAGTGCAACTTCCACAATCGCTGGGTTACCCAACCTTCAAAGACTAATATTTAAAGTGTGTGGATTCGAGCAAGAGGAGTGGGACGTGAGTGATATGGAGTTCCCGGAACTCAAAATCTTAAAATTTCGAGGTGTTCATCTTAGGGAATGGCATGTCTCAGAATCATCATTTCCCATGCTTGAGAGTTTAGTGCTAAGATCTGTTGAATTGCTTGAGACGATTCCTGACAGTTTTGTGGAAATCGGAACACTTACATCAATCAAGGTGATCGATTGTGGCGATAATCTAAAGGCTTCAGCTTTGGAGATTAAGGAAGAAGTAGAAGCAACTACAGGATGTGACAACCTGAAGGTCTATATTTTTCCACATTACTCTCGGTATGTCCTTTTCACCCTTAATATTTTTCTTGATAAACTAACTTAATTTAAGAGTTTAATTCATTATGTTATTGTTGTTATAACTGCATAGTAGGTTTATATCTTATGTTACATTAATCCTAACACATTGTTATTGTTCTTAAAAAAAAAGGGAACAAAAAAAAGAAGAGGAAGAGGAAGAGGCAGAAAAGAAAGAGCAAGAAGCAGAGGCAGAAAAGAAAGAGGAAGAAGCAGAAGAAGAAGCAGAGGCAGAAAAGAAAGAGGAAGAAGCAGAAGAAGAAGCAGCAACAGCAAAATTAGAAGCAGAAAAGAAAGAGGAAGAAGCAGAGGCAGCAAAGAAAGAGAAAGAAGCAGAAGAAGCAGAAGAAGAAGCAGAGGCAGAAAAGAAAGAGGAAGAAGCAGAAGAAGCAGCAACAGCAAAATTAGAAGCAGAAAAGAAAGGGGAGGAAGATGACAACAATATTGGTTATAGCAGTAGCAGCACAAGTAGAAGCAGAAGAAAAAATGAAGGTAGAAGAAAAAGCAGCAACAACAAAAGTAGAAGCAGAAAAGATAGAGGATGCTTTTACTTTTTCTTCTCTTAAGAAGACTTTTATTCTTGGTTCACAGAACTTACTTATTAAGACATCTAGAAATTATAAAAGCCCTGTAAGTTTTTGGACAATATATGTAGCTAATTTTGTTATGCGATTATATACAGTGACACCAAGTATATTGGGTGCCACATGAGGTGGATATCATCTTGGGAATATGTGGAACGTATTTACGGGATTAGTTGATATATTATTGAGCAAAATTCATATTTACGGGATTAGTTGATATATTATTGAGCAAAATTCATTTATAACCACTCGGGCGAAACCCGGTAGACACAAAATGACCTTATATAAGTCAGTCTAAAAATAATATAATTTATCTATTTTATAACTTTTTCTCTCACCGCAGGTAACCTTTCTCTGAAATTCCTATAATGAAATTTGTCTTATGGTTGAGATTAGCATTTAATTTTGTTTCTTCTCTGTATGGATTAGCATAATCCACTTAAAGTAGTTTTCCGCCATTGTTTAACTCTAAAATGCAAAACCATATTTTGCACAACATTTTTCATGATTATTTTTTCTTGGATGTAACTTGAATTTCACAGAAATGCCACAACCACACAATGCAATTACTCTTAACTGTATGCAAAAGCCAGCAATATGAAGGCAAATAGTTTTATTTCCTTGTTAAATTCAATTTTGTGGTTCCCTTTTCTATTTTCTTACTTTAGTTCTTACCCCAACAAAAAAAAAAAGAGTTGGAGAGCAAAATTGGAAAGGGAGCTTATCGATGATTGTTCTAATTGGAATTAGTTTTATGATTGTTCTTTCTCACGTAACTATGCATAACATTAAAATATATACTAAATAGATTGTCACTATACAATTTATATACAATAAACTGTCACTATATATTATATATATATAGAACGTCTGTGATGACCCGGCCCGCCATCATGTGAGTTATAACCCCGTTTTCCCGTTATATGCTTGTTCATGTTTCAATATATTTGTTTGGTGAGTTTGAGTTAATTCGGATCGAGTTTGGTTGGAAATGAGACAAATAGTGATCTCTTAGAAGAAGGAATAGTTGGGAAAGAGTCAACCGGATATTGACTTGTGAGTTAGAGAGCTCGGAATCAAATTATGACAATTCGGTTAGCTCCGGGAGGTAATTTGTGGCTTAGGAGAGCGATCATGATTGAATTTGGAGGTCCGGTGTAGAAATAGGCTTGAATTGGCTAAGTTGAAATTTTGGCGAAATCTGATCGATAGGTGAGATTTTGATCCGGGAGTCGGAATGGAATTCCGACAATTGCAGTAGCTTCGTTAGGTGATTGTGGATATGTCCGCAAATTTTCAGGTCATTCGGACATCGTTTGGTCAGGTTTTAGATCGAATGTTGGTTTCGGAAGTTTTTAGACTATCACTATATAAAAATATACTAAATAAATTGTCACTATACAAAATATATACAATATAGGCTATCATTGTATAAAATATATACAAAATAGACTGCCACTATAAAATTTATATATAATAGACTGTCACTATGTAAAAAACGGATTGTCACTATACAATTTATATACAATAGACTGTCTTAGTACAAAATATATACAAAATAAAATGTCATTATATAAAAAATATATAAAATAGACTATATTCAGTTAAAGTAAACGAAGTTGGTTCGGCACAAATTGGCAATAAAATTTACGTGCATATCTATGGCAGACCAATTCAAATCGTCATTACATTTAAGAAAAGCTAATAAAAAACAATTTTTAGGTTTAAATATTAGGAGTTCATGAATATGTGTCTATCAATATTTGTTCATTAGAGAATTTAAGTGGTAACTTATTATTAGCAGAACAAATACCTAGAATTTTATTGTGTCAACAATAGAAGACAATTCCCAGGTAATAAAAAAATCTTTAGGAGAAAAGGATGAAACTGCATGTCCATAATTTACTTTTAAAAAATAGAACTTCATTTAAAGATCATTTACAGAATACAACACTGCACTGTAACATTTATATGCTTGAATAGAGAGAAATAATAATTTTAAGACCTTAACTCTGAATGAAAAGAAGACATTAAAGAAACAGGTCCTATGTTCAATATCTTACAATATTTTGTGGTCTAAATTCACTAATTTCCTTCATATAATTTTCTCCAGACTTTCGAGGAAACTACAGAATAATTATAATACAAAATAGTGGTACTAACTTTTCAAATCTTGTGCTCTGAGTTGTCCATAGTTGTAAGATTTTATAGAAGTCTACAAGGCAATTGTCATTTTCACTTTCCAGAAATTGGACTACATATAGTCAAAGTCTCAATTTCAGTGTAACTTCAAATCCCACCTACTTCTTTCTATAAATAATTACCATTCTTTACAAAACAAATTAAACTAAACTTCTCCAGCTCTCATTATCCATCACCTAAAATGGAGAATTCTTGGGTTTTTCTAGCCTTGGCAGGGCTATCTGCATTAGCTTTTCTCTGTAAAATTACCACTACTCGGCGCCCCGTTAAGCAGAAACTACCACCAGGTCCAAAACCATGGCCCATCATTGGCAATTTGAACCTACTTGGTCCTATCCCACATCAGTCTTTTGACTTGCTTTCCAAAAAATATGGAGAGTTGATGCTGCTGAAATTTGGCTCCAAGCCAGTTCTTGTTGCTTCATCTGCTGAAATGGCAAAACAGTTTTTAAAAATACATGATGCCAATTTCGCCTCCCGTCCTATGCTAGCTGGTGGAAAGCATACAAGCTATAACTATTGTGACATGACATGGGCACCCTATGGTCCCTATTGGCGCCAAGCACGGCGAATTTACCTCAACCAGATATTTACTCCGAAAAGGCTAGACTCGTTCGAGTACATTCGTGTTGAAGAAAGGCAGACCTTGATTTCCCAGCTGAATTCCCTTGCTGGAAAGCCATTTTTTCTCAAAGACCATTTGTCGCGATTTAGCCTCTGCAGCATGACAAGGATGGTTTTGAGCAACAAGTATTTTGGTGAATCAACAGTTAGAGTAGAAGATTTGCAGCACCTGGTAGATCAATGGTTCTTACTTAATGGTGCTTTTAACATTGGAGATTGGATTCCATGGCTCAGCTTCCTGGACCTACAAGGCTATGTGAAACAGATGAAGGCTTTGAAAAGAACTTTTGATAAGTTCCACAACATTGTGCTAGATGACCACAGGGCTAAGAAGAATGAAGAGAACAACTTTGTCCCAAAGGACATGGTTGATGTCTTGTTGAAGATGGCTGAAGATCCTAATCTGGAAGTCAAACTCACTAATGACTGTGTCAAAGGGTTAATGCAGGTTAGTTCCTAACTATGGTTATAAAATAATTTCTCAATATTTTCTCTTGTTTTAGACAAAATGCTAACCTTGTTAGACTATGGCAGGATTTACTAACTGGAGGAACAGACAGCTTGACAGCAGCAGTGCAATGGGCATTTCAAGAACTTCTTAGACAGCCAAGGGTTATTGAGAAGGCAACCGTAGAGCTTGACCGGGTTGTCGGGAAGGAGAGATGGGTAGAAGAGAAAGATTGCTCACAGCTATCTTACATTGAAGCAATTCTCAAGGAAACACTAAGGTTACATCCTCTAGGAACTATGCTAGCACCGCATTGTGCTATCGAAGATTGTAACGTGGCTGGTTATGACATAGAGAAAGGAACGACCGTTCTGGTGAATGTTTGGACCATTGGAAAGGACCCAAAGTACTGGGATAGAGCAGAAGAGTTTCTTCCAGAGAGGTTCTTAGAGAAGGATATTGACATGGATGGACATAACTTTGCTTTCTTGCCATTTGGCTCGGGGCGAAGGAGGTGCCCTGGCTATAGCCTTGGACTTAAGGTTATCCGAGCAACGTTAGCCAACATGTTGCATGGATTCAACTGGAAATTACCTGAAGGTATGAAGCCAGAAGACATAAGTGTGGAAGAACATTATGGGCTCACTACACATCCTAAGTTTCCTGTTCCTGTGATCTTGGAACCTAGACTGTCTTCAAATCTCTATTCCCCTGTCACTTGATCCAAAGTGCTTCCTGTTATAGCTATATCTTTATTCCTGGGTCTAAGATATTGGAGTACACTCAAAAGTGAAGAACTTTTAGATTTTTGTCTATTTGTGTTTTCTGAATTAGTTTATTCAAGTATAAAAGAAGACATCTATGAATAAAAAAGAGTTAGTTGTTATATCTAATTTGCTTTAGTATTTTATTTGACAAGAACTTCCAATAGTCCCACAGCCATCTCTCCACTTCTCACCACAAAGAGAAAATAAAAGTTATTTACTTTTCAACATAAGTTGAATGCAATAACAACTGAAGGACTACTTTTTATCTTTCAGAAGTCATCTCAGTTCTAAAGTCCAAGCTGAATTTTCTTCCACTTTAAAAGCATACAGCATACAATTTTAGACCAGGACGGCGTACTTGACTAGACGATTTCGTCTCATATGTGGTCTTCCAATCAATTATTACATGGGAGAAAAGCCCAAATCCTTGTTAATTTTAACTGTTTAACCACTTCTTTCATGGTTAAAAATTCTTCTCCATTCTTTTGGCTTCTCAGATACAATCCTCACTCTTACATTTCATTATACTTTCAAACTCGCAACATTTCATAAACAAGGAACCAATAAAACAGTTTATTCAAAAAGGAGGACTGCATCAATATCCTCAGCATATTTCTTTGACAACAGATTATAAGAAGGATGAATGAACTACAGAAATTTTTGTTGCGAGTTCTCAGTCAGTTGAAACCTGGATAATCTGCTTTCCGACGTTTCGCCCGTGATAAATACCTACGAAAGCTGATGCAGCATTCTCCAAACCCTCAGCAATGTCTTCTACAAAAACCAGCTTTTTCTCTCTTATAAGCTGAATAACAAACTCGAGGTATTCTGGAACCTTGTGTCGGAAGTCAAGCTCGGAGAAACCTTCCATCTGTAATCTCTTTGTGATAAGGCAAAACAAGTTGTGGATACCATCTGGTTTCTTTAAATTGTACTGAGAGATCATCCCCGAAACTGTAATCCTACCGTAGAGATTCATGTGCAAAAGCACCTCATCCAGCATATTTCCTCCAACGTTCTCAAAGTATACATCAATTCCCTTAGGAAAGTGCCTTCATTTTGCAAAGACAGACAGTTGAAGAAACATATCATTCAACACAAAAGTGATTATGCAAAAAGCATTTCTCCATGACCAAATTTAACATAGTAAAGTACTACTTTCAGACTCATAAAATTCAATAATTAATTTCAGCATTTATCAATGCCTTATGGAAATGCCTTCATTTTGCCATGACAGATAGATGAACTAACATATCATTTCGGAGAAAAGTAATTTGCATAGTAAAGTACTACTTCCAGACGCATTAATTCGATGACTGTCTTCAATTTTTGTTACTAGCCTTTAGAAAGTTCCCCCATTTTGCAGTGATAGATAGATGACGAAACATATCATCCCCATAAAAGAAAGTCAATTCTCTGCTTAAATAACATAGTAAAGTCATGGTTTCAGACTCATAAAGTCGATAATTAATTTCAACATGCAGGCAGATACAGAAATCATTCCACAGAAAATTGCATGAAGCATACAGAAATCATTCCACAGAAAAGTGAATTACATCAAGTATTTTTTTTTTTTTTTTTTGATGAAGTAATTTGTTCATTGATGGCATCAAGAGGATGCAGTAGTACATCAAGTATTTCTTCCCTTGACCCAAGTTTTAACATAGTAATCTACTAGCTTCAGACTCATAAAACTCGATAATTAATTTCACCAATTGTGTATAGAGGAGCTCGCGTGAGCTTATTCTATGTATTTCAGTGTCCCCATTGGCCCATTAGCAAGACACGAGTAAATTAGATATGCTTGAACTCTAAAAGAAGATCAGAGCAATTACCTTTTCAAGGCTCCAGCAAAATCATCTCCTTCTTTGTAGTTAAAAGCATCATCGAAGCCAAGTTCTGATTTTAAAAGATTTACCTGCAAAACAAGTGCAGCACGCCTTTAATAATGCGCAATTACATATTAAAGCAACAGTAGACTATTACCTTTTCGTCAGTACTAGCACTTCCAACAACATGGCAACCTTTCATTTTCGCAAATTGTCCAACCAGCTGACCAACTCCTCCGGCCGCGGAGGAGACATAGACTATATCCCCTTCCTTAGCAGAGCATACATTATAAAATCCAATATAGGCTGCGAGTCCTGGCATACCTGTAACATTCATTGTAATGATGAAATCACTTGTTTTCATTACAAAGAAGAATCTGCAGATAGTCCATTTTATCTTGCGTAAAAATCCTAATTTGGAAATCCACGCTTTTGAAATTTTCAATTAGGTTACAAACCCTAAATTCTCCAGCTTTGACAAAATGAGTTACGTTAATTGAAACCTGAAGTAATAGCTTCAATGAGCAACCTTTCCATACTACAACCAGGAAGCATGCGACTAGATAAAAGGGGACGAGAGGGGTTCGGGAGTATAATTAGGAAATGAAATAAAAATTGGTACCTAAAATTCCAGCATAGTATGAGAGTGGCACATCCGTATATTTGATCTTGAAAATCCCGTCTGGATTAAGAATCAGGCTATATTCTTCCCAACCAGTCATTCCCCAGATATAATCCCCCTCCTCAAAATCTGCATTTGCTGATTTAATAACTTTTGACACCCCAAGTCCAGTAATGACCTAAAAGTTATCCAAATTCAAAAGGAGAGATCACCATCAAGACTTCAAAGAAAAAGAGCAAAATTATGGGTTAATTTGTTCAACTCCCTTCCTCTTACCACCCCTCACCCACTCTACTCAGCCATGAAGCCAAAAATAGTTAAAAGCAGCAGTCAAGAATACGTTGAAAATATGTGAAGAAAATAGACTTAATAACGAAAAACAAGCTAGAATTTTTCCAGTTAATCATTGAAAATATGAATTTGCTTAATGTATGAGCTTTGGTACAAGAAGCCCAATAATCCAATTTCAAATGAGAAAAATACAGGCAAGAATCCAAATTAAAACAGCAATCAATTTGCCCCACCGCCTCCTACATCCCCCAACACAACCCAAGCCAACAAACATAAGAATCAAACAACAACTGCCGCTTTGTCCTAAACAAGCTGGAGTTGACTATATGAATCATCACCGACTACTTTACTCCATTAAACTCATTTCATACCAATTTTATTCAAATAAAAAAGAAATATTAGATGTTCTGTATATTTTCTAATTCTACATCTCAGGAATCCAAAAACAAACATTTAACAGCATTCAAGAATCCATTGGTAAAATGTCAAGTAAATAGACTAAATTAGGAATCTATCTATAATCTTCTCAACCAGTAATTACTCAAACATAATGCCCCTTCTGAAAATCAGATCCTGCCAACTTTATGACATTTACAGCACCAAGCAATGGCCTCAAAGTTATTCACATTCAAAAGGGAAATCACACAGGCAAGAATCCAAATCAAATCAGCATAAATTAAGGGGTTAATTTTCCACCCGACCAAACAAACCTTGGAACAACATTCAAGAATCTAACGAGCAAAATGTCAAGAAAATTTACTTACAGAACCAGGTTTGAATGAGGTAAGCAAAGAAACATCCTTGGATTCATGAAGAGACATCTTGTGTCGCATGTAAGGGTCACAACCCAAGTAAAGATTCTTAACAAACAAACCCTTTGATCCTTGAGGAATCTGAGAACTTATCATTGTGCTTGTAAGCTCAAAATCACTCTCTTTAGGATAACCTTCAATATAATTCTTGAACAAAACTTGCTTGTTTGGTAACATCGTACTTGAATGCTCGGCTTCCATTCTTCCTCTAATTCTTTCTTTGTTCCTTTCTGTTTAAAAACTCTGTGTACAGCAGCTGCCCTTTTAGACTGAAGCTTATTTTAATGCCAACCACAGTAGGTGGACTTGGAGTTTTAGCAAGTTGCAACTGTTTGACCACCCATGGACGGTTGTGGACTTGTGGTAGGTGTTAATTATTATCTTAATTAAATATAAAGTGTTTTTTGGTAGGATTACTTTATCTAACAAAATAGGCTTATTTAGAATTAATCAAAGCCCAAGCATATAAATGCTCAATGAGAAATAAAAAAAGGTGGCAACTCTCCGTTTCAAATTTATTTGATATAATTTACTATTTAGCTAATTCAAAAAGAAATAATATATTTAATATAAAATTCTCTTAGCCCATTTGTTTTTACCTTAACGTTAGAGGTGTTGACGTGACCCATACAATGAAATGTGCCATGGTATATGTTATTAGTTGATAATATAGTTCTGATTAATAAGATGCGAGACAGAGTTAATATTAGATTGGAAGTTTGGAGACAAACACCGAAGTTTAAGAGTTTCAAGTTGAGTAGGTCAAAAACTAAGTACTTGGAGTGCAAGTTCAGTGATGAAATGCATGAAGAAGTAGTGGAAGTGAAGATTGATACTCAATTCATCCCCAAAAGAGATAGTTTCAAGTACCTTGAGTTTATGATTGACGAGTATGTTACTCATTGTATTCGAGTAGAGTGGATAAGATAGGGGCTCTCCTCGGGGATTTTGTGTGATAAGAATGTGCCACCTTGACTTAAGGGCAAGTTCTACAAAATGATGGCTAGACTGACTATGTTATATGGGGTTGGGTGTTGGCCCGTCAAGAAGCCCCATTTCCATAAGTTGAAAGTTGCCGAAATGACGATATTGAGATGGATGTTTGGACATACCAGAAAGGACATGATTAGGAATAAAGTTATTAGGGACAAAGTTGGAGTGTCATATGTGGAGGATAAGTTGCCAGAATCGAGGTTGAGAGTCGGGCATGTGAAGAGAAGAGACATAAAAGCTCCGGTCAGGAGGTGCGAGAGGTTCTCCATGGCCGGTGTACGAAAGGAAGGGGTAGACCTAAGAAGTATTGGTGAGAGATAGTTAGGAAAGACTTGTTATTGCTCCAACTTTCCGAGGATATGACACACGATAGAAAAGTATGAATTTCAAGAACTAGGTTTGTTGGTTGAAAAATAGAAGTGTGTTCCTCATAGGCTTACCAGTACAACTAGGACTATTTTTGTATTATCTTATTCATGGTTCTTTACTATTATTTGTTGTATCATTCGCATCGTTACCATAATACATTGTTGTTACTAATTCTTTCTACTTGTTGCTTTAGCTCCATTGTTCCTTGAGTTGAGGGTCTATCGGAAACAACTTTTCTTTCTCTATAAGGTAGAGGTATAGTTTGCGTACACACTATCCTCCCCATACCCCATTTATGGGAGTACACTAGATTTATTGTTGTTTTGTTGTTTGTCAACATCGCATCCCTTGGTGCGGCCCTTTCTCGAACCCTATGTGAGCGGGCATGTTTTGCATCCATGCTGCCTTTCTTTACATGGTTAAGTGAAATATTAATGCGAGAATACATAATAATTAACTATAATTTAGTGTTAACTATATCTTTAAATACATGTATATTATATTTATTGAATTGATGTAAAAATTTGCTATGAGTAAACATTTACCTTGGGACATGAGTCTCACACGCAGTAAAACCGTGCAAAATATCTTCCCAACCATAACACTTTTGTCTAGCTTGAGGCTATGGGTGACATGTTTGACTATTTAACTTTATTTTTAAAAAAATTAATATACGTATATAAAATAATTGCCAACCTAGCAGGTAACATGCCACTAGGGGTGTACAAAGAAAATCGAGAAATCACACCAGCGTGATAATTCGAGTCAAATTGATAAAAGAAATCCGACTATGGTTTGATTTGATTTGATTTGGCTTGGTGTTGGAAAATAAATTCGATCATAATTGGTGTTGAAAAAAAAAATCCGATCATAATCCGATCATAACTAAAGAAAGTCAAACCGAAATCAAAACCAACCCAACATTACATATATCGAAATTTTAGATATACTTGATATATAAATATATTTATTATGATGTAATTTATAAATATTTTTTGAAAAAATTCGTAATTTTATCATTTGAGGTATTATTTCAAAGGTTGGACTTAGAACTTTTTAATGTTCCAATAAGTTTTATTTCCATTAATATTAGTAAATTAAAATAATACTAACGAAAGCACAAACGAAAATCAAATCGATACTAATGCTAACAAAAGATATTCAATTGAATACTACGAACGTCAATGTATTGAATATCTTTTTTCTTTCTTTTGCAATAATTTAGATAAAAATGCATAACCTATTTTTATTTTTTCTTTAGCGGATTATGTTTATTTTAATTATAACTTTTTAATAAATTAGATATATTTATATTACATAATTTTATTGTTGAATATTTTAGAATAATGCCATGACACGTCTCATATTTTGTATTATTTTCTTGTAAAATACTTTATATAGTGGTATCTTACTAGGATTAAAAAACTACACCAGCTATATGTTTTGTTCTACAAAGATTTTGCCGGAAACAAATTCTGCAAAAACCCGAGTAACCCGAAAGTCTGAGAAAAATCGAAATTGAAAAACCTGAGTTTTATTGGTTTGGTTTGGTATTTAGATTTAATAACCTTTAGTTTGGTTTGGTAATTGTAAAATCCGAACCAACCCGACCTTTGTACGCCCCTACATGCCACTCTTAGGGCCAGATTTATAAGTGTAACTACAGGACACTTGAACTCATAGTCTCTTTGTAAAATTAGATATTTTATGTATATATTTTCTAAAGTTAGTATATAATATTAACCATTGGTACCCATACTTCAAGAAGGTTGAATGGTGCTGGTTGAATGTTGAATTATTTATCAAGAGGTATAGAGATCATTTCCTACTAATATTTTTCTTCTCCGTTTTTGGGAATGAATCCATATACTAGAAATTCTAATTTCGCCTCGGTCGGTGAATCCATCACTAGTAACTAGCGCTTACACTTTAAATTTAATCTAAACATCTCATGCAATAAGTACTTTTCATTTATATTTTTTGTATGGGTAAATAAGGCAACAGTTTAGTCAATCAAGTGTAAATACTTATTGGTTAAAATGTCAAAAATATTTGTCCCACATCGGTAGTTCACTTGATTTTGGGGGGGGGGGAGAAGAGATTTTCACCCTATTAAAGAAGGCCTAATATTTAGGATTTATACACACTTCTCATTTGCCTTCTCATCTTCTTAAGGCATTTGTATCTTCTCTCTTTAGTATTATTTTACTTGTATTTTTGGAGTGGAATAAAATATTGGTTGTGTCCAAGGAAGTAGGAAAAATTAGCCGAACCTCGTAAATTTGGTGTTCCTTTTTATTGTTATTTTATTATCTTATTTATTATTTGGTGGTTGCCATAATTTTTGGTATAGTAGTTGTGACTCATTCACACTATATACATTTGGCTTCCGCAAAAATTGGTATCAGAGCCAAGGTACTGTCTAAGTATGCTCTGTGATTGCAGCACAGTCTGATCTTCCATATCAGAAAAGATTTATCTTGGTAACTGAGTCAAGGTTCTGTCTGAGTATGCTCTGGGATTGCAGCTTCGTCTCATCTTCTACATTAGAAAGGAAATAATCTTGGTTTGTGTCGTTAACTATTAAATAATATTTGTGTCAAAGATGGGATACAATAAACAAGAAGAATCTACATCAAATGTCAATAATACGTCATCTTTGGCATCTTCGCTTACGACAAGAATTGTGTCAAATGCGAAATTTGCGGTAGAAATTTTTGACGGGTCCGAATATTTTGGGATGTGGCAAGCGAGGTTCTAGATGTCCCTTTTTAACAAGGGCTAGATCTGGCCATTGAAGAAAAGAAACCAGATGTTATTGGAGAAGAAGATTGGAAGATTTTCAACCATGTTGCTTGCGGTGCCATCCGATTCTACCTTGCTAGAGAGCATAAATATCCATACACAAAGGAAACTTCTGCAAATAAATTATGAAAAACACTAGAGGATAAATTTTTGAAGAAAAATAGTCAAATTAAATTGTACATGAAGAAGAGACTGTTTCACTTCACCAATGTTCCTGGTACCACGATGAATGAACATATCACGAGTTTCAATATGTTGGTCATAGATTTGCAAAATATGTATACAACTTATGATGATGGTGACTCGGCCTTGATGTTGTTGGCGTCACTTCCTGATGAGTACGAGCACCTTGAAACTACTCTACTCCATGAAATGACGAAGTCTCTCTCAGAGAAGTTTGTTCGGTTTTGTATAGTTATGAACAAAGAAAGCGAGAAAAACAGAAGGGAGGAGAAGGAGAAGCACTGTTTGTGAGGGGTCGTCCTCAAAATCAAATGAGGACAAAGAAAGGAAGATCTAAGACAAGATCTAAACCCAGCAAAGATGATGTGCCTTTTGTCGAGAAAAGGAGCACTCGAAGAAAGACTGTCTCAAGTTGAAGAATAAGGCCAAACATAACAATGGAAAGGCCATTATGGATTCAAATATAGCTGATTGTGATGATTCAGACTTCTCATCAGTTACAAAAGAGTCATCAACATCATCAGACATATGGTTGATAGACTCGGCTTGTAGCTATCATATGTGTCCCAACAGGGACTAGTTCGTGGAATTTCAAGAAGGAGAATATGGAGTCATCTACACAGCGGATAACATCTTTCTTACCTCATATGACATTGGTTCAATAAGATTAAGGAACCATGATGGAATGATCAGAACATTGACAGATGTTCGATATGTACCAAATTTGAAGAAGAATCTCATCTCTAGGGGAACCCTAGAATCAAAAGGGTTCAAAATCGTTGCAGAAAATGGAGTGATGAGAGTAAGCTCTAGTGCACTGGTGGTAATGAAGGCTAATCGAAAAAATAATAACATGTACCGCTATCGTTGTAGTACAGTTATTGGAACAACGACAATGATGTCTAGTGATGACAAAGAGGCAGGAGCAACCAGGCTATAGCACATGCGCTTGGGACATGCTGGAGGAAAATCCTTGGAAACTCTATCAGATCAAGGATTGTTGAAAGGGGTAAAGACTTGCAACTTGGGGTTTTGCGAGCATTGTATCAAAGGGAAACAAATAAGGGTTAAATTTGGTACAACAATCCATAATACTAAAGGCATTTTGAATTATGAACACTCTGATATTTGGGGTCCTTCCAAAACACCTTCATTGGGTGGGAAGCGCTATTTTGTAACCTTTGTTGATGATTTTTCCCGAAAAGTATGGGTGTATACAATGAAAAGAAAAGATGAAGTGCTGGGAATTTTCCTCAAATGGAAGACGATAGTGGAGAATCAAACAGGCAGGAGGATCAAGTGTATTCGCACAGATAATGGAGGTGAATACAAAAATGATCATTTCAATAAGGTCTGTGAAAACGATGGCATCGTCCGACACTTCACTGTCAGACATACACCACAACAGAATAGAGTGGCAGAACGTATGAACCGGACCTTGCTGGAGAAGGTACGGTGTATGTTGTCCAATGCTGGCTTGGGCAAAGAATTTTGGGCTGAGGCAATTACTTATGCATGCCACCTCATTAATTGTCTACCATCTGCTGCTATTGACGGCAATACACCGTTTGAAAAATGGTATGGAAAGCCTGCTGTAGATTATGATTCTTTGCATGTGTTTGGCTCAACTGAATATTATCATGTGACAGAGCAAAATTGGATCCAAGGGCAAAAAAGGCTATTTTTATGAGGACTGCTTCTGGAGTCAAAGGATATCGCTTATGATGTCCTATTAAGAAGAAAGAAATATTCATTAGGGATGCTACCTTCGATAAATCTGCTATGGTAAATAAGGTAACAAATGAAGATACCAAACAAGATGATGGTACTTCTAAGAAGGTGGGGTTTGAGGGAAAATTTATTTTTCCTACACAAGAAGCAAAGGAGGAAACAAATGAAGATTATCCTCCGGAAGGAGAGCCAATAGAGGAGATTCCAACACAGGAACCTCAACAACAACTTGAATCAATAGTAACCAGCAAGCCAAAAAGGACAATAACGACACATGTTCGTCTCATGCTGATGATGTTCCTACCACTTATAAAGATGCAGTCCAAAGTTCAGAAGATGATAAGTGGAGGATTGCCATGAGTGATGAAATACAATCCCTTCATCAGAATCATACATGGAGACTGGCCAATCTCCTGAAGGGAAAAAAAGCAATTGTGTATTTGCAAAGAAAGAAGGATTTCCTAACCAAGAAGATGTTCGCTACAAAGCAAGATTGGTGGACAAAAGATATTCTCAAAATGAGGGAATTGATTACAATGAAGTGTTTTCTCTAGTTGTAAATATTCCTCCATTAGAACTATGTTGGCTTTGGTAGCAAAATTGGATTTGGAACTAGTTCAGATGGATGTAAAAACTGCATTTTTACATGGAAACTTGGAGGAGAAAATCTATATGACTCGGTCAGAAGGATTTAAAGTTGATGAAAAGAAAAATATGGTGTGCAAACTTGAAAAATTATTGTATGGATTGAAACAATCTTTTAGACAATGGTACAAACGATTTGACAAGTTTATGTTGCGGCAAGGGTACGAGAAGAAAAAAAATACGAACATTGTGTGTATTTGTGCAAGCTTGAAGATGGTTCCTTTATATATCTTCTCCTATATGTTGGTGATATGTTGATAGCTTCCAAGAATTCGAAAGAAATTGATAAGTTGAAGATTCAACTGAAGAAGGAGTTCAAGATGAAGGATTTGGGTGAGGCAAAGAAAATTCTTGGCATGGAGATAATAAGAGATAGACCTTCAAAGAAACTCTATTTTTCTCAGAAAGAATATCTGAAAAGAGTACTACAATAATTTGGCATAGATGAGAAGACAAAGCCGGTTAGTACTCCACTTGCTCCCCATTTTAAGCTAAGTACTACTATATCGCTAAAGGATGAAGCTGAACGAGAGTATATGTCAAAGGTACCATACGCAAATATTGTTGGTAGCTTGATGTATGCAATGGTTTGTACGAGACCTGACATTTCACAAGCTGTTGGAGTTATTAGCAGATATATGCATAATCCAGGATAGGAGCATTGACAAGCTGTGAAGTAGATTCTACGGTATATTCATAATACTGTACATGTTGGGTTAGTTTTTAAGTAGGAAGACAATCAGTCTGTAGTTGGATATTGTGACCCAGATTTTGCGGGCGATATGGACAAATGAAGATCAACTAACTGTTATGTGTTTACTTTTGCAAAGGCACCAGTTAGTTGAAAGTCTACTTTGCAGTCAACGATTGCTTTGTCTACAACAGATGCAGAGTACATGACTATTACAGAGGCTGTGAAGGAAGCAATTTGGCTTCAGGGATTGCTAAAGAAGCTTGATATTGGAAACAAAAGTATAATAATTTTTTGTGATAGTCAAAGTGCTATTCAATTAGCGAAGAACCGAGTTTATCATGCAAGGACGGAGCACATTGATGTTTGGTATCATTTCGTACGAGAAATCATAGAATAATGTGGAGTCACGGTGAAGAAAATTCATACTACAGAGAATCTTGTTGATATGGTGACAAAAGTGGTGACTACGGTCAAGTTCCAACATTGTTTGGATTTGATCAACATTGTTGAAAATCGAAGATTGAAGATGAAGACACAACCAAAATTTGTTACTGATAGAAAATTAAAGATGTTGAATTTTTGCCAAGGTAGAAAATTTGTTGAATATGTCAAAAATATTTGTCCCACATCGGTAATTTAATTCTATAACATCTATATAGCTCGGAATTGCTCCTACAAGGCATAAAACACATTGTTAGTGCAAAACACTAGCGATTAAAATGCAAACTCAACTAAAGTACAATAAATTTGAATATAATAATCGACTAAAATACATAATTCTAGCCTATCATCAATAGTCTTCCCTTTAATTTGATCGATCTATTTACAGTCGGTCTCACAAAACTATTCAAACTTTCTAAAAAATATATTACAATATTTATACGAATCCAAAAGTGCTCGAAAAAGAGATAAATTCCAAATTGCGGTGAAAAGGAGACAAACACAATAACGTCAGACTATTTGTTTCCAACTCCAACCACCTTTTTAAAAATAAAAATAAAAATTTAAAAGATTGGCTAGTAGTAGAAAAAATGATGTCATTATATACTTTTGGTAGTTTTCAAACAATTCGATGCCAGATATTGACAGATATTATTATAAAATAAAGATCGTAAAGTAAAGACAAGTATAGGAGAGACTGATATATTATTCGAATTCAAACTGTTGTACATAATGAAATGAAAACCCTTCTATTTATAGAAGAAAGGAAGCTGCTACTGCAAGCTGCTGTGTAAGCTGCTACTATACCAGATATGGATAATCTTATACTAAGAGTAATGTTTATCTATAACGGAGTACTAAAAGGATAAGCTCATTATACCCAGTATGGATAATCTTTTACCGACAGTAATATTTATCCATAAGCCGGATACTGAAAGGATAAGCTTATTATACCCAGTATGGATAATCTTCTACCGACAGTAATATTTATCCATAACCGGATACTGAAAGGATAAGCTTATTATACCCAGTACGGATAATCTTCTACCGGGGGTAATATTTATCCGTAACCGGGTACCGAAGTGATAAGCTTCTTCAGGAAGCTTATTTCCAATATAGTACTAAATAGATAAACATATTTACGGCGCAGCCCCATATGAATAAACTTCTTCAGGAAGCTTATTCACAACGGAGTACAAACATCCATAATATAATATATTTATAACACTCCCCCTTGGATGTTCATTAAAAGATAATGTGCCTCATTAAAAAATTACTAGGAAAAATCACGTGGAAAAAATCCTAGTGAAGGAAAAAGAGTACACATATTTAGTAATATGCATTGCTAGGTGCCTAATTAAAAACCTTATAAGGAAAACCCATGGGAAAAAAACCTTAGTAAGGGAAAAAGAGTGCATCGCATATTTTACTCCCCCTCATGAAAACCTTGTTTCAAATATTTGAGTCTTCGCATTCCAATCTTAAATACCATCTTCTCAAAAGTTGAAGTTGGCAAAGATTTAGTGAATAAATCTGCTGGATTATCACTTGAACGGATTTGTTGCACATCAATGTCACCATTTTTCTGAAGGTCATGTGTGTAGAATAATTTTGGTGAAATGTGCTTCATTCTATCTCCTTTTATAAATCCTCCCTTCAATTGGGCTATGCATGCAGCATTGTCTTCGTATAAAATTGTGGGTCTTTTTTCACATTTCAAACCATATTTTTCTCAAATAAAATAAATTATTGATCTCAACAGTACGGATTCCCTACTTGCTTCATGAATAGTTATTATCTCAGCGTGATTTGAATAAGTAGCAACAATAGATTGATTTGTGGAGCGCCATGATATGACAGTACCTCCATACGTAAATACATATCCGGTTTGAGATCGAGCTTTATGGGGATCCGATAAATAACCTGCATCTGCATAACCAACAAGATCTGCACTATCTTTGTTAGCATAAAACAAACCCATATCAAGAGTTCCCTTTCAATAGCGCAATATATGCTTAATCCCGTTCCAATGTCTTCGTGTAGGAGAAGAACTATATCTTGCTAGTAAGTTAACAGAAAATGCTATGTCAGGCCTTGTAGCATTAGCAAGATACATTAGTGCACCAATTGCACTGAGATACGGTACTTCGGGACCAAGGAGTTCCTTGTCCTCTTCTGGAGGTCGGAACACATCCTTATTCACTTCAAGTGATCGAACAACCATTGGTGTACTCAATGGGTGTACTTTGTCCATGTAAAAACGTTTTAAGACCCTTTCTATATAGGCAGATTGATGGATAAACATCCCTTATGCTAAATGTTCAATTTGTAGACCAAGACAAAGTTTTGTCTTTCCAAGATCTTTCATCTCAAATTCTTTCTTAAGATATTCAATTGCCTTTTGGAGCTCTTCTGGAGTTCCAACAAGATTTATGTCATCAACATAAACAGTAAGTATAACAAATTCTGATGCCATTTTCTTTATAAATACATGGACAAATAACTTCATTTATGTAACCATCTTTCAGTAAATATTCACTAAGGCGATTATATCACATGCGCCTGGATTGCTTTAAACCGTACAAAGATCTTTGTAATCTAATTGAATACATTTTCTGAGATTTTTCTTCAAGCATTTTAAATCCTTCAGGGATTTTCATATAAATTTCATTATCAAGTGGACCGTACAAATAAGTTGTAACTACATCCATTAGATGTATTTCAAGCTTTTCATGTAGTGCTAAACTGATGAGATATCGAAATATTATGGCATCCATAACAGGTGAATATGTTTCATTAAAATCGACTCCAGGTCGTTGTGAGAATCCTTGTGCAACAAGGCAAGCTTTATATCTTTCAACTTCATTTTTATAATTCCTTTTAAGCACAAAAACCCATTTATGACCAACTGGTTTTATACCAGTAGGTGTTTGGACAACTGGTCCAAATACCTCTCTTTTAGCAAGTGACTTCAATTCTGATTGAATTGCCTCTTGCCATTTTGGCCAATCAGATCTTTGTCGACATTCTTCGACAGATCGAGGTTCAAGATCCTCGCTATCTTGCATAATATTAAGTGCGACATTATATGCAAAAATATTATCCACCACTATTTTAGAACGATTTAAATTAATACCATCACCGGTCGAACTTATTAAAAGTTCTTCACTTACATGAGCTTCGGGTTCGTTGATTTCTTCAGGAATCTCAAAACTAATTAGATCTTGGGTCTCTTCAGGAGATCCCTTCATGGTATCATTTTTCGATTTTTCTTTTCGAGGATTTCGATCCTTATAACCCAAAGGCCTACCACGCTTCAGGCGTGCTTTAGGTTCACTAGCTTTTATGCTAGTAGATGGTCCTACTGGAACATCAATTCGGATAGGCACATTATCTGTAGGGATATGTGACTTAGTTATCCTTTTCAAATCAGTAAATGCGTCTGTCATTTGATTTGCTATATTCTGTAAATGGATGATCTTCTGAACCTCCTTATTACATATAGGGGTGCGTGGGTCAAAGTGAGATAATGATGAAACTTTCCACACAATTTCTCTTTTGATTTCCTTTTTCTCTCCCCCTAATTGTGGGAAATTTGTTTCATCAAACCGACAATCTGCAAATCAAGCAGTAAATAAATCTCCTGTCAATAGTTCAAGATAGAGAATAATAGAGGGTGATTCAAACCCAACATATATTCCTATCCTTCTCTGTGGTCCCATCTTACTGCGCTGTGGTGGTGCTACTGGCACATATACAGCACATCCGAAAATTCGTAAATGGGCAATATTTGGTTGATGACCAAAAACTAATTGTGACGGAGAATATTTATTATAATGTGTCGAGTATGAGACGGATAAGTGATGCTGCATGCAAGATAGCTTGTCCCCAAACAGTAGTGGGCAATTTCGTTTTCATAAGTAGTGGTCTTGCTATCAATTGTAGCCGTTTAATAAATAACTCTGCAAGGCCGTTTTGAGTATGAACATAAGCTACAGGATGTTCAACTTTTATTCCAACTGATAAACAGTAATCATCAAAAGCTTGAGATGAGAATTATCCAGCATTATCGAGGCGAATAG
This sequence comes from Nicotiana noctiflora, assembly GCA_032618575.1. Taxonomy (NCBI): domain Eukaryota; kingdom Viridiplantae; phylum Streptophyta; class Magnoliopsida; order Solanales; family Solanaceae; genus Nicotiana; species Nicotiana noctiflora. The sequence continues at coordinate 273,932 of JASVEL010010265.1, forward strand.
CCTTTATAGGATAATCTGGGAATTGTGCCCTTAATTAAATTATTTGGGATAATAGCTTTGCAAACGCCAGGTTGCGAGATGATAATAGGCACACATGAGACCATCTTGAAGATGCATCTATTAGGACCATAAAATATCTAAACAACCCACTTGGTGGGTGAATAGGTCAACATATATCCCCATGTATATGCTCTAAAAAGGCCGGGGATTTAATGCCAACCTTCATTGGTGACGGTCTAGTGATCAGTTTGCCTTGATAACAACCATCACAAGAAAATTCGTCATTTGTAAGAATCTTCAGGTTCTTTAATGGATGCCCATTCGAATTTTCAGTAATTCGTCTCATCATTATTGATCCAGGATGGCCCAAACGGCCACGCCAAATCACAAAAGTATTTGAATCCGTAAACATTTGGTTTACGATAGAGTGTACTTCAACTGTACTAATTTTTGAATAGTATAAGCCAGAAGATAAAGTTGGTAACTTTTCTACAATGCATTTCTGGCCAGAAATATTCTTTATAATACAAAGATATTCCATGTTCATTTCATTTATTGTCTCAACATGATACCCATTTCGGCGGATATCTATAAAAATCAACAAGTTTCTTCGGACTTGGAGGAGAATAATACATTGTCTATAATAAGTTTTGTTCCCTTAGACAAAAAGATAATGGCTCTTCCGGAGCCTTCAATCAAACTTATATTACCAGAAATTGTTGAAACATTTGCTTTTTCCTTATGCAAATAAGAAAAGTATTTCTGATCGCTAAATATGGCATGAGTTGTTCCACTATCAATAACACAAATATCTTCATGATTTGTCTTTGATCCAAACATAATTTGAGGATTATCCACATTCTTCAAAATGACATAAATAAAACATATTATAGTAAACATCAAAACATAACTTTTATTTATGTACAACAATCACATAACCATACTATCTATTACAAACAAAAAATTAAAATATTTATATTTATACAGATTCACTACCGATTACATGACTTGTTTCTCATTTTGGGAATGCAAAGTAATCAGCTACATCTAAATGCATGAAGTTAAAATTATCTTCAGAGATAAAATTTGCTTCAGCATTTTTCTCTGTCTTTTTCAAGGAGGCTTGATAAAGCTCAACCATGTGCTTTGGCGTACGACAGGTACGTGACCAGTGCCCTTTTCCTCCACATCTATAGCATGCACTTTCTGCATTTGGTGCTTGCACCGCTTCATGCTTTCGTTCCTTCATTTTCCACTACTGGTGGCGAGGAGGGTTCTTTGGTGCATTATTATTACCATGATTGGGATTTCTTCCCCGACCACGGCCATGACCACGACTGGGGCCACAACCTCTTCCACGTTTGGTTTGGTGGAAGTTCGTCTCATTCACTTCAGGGAATGGACAACATCCAGTAGGTCAACTTTTATGGTTTTTCATTAATAGCCCATTATGTTGCTCGGCTATAAGAAGATGTGAGATATGTTCAGAATACCTTTTAAATCCCATCTCTCGATATTGCTGCTGCAGGAGCATATTCGAGGCATGAAAAGTGGTGAAAGTTTTCTCCAACATATCATAATCAGTAACATTATCACCATATAATTTTAGTTGGGAAATAATTCTGAACATAGCAGAATTATACTCACAAATAGATTAAAATCTTGTATCCTTAGATGAGTCCAATCATATCGTGCCTGTGGAAGAACGACCATCTTGATGTGGTCATATCTATCTTTTAAATTATTCCATAGTATGACTGGATCTTTAACAGTAAGATATTCCATTTTCAGGCCTTCATCAAGGGGAAGGCGTAGGAATATCATTGCTTTGGCACGGTCTTGGTTTGATGCCTGATTTTTATCACTGATGCTGTCTGCCAGACCCATCGCATCAAGGTGAATTTCAGCATCAAGTACCCAAGACATATAGCTTTTGCCCGATATATCCAGGGCTACAAATTCATGTTTAGAAAGATTTGACATTATTTAGGAAAATAAAGTTCTTACCTTAGATACTTTAAAAATATTTGCTCGAGATGGCAGAGTCTCGTGCTGATAACGTGTTATAAAATAAAAACTGTAAAGTAAAGACAAGTATAGGAGAGACTGATATATTATTCGATTTCAAATTGATGTACATAATGAAATGAAAACCCTTCTATTTATAGAAGAAAGAAAGCTGCTGTGTAAGTTGCTACTGCAAGCTGTTGTGTAAGCTGCTACTATACCAGATATGGATAATCTTATACTAAGAGTAATGTTTATCAATGACGGAGTACTAAAATGATAAGCTCATTATACCCAGTATGGATAATCTTGTACCGACAGTAATATTTATCCATAACCGGATACTGAAAAGATAAGCTTATTATACCCACTATGGATAATCTTCTACCTTCAGTAATATTTATCCAAAACCGGATACTGAAAGGATAAGCTTATTATACCCAGTACGGATAATCTTCTACCGAGGGTAATGTTTATCCGTAACCGGGTACTGAAGTGATAAGCTTCTTCAAGAAGCTTATTTTCAATATAGTACTAAATAGATAAACATATTTACAGCGCAGCCCCATATGAATAAACTTCTTCAGGAAGCTTATTCACAACAGAGTACGAACATCCATAATATAATATATTTATAACAAATATTACGTTTAAGCTAAGATTTTCAATTATCTTATTCTTTGTTTTAAACTTTCTTTGCTATGCAATACTGTTAGGATCGGGTATCCGGGTAGTGCGGAATTTAGCCAAATAATGTTATAATGACAATAACAAAGACAATATAAGTTGATAATAATAGTAATTAAAGCAGATAAAGAAGGCACAATCTTAACGTGGTTCAGTCAAGAAGACCTACATCCACAAGCGGAGAGAAGGAATTTTACTATATCAACAATAGTACAAAAGAGAGTATAAAATTAGAGTAAATACTCTAATTAGCAAGAGAATAACCTCACAAGAACACTCTAAAGAAAGGGTTCACACAAGTGTTTCCCAACACTTACTCTCTTACAAAATAATCTTACTTACTAAAGAAGGAGGAGAAGAAACAAGAAATGAACAATTCAATTCTTGTTTTGGTGTGTCTTGAAAATGAGCAAAGAGTGGTCATTATATAGGAAGACAAGAAAGAAATGCTTGACCAACAATTGGTCACATCCTCTCAAAATACAAGGCTATTTATTTGGCCAACAAGAATTTAAATAAAAAGCCACAAATGTGCCAACAAGGCTCACAAGTAAAAAAGTCTAAAAAACTAAGGCCACATTTTACAAATCTCCACCTTGGCCTAGTTTTGGCTGATATAGTAAATTTGCTCTACCTTCTCCGCAAAAGCCTCAATGGGCAAAATTATTTTTCATAGATTCCAACCAAGTTCACGCAAAGCTTGAACTTGACAACTGGAAGAGGCTTCATAAACATGTTAGCAGGATTGTCTCTAGTGTTGATCTTTTGAACAAAGACTTTTCCTTCAGCAATGGTATCTCGGATGAAATGATATTTGATATCAATGTGCTTTGTCCTCTCATTATACATATGATCTTTAGTCAGGTGAATGGCACTTTGACTATGACAGAAAATGGTAATACCACCTTGGTGTGAACTGAGTTCAGCAAATAGACCCTTTAACCATAAGGCTTCTTTGATCGCCTCGGTCACTGCCATATATTCTGCTTCGATAGTAGATAAAACTGCTACATGTTGTAATATAGCTTTTCAACTGATACCGCAACCACCAATGCAAAATACATAGCATGTTAGTGATCTTCTTTTGTCAAGATCACCTGCATAATCCGAGTTTACAAAACCAACCAAAATGTTAGTATTTCTGCCAAACTCCAAACATGTGTTTGATGTACCTTACAAGTATCTGATAATCCATTTCACAGCCTGCTATTGTGCTTTACCAGGGCAAGCCATATATCGGCTTACCACGCTCACTGCTTGTGAAATGTCTGGACGTGTACAAACCATTGCATACATAATACTGCCGACTGCACTGGAATAAGGTACATGTGCCATATACCTCTCTTCTTCCTCTGACTGCAGGGACTGAGCAGCTGATAACTTAAAATGAGCAACAAGAGGGGTACTCACTGGTTTAGCATCTATCATGCCAAACCTCTCCAAAACTTTCTCCAAGTACTTCTTCTGGGTCAAGAATAGTCTGTTAGCTACTCGATCTCTTTTGATCTCCATGCCAAGGATTTTCTTAGCTGCTCCCAAATCTTTCATCTCAAATTCACTTTTCAATTGACTTTTCAAATTGTGAATTTTTGTCAAATCCTTAGCAGCAATAAGCATGTCATCAACATATAATAATAGGTACACAAATGAACCATTATTTAACTTTCGAAAGCAAACACAACTATCATACATGCTCCTTGAATAACCATGACCCAACATAAAGGAATCAAACCTTTTATACCATTGTCTTGGAGACTGTTTTAATCCGTACAAGGATTTCTTTAACAAGCAAACGTGATCTTCTTTTCCTTCAATTTCAAATACTTCGGGTTGATACATGTATATTTGTTCCTCTAGTTTTCCATGTAAGAAAGCCGTCTTAAGATCAAGCTGTTCTAATTCCAAATCATACATGGCAACTAAGGCAAGCAAAACACGAATAGAGCTATGTTTAACAACATGTGAGAAAATATCATTAAAATCAATTCCTTGTACCTCACTATAGTCCTTTGCAACTAATCGTGCCTTATACCTCGCATCTTCAACCCCTGGAATGACATCCTTTTTCTTGAAGACCCATTTGCAACCAACAATTCTTTTTCCTGATGGCGGTTTCACAAGAGACCAAGTACCATTCTTGTGGAGAGGCTCAATTTCTTCATTCATTGCTATCAGCCACTTGGCTGAGTCAACACCAGAAACTGCATCTGAATATTTTTTTGATGGTTCTCCAATTTCTTCAGTTTCCTGTGCAACTGAAAAAGCAAATGCAACATATCTTCAAACCTTAATGGTTGTTTACTTTCTCTTCTTGGTCTATGTTTGGCTATAGAATACTCCTCTTCTTCCGGTTCAACTTCAGGAGTCTCAACTTCAAGAATTTCAGCTTCTGACTCAACTTCAGGAGTTTCAACTGTATTTTGCTCCAAAGTTGATGAACTTGGCTCAGAAGGATTGCCAATCTCAACCTCCACCTGCTTCTCTGTACTCTTCCCTTTATCTGTATTACAAGAACTAGAAGACTCTTTTCTGGAATGTAACATAGAGGATTCATCAAAGGTTACATCTCTGCTAATTATGAATTTTGATGTCATGGGATCAGGATACCATAGTCGGTATCCTTTCACCCCAGATGCATACCCAAGGAAAATACACTTTTTAGCCCTTGGCTCTAATTTTCCATTATTTACATGAATGTATGCAGGGCAACCAAATATCTTTAAATCAGAATAATTAGCAGGAGTACGTGACCACATTTCCTCTGGAGTCTTAAATTTCAATGGTGCAGAAGGAGCACGGTTGACAATATAACAAGTTGTAGAGATAGCTTCTGCCCAAAAAGCATTTGTCAACACAACATTTGAAATCATACAACGAGCCCTTTCCAAGAGAGTTTTATTCATCCTTTCTGCCACACCATTTTGATGAGGTGTCATTCTCACAGTACGGTGTCGAGCAATTCTTTCATTCTTGTAGATTTCATTGAATTCATCATTACAGAATTCCAATCCATTGTCAGTTCTAAGCCGCTTAACCTGTTTTCCTGTTTGCTTCTCAATCAAAACTTTCCATTGTTTGAAAGTTAAGAAAACATCACTTTTATTTTTTAGGAAATAAACTCAAACTTTCCTTGAATAATCATCAATTAAAGTTAACATATACCTGGCACTACCTTTTGATGGGGTACGTAAAGGACCCCAAAGATCTGAATGAATGTAATCCAAAGTACCTTTTGTTCTATGAATTTCTGGAGATTTGAAGCTGACTCTTTTCTGCTTCCTGAACACACAGTGTTCACAGAACTCCATATTTCAAGTATTTTGGCCATGCAACAGACCTCTTTTGCTGAGGATGGAAAGACCTTTTTCACTCATATGCCCCAATCGCATATGCCACAATTTGGTGACGTCAGAATCTGATTTATCTAATGTTGAAACTGCAACAACACCTGTAACAGTAGATCCCAATAGAGTATACAACATACCAGATCTGCGTGCTTTCATGATCACAAGAGCACCATGAGAAATTTTCAGGACTCCACCTTCACCTGCGTACTTGCACCCAAGAGATTCTAGAGTACCCAAAGAGATGAGATTTTTCTTCAAGTCAGGAACATGTCTAATATCGGTGAGAGTTCTCACCACACCATTGTGCATTTTGATTCAGACTGTACATTTACCAATAACATTGCAGGCAGCATTGTTGCCCATCAAAACAACTCCACCTTCAAAAGATTTATATGTGGTAAACAAATCCCGATTTGGACACATATGTTAGATTTAAAACTATTATTAGCTGCTAAAAAAATAGTTCCCTCAGTCTCATCAGCAGCTACACTTGCTTCGGCAGTGTCAGTAATTTTATGCTCATTTTTCTTTTATGTATGTTTTTCTTTGTTTTTCAATTTAAAGCATTCAGAAATAATGTGACCTTTCTTATAACTGTATTTGCACATGATTTTTCTGTATCTGGATTTTGACCTTGATTTAAGTCTCTCACTACTTGAATCTTTCTTACTGGATCTACCTCTTACAAACAAGCCTTCCCCTTGGTTCCCACTAGTTGCCCCAGTAATATATCTATCTATTTGTTCTTTTGATTTCAAAATAGATTTGATATCTTTATACGAGATATTATCTTTTCCATAAAGCATAGTATCTCTAATATTCTTAAACGACTGGGGTAAAGAAACAATCAATAATATGGTTTGATCCTCATCTTTGACTTTAGCATCTATGTTACTTAAATCCATAAAAAGAGAATCAAAAGTATCAAGATGTGTAAGTATAGAGGTACCTTCAACCATACGAAAAGTGTAGAGATTTTGATTTAGGTAAAGCCTATTTTCTATTGTTCTTTTCATATACAGGGTTTTCAGCTTTTCCCATATGCCTTTGGCTGATTTTTCTGCAGAAACTTCACACAAAACTTCATTAGAGAGGTTTAAAATGATACCTGCTTTTGCCTTTTTGTCAATAACGGCAAACTCCTCGTTCGTCATTTTTTCGAGCTTTTTCTTTTTTCCTTGTAATGCTAAATCTAAGCCATCCTGAATTAGGATAGCTTACATCTTTAATTGCCACATTCCGAAGTTTGCACTTCGATTAAATTTCTCAACATAAGTCTTTGTTAGAGTCATTTTTGGCTATATAAAATAACCCGTTAGATCTGGCTCTGATACCAATTTGTTAGGATCGAAAACTCTGGTAGTGAAGAATTTAGCCAAACAACATTATAATGACAATAAAAAAGACAATATAAGTTGATAATAACGGTAATTAAAGCAGATAAAGAGGGTACAATCTTAACGTGGTTCAGTAAAGAAGACCTACATCCACAAGCGAAGAGAAGCAATTTCACTATATCAACAATAGTACAAAAGAGAGTACAAAATTAGAGTAAATACTCTAATTAGTCCCAAATACCCCAAGAGAATAACCTCACAAGATCACTCCAAAGAAAGGGTTCACACAAGTGTTTCCCAACACTTACTCTCTTACAAAATAATCTTACTTACTAAAGAAGGAGGAGAAGAAACAAGAAATGAACAATTCAATTCTTGTTTTTGTGTGTCTTGAAAATGAGCAAAGAGTGCTCATTATATAGGAAGACAAGAAAGAAATGCTTGACCAACAATTGGCCACATCCTCTCAAAATACAAGGCTATTTATTTGGCCAACAAGAATTTAAATAAAAAGCCACAAATGTGCCAACAAGGCTCACAAGTAAAAAGGTCTAAAAAACTAAGACCATATTTTACAAATACATATCATAATTTTATAGATTAGCAAATATTCGATACATTTTGAACAGTTAGATAATACTCATCCAGCGAGATGCTACCTGTGGTAGAGCTACAACTAAGGCTAGAGTTCAATTGAATTCTCTTTGCTGAAAATTTGCAATATGCAAATAATGCAAAAGTAAATCTTTTAAATCCCCTTATTAAATATTTTTTGAATTCACGTGCTAAAGTTACTGGCTCCACATATTATTCCCTCAATATCAAATGTGACACTGTCTCACAAAATATTTAAACTATTAACTTGCATTTGTGTATTGTATAAGTTATTTTGGAAAAGAAAAAGGCAGAATAGCCTAATTGGCACTACTACTTGTCCCCATTTGTCATCCTGGTCCCGATACTTTACTAAGTTTCATCAGGACACTCGTAATTTTTAAAACGCGTTACTTTAAACATCTCTGACCATTGACCAAGCCTATGTGGTAACTTTATGACCGAGTTGGACAAAATTCGTGAATTTCACGCGCATAACGAGAGTAAACATAAAAATTTATACTATAAATGATTAAAATAAAAAGAAAGAAATAAAAAGAAAAGTAAAAAAAAAAGGGACAAAAAAAAATTAAAAAAAAAATATCTCTGTTATTTCCTCTTTCTTCTTCCCCATCCCCACCCCCATTTCTTTTTCTCTTTCTTCCCCTTACCATTCCCGTTCTCCCCCTCCCCCCTCCCCCCTCCACCCCCACCCCAACCTGCACCCCCTTCCACACTTCCCAAAAACCCATCTCCCATTTTTGTTTTTTTCTCTTTCTTCCCCTTCCCGTTCTCCCCCTATACCCCCCTACCTGCACCCCCTTTCATTCTTCCCCAAAATCCATCTTCCATTTATGTTTCTTTCTCTTTCTTCCCCTTCCCGTCGCCTGCTCCCCCTCCCCCGCTACCCGCACCCCTCCTCGTGAAGAGACTAACAACTGTAAATATATCTTGCTTTTTCTTTTTTCCTATCTTTTGTTTGTGTATATATGTCACCAGCAACAAAGTTAGTTCATTAAAATACTGCAAGGCTCTTAGAATTGAATGAACACTATAATATTTTTAATGGTGTTCTCCGGTGATCGGAGAAATTTCTGGCGATGGCAGTGGAGTTGTTGGTGGTAAGTGGAAGAGATGGTGGAGTAAGGAAAAAATAAAGATAAAGTCAATAATTTATTTTCCTATGTGGCACTAGTAATGATGTGGCATCTTGCGTGTAAGAGATTGTATTACACGCACAACACCCTCATGCCATAAGTGTTTATTATACACGATTTGAATGAGTGTAAGTGTTCAATTGGCAAAATGCTAAGTTTGGGGACCGACATGACAATGTGGCACAAGTAAAAGTGTCATTTAGACTATTCTACCAAAGAAAAACTTGGAACTAAAATGGCATCGAAAAAATACTAAATGTCATTTAATATATATTTCGCTTTTTACCATTGTGATAGGGTTTCTAGCATCCTATCCTATCATACAATTCGAGATGAAATTAGATTTGATACACACTATTGAACGAGAGAAATTCAAAAATAGCCAGATTTATAAGTAGTCATTCAAAAATATTCACAATTTTAAAAGTAATCGAAATTTAGCTACTTTTTATGTAAAGATAAATCTGAATGAAAAGACTGTTCAAAATCGGAAAAAATACTCCAATATGATATATTGAAATTCCAGTATAATATACCAGTCCAGCATAATATACTGGAACTTTTTGCGTGTTGGTGTTCCAGCATAATATGCTGGAAGTATGTACAGAGGTGCACCGATCTCCAGTATATTATGCTGGAATTTTTCGTGTTGCAACAAAATATTGGCTATTTTTCAATGACTTTACAAATGCCGACTATTTTTGAATGACCAATCCGAAAACTGGTTAGTCCGTGCTATTTTTACATTGAACGTGGATTCAGTGTTATAAACAACTTGGGCCGTCTATGGAAACCTTTTCGTATTACATGGATAAGAGCCAAGATTACATAATCTCCGTCCATTTTAAAGTGATCTTAACAATTTTGGGGGAAAAAAAAAGGTATGAGAGTCAGAGAGGTGCATTCCCTCTACATATTGGTAGCGAGTTTTGAACTTTGAAAAAGAGTGTTTTTTTCCCTTATATTATTCTTGATTACCTTCTAAAAATTCTTTTATCATTTCTCTCAAAACCAACATAATTCTGAGTTTGACATTAGAACTGAAATGCTACCAACAATTGAAGTCTGCCAGAAATGGAAGAACAAAAATATAGAAGCAATGCCAAGTTAAATTAATGATGATACTAGGATCCTCCAAAGAGTTGCCTTTACATACATAGATCATCAGTACTTATTAGCAAGGTCTAGGAAAGATGCAGAAATGGTAGAAGAGAGCTCTACTGGATTAGGACCTTTGCCACCATTATGTACATTTGACAGTCACTGAGAAGCTATATATCTTGCTTAGGCTTTCGACTTACATCGGAATACTGACCACCCATCAACTGCAATATCTCTCCCCACAAACTCTCTGATGATGAAGTTTGTGAACCTGCAAAAATTAGATTTGAACTACATGAGGCAACGTACCAATAACCGGACTCAATCTCTTCCCTCAACTGGTCAAGCTGCCACCCCGCATAGCCAACGAAGAATCTGAAATCTTGTGGCTTAAGCACCCCTTTGTTTACCAGTACAGATGCTTCTTCCAAGCTGTTTCGAGCACCAAAACACACGCCAGGAATCACCTCTTCAAACCTAGGTAGCTCTGAACTAGCACCTGCTCTTAGTAGAAACATACTTGCCTCAAGGGGGCCACCAAAGTGCAAGGAACAATCAGCAAAGGTCGTGGCCAGGTCGAGATTAGTGGGTTTCATGTGCTTGATCTTTTTGCCTAATGGGCGGTTTATGACTACACCGAATGGACCCTCTTGTGGGTGCCTGGTTCCAGATCTGAGGAGGAGAACGACTGTTCTTTCAAAAGTACGAACTCCGTCGAGCTTTTCAGTGGCAACAAGAACACAGCCATTCTCAGGTGCTGAAATCGGATGTGCCCACTTCAAGGGAAGAGCTTTGGAACCAAAACTTGTGCCCTCTTGCTTGTGAGTGTCAGAGACTGCAGTTGCCCCCTGCTGTAGAGTTTTAGAAGAAATCCTACTTGTTTAATGCAAGATTTTTAGCAAATATGAATAATGACTTGACAAACTCCACTAAACAGAAAGAGAGGGGGAGAGAGAGAGAGAGAGAGAGAGATTTTAATAAAGAAACAAAAAGATAAATGCTTTAATGATATACTCAGAAGAATGTTATCAATCGGCACTCATAGCAGACTGATACCACGCAATTCTAGGAAAATAGGAACTAAGAAGTATATATCGTAGAGCAGATCTGTAACTCTTCTGACATGCTTTCATGGAACATGTCACAGACAGGAACTGTGGTCATCAAGTGTGTAGTCTTTGCAGAATGTTATTCCATTTGTAATGACACAACAAAACCTTAGAACTTGGAAGTATCCTAGAGAAATCCATAAGGCTTCAATCCAAACAGGAGTCATGGTGAATCATATGAATGACACATTAAGCAATGTTTATCAACATTGGAATTTTATCATGCTAAAGGAAAGTGAGGTGTGTTATTAGTCTACAAGTGATTCACAGACTTGCAAAGGTGGTCCATAAATCATACCTGCTCCTGAATGTAGAGAGATGCACGAAATTCCCTCCAGTCCAAGGGCTTCTGATGAGATTTCGGTGCACCAGTATTTTTTGAGCTATCGTTTCCAGAAGAGGGATTGCTCCCTTTTAGGCTATCTTCTTCTGGGCCCTTCCCTTTAGTATAACAGCATCCACATTAGAGAGAGGCACAAGTTATGCTTAATCAAGATGTTACAAAATGTTAAATAATCATAAACGTTATGAGAAGTATCAATTAGGAAAGGAATTTACAACCCAATAAACCAGTAGAGTAAGTGAAGGAAGAAATATAAGTGTTACCTTGACATGTGTACACTTGTTTAAACTGTAAAGTTGTTATTGTGTCTATTGCGCTGATCAAGTTTGCCATTAATTGTTATGACAGAATTACTATGACAAACCAAAGTTAATCATAAAAAGAATGCTACTAAGTTGTAGGATAAGAAATATTTCCAGGTCCTAAAAGAGATTTTGTGCATCCATCAATTTTTCTACAATAAGCTAGCCAACGTCACATCACAAAAACAAATTGATAATCGACACAGATTGGAAACCACTGAGTCATTTATCTATTGTCCCAGCAAATCTTTTCACCTCTCAGCCAGTGTTATCAAAGGCGAAAAGCGCAAAAAGGCTCTAAGGTCCGTTGGGGCTTTATGCGCAAATAAATCGTGGGCTCTAATGAAAAATGGCGCAACTGGAGAAAAAGTAAAAATATGTATATGTAGTCCAAGACTAATAATTATAAGCATGAATAACAAATATATGGACAAAGAAATTGAAACAAATAATTTTGATAAAGTGAAATATCAATTGTTTAATGCCGCATTTTCGGGATTACACACATTGGCAAGGAAAAGCATGCTTTAGAGCCTTGATGCGACACTAAAGCGCCCACAAAGCGATGCAAAGGGCTCAACATGTTTTGAGCCTCGCTTCAGGGCTTAAGCGCACTTTAAGCGCGCCTTTGACAACATTGCTCTCAGGCTTATAATATTAGAGCCCATTAAGGAAAATAACTATAACAATGGTGGCACTTTTCGAAGATGAACGCCTAAGACCAATAAGACACCGTTGTATATGTACTGGTCTAGAACCCAAGCCAGCAGCCTAGCTCTGGGCCTCTGATAACCAGCTTGTAACTTTTACCCCAGTCTCTAGGGAGAGCAAGCTTACGTCGACTCTTTACTTTTCAGATATTGCAAAAGGTTTTGTGGCTTAGAGGTTTACTGCAAAGGTTCACCAATATCAGCAACCTCCCTAAGGAACATCTTAACCTTTCCTTGCTTAGGATCTGTTCTTCTCAAAGCTAATCATCATAGAACTTTACTTTATCTACTTATTCATTGGCTAACAAAACATCCAGTTATTTGTCAGACTACAGAAGTTAGATCAATTATCCCTCCAGGCTCCAATCTAGAAGTGTTTCAATTACGTCAAGTGAGCCAACTCTTTAGCTAGGCCTTTTATAAATCTAATAGCAACAATAGAGAAAATACGCAGCAATCCAAAGCTAGTTAAGGTTGGCTTTACTCTTCAGGTAGGCCTTATATAAATCTAATAGCAACAATAGCTAGGCCTTTTATAAATCTAATAGCAACAATAGAAAAACTACGCCACAATCCGAATCCAAATCCAAAGACACAAGCAGATTTGGAAGATATTTTTAAACATTTCTGGTATCTGCTGTGTGATGCCTAAGACAGTTAAGGAGCTGTTACCAAGAAAGGAAGAAAAATTAGGGTAGCGTTCCAGCTTTCATTTTATGGGTTATTTGGTGGGAAAGAAACAAGGACGTTTTGTTTTGAAAGGAAAGTAGGAACAGAATTAGATACAAATGCCTGTATTGTTTCGCTCTTCGGTGTTAAATACTGAATGTATATGACATACACACCCTATTAGATTTCCTTAGCTCCCTTCATTTATAAGGGGTGCTGAGTTTTCCTAAACTGTACATATGCTGCATTTCCTTGGTGCAGTTTCTGATAGATAACATTACCTTCTTACTGATGAAAAAAGTAGACTTTTTGTTCAAACTAAGATCTACAACATCCCTCTTAATTTACCACGACGTCCAAAATATAAAGAAAATAGAACAGTTGTTTTGTACTTTTTCAATTTTTTGATGAGAAAGAGTCTTGTTAAAGTTGCTGGTATCTGTCTCTTCTCTTCTATGATAAAAGCAGTCTCAGTTTTCTCCAGAACCAGGTACAAGCTAGCTGGCTCAAAAATTTCTTATGTTATGCCCCTATAGACGTTTTCCCTTTTCCAGAGTAAAATTTAGCAAAACTTCATCCATGTTCCTTTTCACAACTTTTCTAAGGAAGAGTTGAAACAAAAGGTTCATCATGATCTTCACATCGAATTATTAGCATCTAATAAAACTTGATGAAAAAGGAAACAACTTTTTTAAATTTTTTAAATATAACCTGATGAAAAAGAAACGATTTCTTTTAATTTTTTAATAAAACTTGATGAAATATCCTAAGTCAACAACATGGATGTAAAATTGGAGAAGTTTGGACTCATCATGGATGAAGCCTAACTTTTAGAAATTTTTTTAATGATTGGGATATTATGAGAATTATTAATTTCTATGAGGTGCTTGGACAGTTCAAGGGCACAGAACAAAGGAAAGACAGATTATGGAGGCAGGGCAACAGTCAGGGATTCTTCACAGCCAAAGTTACCTATGGGACTCTCAACAAAGCTCCCATTCAGCTAGAACTGTGGCCATGAAAACATATATGGAAAGTCAAAATCCCATACAAAGTCGAATGTTTCACGTGGTTAGTGATAAAAGAGGCTTGTTTAACTGAAAAAGATCTGATGAACAGAGGCTTTCCTTTGTGTTCTAGATGCCATCTATGTGGCAGGAAGGCTGTGACCAATTGCCCATCTATATTTTTGCATTGTGAGGTTACCTCACAAATCTGGAATGTTTTTTTTTCTATGAGGGGTCTCTCTTGGGTAATGCCAAAAAGCTCCTTGGAATTGCTCAAAATGCTAGAACAGGGAGGTGGTCTTCCCAGACAGAAAAGCAGATGGAAGATGATACCACCATGCATTTGGTGGACAATCTGGACAGAAAGAAATCTAAGATGTTTGACAGCCCAATTCAGAAGATCAAAATGAATGGCCTTTTGTCATTTTATTATTGGTGAAGAGGAATTTACAGCCAATACTGAATCTATCATAGAGATTTTAGAATCCTTGTAAGTGGAATAGGATATATGTTCTTTTTTCCTCCTTTCTTTCCACTTTCTCTCCTGTAAATATGGCTTTGGCACAGCTTTAGTGCCCTGTTATATGAAAATTGTTGCCATTAAAAAAAAAAAAAAAAATTTAATCTTTCTTAATATTTTTATGATGGTGGTCTTCGGACCAGCTTGCACGCATCTCAAATATTCAACATCCCACCTCCCACCAGCACATGTACTTGGTATGGTTTAGGCAGATGCAAAGAATTCATCTATTGTTTTTTGCCTCCTTTACGATTTGAACCTAAGACCTCATGATTCTCCTTCCACTTCATTGACTACTAGGCCACAACCTTGGGTGCAAATTTTTTGTCTTTCTGATAAGTAAAAACATAGTTTTTACTGGACAACCTCAACTGTAGAAACCAATCATCAAGGCAATGAATCATTGCTTATGTTAAAACAGCTGAACTACTAACAATGCTAAGAAGAAATTAGTTATTCAATAAGTCTTGAACTAAAAAAAGAAACTGACAGTGTGGCAAAGGAGATTAGAAAGTAACAACCCTTTCAGAAGCACATTTAATTACTCATAACAAATTCACCTAATTTTCAAGCAACGTCAATTGAAAGAAGCACCAATGTTTTTCACTTACTGAAGAAAAGCTCAAACAATTAAGAAAAGAAAAGAATTTTAAATACCTGAAGAAGAGGAAGAATTGGAATTGTCAGAGTTCTTCTTGCCCATAGCTTTAACAAGAAAAGAGTTATACCCAGAACCAGAAGATGAATAAAAGGTCTGTCTTTTAGGTACTCTGATTTCAAACACCTTCCAATTTGAAACAAAGGGTTTCTCACAAATTGAATTTCTTAGTAGCAGATTGGTGTTTTTCACATGTACAGACCAAAGATCCATGATTTCAACTAGAAAATTTAAAAACCCCAAAGAAAAATTGAATCTTTTTTTTTTTTTGGTGCTCGGTGAATGTTGTCCACCGGAACTGAAACGGGTTCTATGTTTATCAGGACGTTAGTAACAATGATGATGAAACATTGATATATATATATAGAGAGAGGAAATGCAAGAAAATGACACAGCAAGAAATTGTTTTGCGGGGTATGGGGTGGGAGGTTAGTGGGGTTGGGAAGAATATGCTTATTTTAACCGATTTGATAGAGGTTTGATGATCGAAAGAAAGGGTTTGAGGTGAAAATAGTATAGCATGATCAAATTGGGTTTTTCTAGGATGGGTCATCCATTGGTTGGGGCCCAAACCCTGATATTTTTTTACTCCCTCCGTTTCAATTTATGTGAACCTATTTCCTTTTTAGTCCGTGTCAAAAAGAATGACCTCTTTCCTTATTTGGAAACAATTTACCTTTATGCAATGATTTATAGCCACACAAAATAAAGGTGCCTCATTTTACACCACAAGATCAAATGTCTTCTCTCTTTTCTTAAACTTCGTGACCAGTCAAATGAGTTCACATAAATTGAAACGGAGGGAGTATTATTTAAGTGGTTATTTACTTTACAATAAAAGTAATGTAGAGCTTTTTTTTTTCTCACAAAATATAATAAAACAAAGTACAATAGAAGAAACTGGAGAAGCAAAAGTGGTGTGTGCTTGAAGTTTTCAAACACCTAGTTGTGCAAATTCAATTCTTTACTTTGTAAATTAAAAATGTTTTAGAAAATTAATTGTTCTTTGTTATAAAATCAAACTGTAACATAAATAAACTAAAGAGTAGTAGAGAGGTCGATATATTATTCAATTTCAAATTTATGTACATAATGAATTGAAATTTTCCATATTCATAGAAGAAAGTAAGCAGTTGCAAGGCCTTTCATGAAGCAATTATGAAGCTTTTCTTGAGCTGCTTGTAAGCTCTCTGCATGAGTTGCTCGCAACCTGCCTGTTTAATAAGAAGCTCCTGCAAGTCATTTCATTAAGTCACTTGCAACCAGCCCGCATCAGGTGCTTGTAAATAAACTTCAATGGAGTATTAAATGGATAATCTTGTCCAGGAAGATTATCTACAACGGAGTAATAAATGGACATCCAATAATATTATCATAATACTCCCACTTGGATGTTCATTATCAAGTGCCTCGTTAAAACCTTACTAGGAAAAAACCCGTGGGAAAAAACCCTAGTCAAGAAAAAAGAGTACACTAATAATAAATATTGCAAGCTGCCTCATCGAAAATCTTACCAGAAAAACCTAGTGGGTGAAACCTGGTGTAACGATCCGACCGATCGTTTTGAGCTTTTGCACTTCACTTCCTATTTCTCGGGCATGACTAGCCTCATGTGATGTATTATGACTTATATAAACCGTCGATTTTGATTTTCAGGGTAATCAGAATGAATTTGGAAGAACATTTCTCAGTTTGAAGCTTAAAATATAAAAGGTTTGACTAAGATTTGACTTGTTAGTAGATGGCCTTGGATTAGAATTTTTATGATTTGGTTAGCTCCATTAGGTGATTTGAGACTTAGAAACATCATTTGAATGTATTTTGGATATCCGTGGAAGGTTTACGCTTGAATTGGCGAAATTGGAATTTTGGCATTTTTCATTTGATAGGTGAGATTTTGATATAGGGATCGTTATGGAATTTCGACAGTTGGAGTAAGTTCGTTGCGTTATTTGTGACGTGTGTGCAAAGTTTCAGGTCACTCGAACGAGGTTTGGTAGACTTTTTTATCGAAAGCGAAATTTAGAAGTTCTTGGAATTCTTAGGCTTGAATCTGATGTGATTTTGGTATTTTGATGTTGTTTTGAACATTTCGAAGGTTGGAACAAGTTTGAATGAGGTTATGAAATATGTTGGCATATTTGGTTGTGGTCCCGAGGGGCTCGGGCGTGTTTTCGGATTGGTTCCTAGCTTTTTTCCTTCATGTTTCACTGCTGTATTCTCATGGTATCTGGTGCTTCAATTCTTCACCGCGTTCGCGAGACAAGTGTTGTGAACGCGTACTGTATTCTTATGGCAACTACAAATTTCTCTTCGCGATCGCGAAGTATGTCCCGCGTTCGCATAATGTTAGGGGAGGACTTCTTCGCGTTAGCGTATGGGATATCGTGTTCAGATAGAGTCGAGCTAGGAGTTGGGCGTGAGGACCTTCATCGCGTACACGAGTCTAGGGCCATGTTTGCGTAGTTCTATATATAGTGTGTATCGTGTTCGGGAGGCTGGTGCCGCGAACGCATAGAGCATTTTTTGATGGCTGGTATTTTGTTCATCGCGAACGCAATGGTTATCCCGCATTCACGAAAGAGGATGTTCGGGTAGAATGTATAAAACCCATCTTCGCATTTTTAGCCCATTTCTCACCATTTTTGACCGATTTGGAAGCTTTTTGAGAGGATTTGAATAGGGGTTCATGAGATAACACTTGGAGGTAAGATTTTTAAACTCAATACTTGATCCTATATTGATTCTTACTTGTTTAAACATGAAATACGTGAAAATTAAAGCCTAAATTTTGGGGAATTAGGGCTTGAATTTGGAGAGTGTAAATTGGGAATTTGAGGGGCCATTTGAGGTCCAATTTTGATGTCTTGGTATTGATACCCAAATTATTCCTATATATTTTTTAAAATATAAAATACTTTCCAAATAGCATATGTGTGCATATATAAGTATGTCCAAATATTTTACTGTTTTTTCTTAATTTGTTTAAAAAACTAATCAATTTATTGCCTTATTTTATTCAGAGAAACCCAATAATTACCCCCAAAATTATTATTTTGGTGATTCATTTATTGAATTCTCATATTTATGCTAAAATATAGCTAAGATAATTTTTACATATTTTTATAAATTTATTTAGCATTTTTACAGCTAAATTGCTTATAATTGCAATATTATCCTCTGTTAGATTTAATTATGTTTATGTCTATAAAAATTAAGCCCAGTATTTTTAATTTGATAATTATGTATTATTAATAATTTTATTTCCTTTAATTTATTTCCAGAAGTTATTTTGCTATTTTTATAAATCAAATAGGAAAAAGTGGCTATTTAAACGTTAGCCCATTTTTATTTCAATTCTAACCTGATTTGGCACCCCAACTAAACCCAATTCAAACCCAATTACCAGGACCCAATTACCCTTTAAACCGACCCATAACCCATTTAAATGACCCACCCGGATCCCCTACCTAATCCTTTCAATCCTAATTGTTGATCATTTAGATCAATGGTCGGCATTAGCCCTTTCCTAATTAAGCCCAAAAGACCCCAAAATCCCTTTCATTATTCACACCCCGCCGCCTCTGAATCTCTTGTCTCTCTCAATCCTCTCTCAAACTCTAGCCACCACCCCCAACTACAACCCTAAAATCTCCCAAATCAATGGCGTCCAAGGTCATCGGAAGCATGTATCCACCTTTTATGGCTTCTACATGCCCCATTATCATGGTTTCAAGGCTAAAACCTGGGAAAACTTGGTCTAGACTTTGGTCAATTTTAGTTTTATGGTTGTCTCCGATCATCTTTGACCTTGCTCCGGCCGGCCATGGCTATTCGTGTCTGACTCTGGACTCTCCTACTTAGATCGATAGTTTTCAAAGCCTTTCTCACCATTTGGGTTCTTTTGAAACCCTAGCCTTTAAGGTTCTTCCGATTTCTTTTAGGCCTGTTTCAGACCTGTGCTTTCTCTAAACTTCTAAATATTTTCTCAAAGTTTCTTTTAAAACTCTACCTTCAAAAACCATTATTTCTTCCGATTAGGTTTTCTGTTAAGTTATTTGACATGTTTTGATGTATTTCCTTATGTCATTCTTCTACTTGAGTTTGTATGTTAAGGGCCTTAATTTCTTATGAGGTTTTTGAATCTATATTTGTTATTATTTGTTTGATTTACTTGTATTTCATCTCCAGATTCGATTGGTGTTGAAAACCCCTAATTTTGGGTTCATTCGAGTTCTGAGAATGTTTGTTGTGTGATTTACTTGTTCATCATCTTTGAATTTGATTGGTTTCAAAAACTCTAATTTCTTTAGGGCCTATTCGGGCTTCTGAAGTTGCTTCATCTGTTTCTTTATGTGATTTGGTTTCTTGCAATCACTGAAACTCGAATGTACTTTTCAAAAGGGCCTTACTTGACCATTTGCATGTTTTTGATACCCTATTACTAAGTTAACGAAGTTGACCTAGGTGAATATCGTGTTTCCATGTTCACAGTCTACTGACTATGTGATTGTTATTGCGTGGTGCTTCTCTTTGTCATAGTGTGGCCTCACATACCTATGTACTCTATTTATGTGTTGAATTCCCCTTTTGACAAACCATTCATTGTAAGGTTTTGATTGCACTCGTGTTAAGTAATTGATTTTTTCCTTGTTTTACCTCATTGAATCATTGTTTCTTGGTCTAATTTGAACATTTTCCTTTGAACCTTCGATCCCTACCCTTTCTACTCAATTTGATTGATTCCTTTACCTTGGTTCCATTGGTACTCGATTCTTACCTACATTTCCTTGATTAGAATCTGATAAACTTAGTCCTTATTTCATATTGAATACTTGTATTATGCTGAAAATATTTCCTTATTGGTTATATTCAACCTTATGTGATTTCTTTCCTTATTTAGTATTTACATGTTACCGTTCATTTTAACTCCTTAATTAAAGGAATTACTTATACTGATTTGATTTTATTTAGTACATAGTTCCATACTGCTGAACTATGATTCTTGCCTTATTTCCTACCTGTTTTCAAACTATAAATACCCCGCTCTTTCATTAGCACACATATGAACATTCTTAGTTCTGAACTCACACTTACACTAAAAAGAACACTCTCTCTTGATCTAGTGATTTTACTGTGGCTTGTTTAGCTGGTTGAAAATCAAAGCTATATTTCAAAAAGTCATGCTACCTTTCTTTACTACATTTGCTTCTTTGAACTGGTATGTTCTAGTTAAGATTTTAGCATCAACAACAACATGGTTACTTAATGTTCTCGCATTCTTGTCTGCATATTGCTTCAGTACTTTATTTAGCATGCTACAATTTCTTTTCTCCTGTTTTGAATCAATGTGTTATGAATCCTAAATCCCTACCCTCAATATGTTTGATAATTATGGTTTGTTTGGGGCATGACAACATCAAATATTGCTGAGCATGATTCAAACTTGGTCCTCCTAGGATCATAACCTTTATTCCACCTTTATATGTTGTGTGATCTGGTTGATTTACAAGCATGAAAACACTCATATTGACGTGCATACCCTGAATTGACCTATGCCTAAGTATATAGGTCCTTACAACGGATTCCCAATCCCCTGCCCCATTTGGTGTAAAATTATCAACTTGTTTGAAGTGT